>RPOG01000478.1:0-345003 GCA_008086565.1 Thalassoma bifasciatum | reverse complement strand
TATGACTTAGCTTTTTTTTTTTCTCCATTTTTTATTTTTTAGCTGGCGGAAACAAGCCTCCATAGAAACCTCACTGGAAATAGAACAAATTAGTTTCCGGTCAACACTTGAGTCCCGCCCCTCCAGTCTGTGCCATCTTGTATTTAGCAAGAACAAAAACGGTCTGGGAAACAAGTCCGACCTCAGGATGGGGCGCAGACAATAGGATACATTTCCAGAATTTATTTCAATTACTTTAGTGTAGCGGGGCATTATGCTTGAAAGTGGAGCACCGCGGACAAACATCAGCCACACCCCGTTGGAAAGCTACTGTTAACGTTAGCTCCCAAGCTATCGAAGCTAAGCTAACCAATTAGCCGAGGCTCGTCACCCAGTAACGGCAGAGGGAGCCTGAATAACGGCAGAGGGAGCCTGAAGGTCCGCTCTTCAGAGACGGTTCATCCACTGAACTGACACACTTGAACCAGGAGGGACTCAAGCAACTATGGGCCAAACATAGTGTTGATTATCTACTGAGAAGAGACCCAGGATATGAGGATAGAGGCTCGCTAGCTCTGCTGCTAACAGTTGTTTTTCGTTCCCCAGCGGAACCTCAATAAGCCGCGGTAAGTGATGCTACATCAGGTTAGCTCCGGAGCTACTTCACTTAGTTAGCATTTCCCTTTTTAAACCTGAGTCTAATATGGTTTTATTACGTGTTTCGAGTGTTTCAGCTGTAACAAGCTGAGTTAAGAAGTTAATGTCCTAAATGCAAAGTAGCTTATTTCAGGGATCCTACACGTCCACAAAAAGTCTTAAATTCATGTATTTAAAACTAAGGCCTTAAAAAGTCTTGAATTCATTGCAATGTCATATCCCGGTCTTAAATAAAGTACTCAAAGATCTTAAATTTGTCAGGTCAGGATTTGTGAATTGTTTTTGTTCCTTTGGACTTTTCGAGAAGAAGACTTATAGTGGATACTGTCTTAAAAGCTGCTGATATAAAATTTTATCTGCATCCTATGTCACTGTTCATACTTTTACATACAGCCATGACTCAAAGAGAATCACTTCATGTTACTAGACGGACAAAAAGTAAACTTGAATGAGTCTCATTAAGTGACACACATGCTTTGATTTGGTTGTAATACAGCAGGATCCCCAAACCATCGACCATATTTATGTGTTTTTGGTCTTAAATTTCATTCAAAGTGGCATTAAACAGGTCTTGAATAGTCTTAAATTTGACTTGCTGAAACCTGCAGGGACCCTGTTATTTGGATAACTTGGTTTTGTCTCTATTTATGAAGTTAGCTGAATATAACACTTCATCACCTACAAGATTGTTACAGATACAACTCAACAAGTAACAAAAGGCAGAATACTTTCTTGCTTAAAACTTGATATGAGATTGCTCTGTGAGTTTGTTTGGCTTGTTCGTAGGTTTCTTTCTTCTCAGTTTATTGGTAACTCTTTTAGCTATCGCTGGTGTCAACAGCTCGCTTTACATTCAGCAACATTTTCCAGCATCTGAATTCTTGAACAAGTAAATAACAGCTTCACATCTGCCATTGCACATAATAGCTTTACAAAAAACTCAGGTTACACTGTGAATGAAAGAATCCTGGGTTGACAAAGAAGGCTTAAAAATCTGTGCCAGTTCTGAGATTGCATGCCAAATGTATTATTGTCTGAAGGATGATTCTGGTTTCTGTTGATGAGGCTTGTTAACAGGATGGAGAGGAGGATGTTATTGGTGTTTCTTCAGACACAACGAACTTTATAGACCTGAGCTATTTGTTTGGAGGAAAGGGTTGATGTAATGCTTATGTAAACTCCAAAATCAACGCCTCGCATCTTGTGCATCTTTATTTTCTATTTAAACAGGTCTGTAGGGATTCAGTGATATATATAGATGTTGTTTGCTTTACTAGTCATGCCATCTGTCTGAACAAAGTATTGTACTCTCACCTTGTTTGCTCCCGAAGGGTTGACTCACTGACAGTTGGCAGCATTAGGGCTATAATATTCAATGTCATCATGGGAAGACCTAAACAAAAAACCTATGAAACTTTTGTTACCTTGTTAATTATTACCCATCACAAAAATCTCCATTTACATACAACAGGTAGCTTCTGTTTGGCAAAACTGTTCTGAAGTTGTGTCTTACTTCTGCCATGTGATTTCAGTCTTTGATGCTGACGCTGCACCAAATTTCACGTCATTTTTTCTATTTAAAAAAAAATGAATCAACACAGTGTTTCCCCTTTCCATGTCTGTCTTTGAGTCTCTTTCTTTACCTTAAAATTTCACTGTATTGAAGATGAGTTTGTTTTTTTCCACAGTTGAGTTATGGAAACTGGCTTTGCTTTGTGTTTGAACTTACAAGGAAAAACTCTGTTGCTTGGAAAGTGACTGAAATAGACGCCCCATGACGATTTTGTGTTTTGCTCTTTACACATGGACCTGAGGAATCGAGAAATCATGAGCAAAAATGAGGCATTTTAATGACCTGTTTATGTAATTTTGGGGAATTCTGGAAAGAGTTGCAGAATCAGATCAATAAAGAAGGCAATCAGGATGTCCCGTTTTCTCTCTTTTGTGTTTGAAAAAGCCTGCATCGTTGTTCATGTAAGCTAACAACACACCAGTCTTTTATGTTTCAGAGATTGGTTGTTTTTCTTGTGATTGTAGACAGTATCTGCCTGCAGGCGTCTGCTGCTGCTTCGCCTCGAACACCGTCACACAATATAAGATTGGAAATTGGTTCACTGGGTACTGAAGAAACTCTGGGTCAGAGTGAGAGGGTGGGAATATGTCTTCTTGTCTAGCACAGATTTACAAGCACTTTTACACACAGCAGCCAGCATTAAACAGGGACCCTGAGGCCCGTTTTAGTGCATTCATGGAGCCACAGAGGCCCTTTTATGATGTCGGCTCTCCTCAGGGCTCCAGCTGACACTCAAGGATGAGCAGCTACATTAACCCCATTATAAAGTGATGCTGCGTTTGTCAATAACCCCAGCGCAGCATGTAGGCTGAGATCACATTCAGGGGGCTGATTTTGGTCACATGACTGGATGCTCAGCTTGGGTTTATTTTTACCCATCTTTGATTTGAGTTGGATGGTAAAGGACTACAGTTCTGCTGTTTTTTGCTGCGCTGTGATCACCACTCAGTCCTGCAGTTAAATAGTTCATGTAAAGATACTGTTTTCTTCCTTTTGGCTTCATAGATATTGTTTCTTCTCTTCATCCTTTTCAGTTGATAAATCCAGTTTTAGACACAATAATGTCCACTTTTCCATATTGTCTCCCCCAATTTAAAACATAGCTTCAGACTAATGGAGGAAATAGTTTATGATATGATATAATAACTGTGTTAAATGCTTTACAGCCCCTTTTCAGCTTGCTACAAAACAATAGAAATAATGCTTTGTGTTTGAATGTGACATTTCCAGTTTGGTAGCCAAACAATAGCAGGATTATTAGAATTTCTCTGTACTAAAACTACAAGTTCTTCATGGTTAAAATCCCTCTACAGACATTTTTCAGTCTTTGTGTTGGTCTGTTAGAGATCACAAAATGAGTCATCATGTTCTCTACAGTCTCATGTCAACCTTCATGGTTGAAACATTAAAGGGAAGAAGCTTTGTCTCCCCCCACATCAGTCCTCTCTCTGCCTTTTTGTTCTCTCTCCCCGTGTTTGGAACCAACCCCTCCATTTTCTCACAGCTCTACATCACAGCGTCTTCATGACTGTTTCATGTGCTAATGTCATAACTTCTCAGCTGGTTGCTGTCCTACATACATAGATCAGCTGTGGGAGATAAAGGCGTTTCTACATATCCATAGGGTAACTCTGGGCTCCAAATCAACCAGTCATGACATTCCTGAAATAGCATGAGTTTCTAAGAAATGCACAGTACATGTTCAGTACCAGGGAAGCTGATTTTAGGACTCTGTAAATAGGTCACTTTTCCAGAGCAGAAGAATTCATCTTCCAGGGTGTTTAACACATTAATTAGATGCTTTTCTGTCCAACTGAAGTGGAAAATCCTTCAAAACAAACTGGATTCGCAGCCTATAACAACTTAACACCAAGCGGTTGTGCTATCGGCGTAACTCTTTACACAGGACCTGCTATCCTGTGAGGATGCCAGGCTTTTTAACACATCTCTCAAAATGAACATTTCAGCTGCTGTAAAATGGACATTCTAGTGTTAAAGACCTGAGCCTGCTGTTTCATAGTTTGGGGTTTAAATGACAAATAGTTTGGAATTATTCCAGCAGACTCAGCATTGGCCAAACACATTTTTACATAATCCATCCAATCAAGTGTATGTCAACTGAAAAGAACTTGATTTTGTCCTGACAATCTCAAACTGTTGTTTCCAAGGTTTTAGGTGATGTTTCTGGAAGGCTACAAGTATAATCAGTCATGACTTTGCTCTAGAAAGCCTCCAGACTCTGTTGACAAAACATTTATGTCACCTCACACTTGGGATGGGTAACGAGAACCGTTTCCTGTTGAGAATTTAAAAAAAAAAAAAGTTCAATCTATCAACATCATTAGCCTTTATTTGTAACAATGCCTTACATTGCACGTGAGTGGACAGACTTCACGTCAACAATGCTGAAGTTTTACTTAAAAAGCTGTAAAACTGAATACACAAAGAAATGCACATGACTCTCTCACAAGAGATTCATATTCAACATCTTCTGCCTTCATGGTATTATGTGGCTTTGGTGTTTAAACCAGCTCTTTCTGTTTCAAATCAGTCGTTACGTAAAATGCAGTTAAACAACAAACTAAGCCATTGATGCAGCAGTTGATCAGCATGTGCATGTGCGTGTGGCCTGAATGATGTCATCTTGTTTGACCTTTAACCTCCCAGCACTAATCTGATCTCTCAACTGTCTTCCAGGCCCTGGCCATGCCCTCGAGTGCACGGGCGGGCAACTTGAAAGACCCGGACGTGGCAGACCTCTTCTGCAAAGATGATCCAGAGAAGCTTTTCGCAGACCTCAGAGAGATCGGCCACGGCAGCTTCGGGGCTGTTTACTTTGTGAGTGGGACGTCAAATCCTCTAACCTCTTGTGGCAGTTGTTATTTTGACTGTTCATGCGTGTCTTTATCTCCAGCCGTGCCTCACTTCATGATGATCAGATGTAAGCTCGATGAAGCCTGGTGCGTGGTCCCTGATGATGCAGATTAATTAACATTAGGAACATTACTGTTGTGAAGGATTGTGGATCATCTGGCTTTCACATTGATGCATCTTATGAAGAGTGTTTTCAATGACAGTGCTGAATGAATGTTAATGACTCCATTGAGGCCATACATGTGATGCAAGCTTGCTTGAAAAAGCTCAAGAATTCCCTCCAAACTTGAATGATGACTTGTCATAACTCTAACAAGTAAATTCACAAGCTTGTTTTGTTTCAAAGCTTCTATATAAAGTAAGAGACCTCATGTGACCGTCTCTGAAACTCAGACCCAAGGCTGAATGTTGCCTGAGGTCATGTCTGTCTTTTGTTGGAAGATACATGTTCACAAAGATTGATACTGATGAGTTTAAACATCATGAATTGTTCTACAAGTGCCCCTACTCATTGCATCACGATATTCATCTTTCTTTGAAAGCATTATTCAGTTTCCTTCGGTTTATTGTGTCTCTTTGTTTCCCTTCACCCCAGTTTCCTTTTGTTCAAACAGACGGGGCTCACAGCCAGTACTTGTTAGTGCTCTGCATCTATGAATGAGCACAACTGGGACGAATAAATCAAAATAAAAACAGCATTTCAGAACAAAGCATTCAGCTCTAAGAAGCAGTTAGAGTATATTCCCCTTCCTCTTGATTTGTGGGTAGTTTTCTGCTTTCTAAAGCAACACGATGCGATGTTCCTCTGCTGGAATCAAGCTGTCTGATCTTTAACCCGTTTTCAAGCATTTCTTTTTAAAAAACTCTGAGGCCTGGGTGTTATTTTGTGTGGGCTCCTGAAAGACAGAAATATCCGTCTTCATCTGCATTTTGTTTTTAAGAAGGTAACTGTGAATCTTAAAAAGTGTCCCCCAGCCTCATTACACAAACAGCGGGAACCCGACCATACTTAGCTGCTTCATTGTACCTGTAAATTATTCTTCAGGCTGCGTGGCAGACTAACACCTCCACTGTGTTAAACTGAGGGTCTGAGTTACAGAGGATCCTTAAAAGACCATTAGAGACAGGCGACAGAAATAGAGATGTGCATTTATTTGCATCAATTAAGCAGGAGTGCTGCTTTCATACATGAAGAATGGGGTTCAATTCTGCAGTTTCGCTGAAGAAAATGTGCCTCAACAAACTTTTCAAATATATTTATAACCAATCATGACTGAGGATGTCTGAAAATTAGGGCTGAATGATTTGAAAAAGATCATCTAATTTCAGTTTGTTTTGCAATTATTTTTAGGTTTCCCGTCTGGTATGTTATCAATTTTTATTGAAAAGAAGAAGGAATAAATAACTTATAAAAAATGAAAGCTATTTTGATTCATATAGCAAATTTGATGTGAATTAATTCAAGCATTTACCTGACACATTGATGATTATACTTACAGATAATGAAAGATATTTAAACTGAAATGTCAAGCTCCTGAAAAGTATGTTCACTTCTGTGCACTCAATACCATTTTTCCTACTTGACTGCTTTTTACACATTTAAGTCACTTTTCACTTTTCGATTGCTGCTTTTTGACCATTTTTGCCACCTTACACTTGTTTTTCTTTGCTTCTTCTCGCTGTTTTTGGAACTTTTCTCTTGGGATCAACTGATATGAATATTTTTAGGGTCGACACTGATACCATTTTTTTTGCTGATTTTCTTAGTGATATGATCCTCTGATATTTGGGGCCGATACTGCTACGACTCCCTCATTTGACATTACAACAACAAATGACACATTGATAACAAATGTTGCCGGTCCTAATTTCTAAATAAGAAGCATTTATCAAATAATGTGTAATACTAAATTACGATTAGAATATAGCAGTGGATCATATTGTGATTCAATCTACTCAGCAACTAATTGCCCAGCCCTGCTGAAAATGCATACAATCAAACAAATCTTTCGATATATGACGTCATTTTGTGAATTTAGTACCATTCAAAGTTGTTCCATTTTTATCTTTCCCTGGATGTACTCGAGATCGGCCAGAATATTTTGAAAGGAGATTGGAGCTCTCAAGTCATACAGCCCCAAAATGCATTTCACTTTTTTAACAAGCCCTGAAAAGAGACGTGGCCTTATTTGATAAAGATGCATCAATATTATTTGTGCCTCAAACTCTTTCACTATTTGTAATTGCTGTGATTTATTGACATGTACAGGTCAGGATGTAAAGAACACACTGACTGTTTACTGTAGCAGAACTCTAAAGGGTTAATCTGTAATATTCAGACAATACACTCTGTTGCATCATTGAGTTGTTTACAATCTGGGGTACGACTGACCTCAGCATCAATGCATCCTGACTTTGTCTGCTGCTGCATCACTTAGGATTTAGGATTAAGCTTTTTGGAGGATTAAGCTGCTGGAATAGATTTGAGAATTTATGAGCATCTTAACCAAAAAAATGAGTAATGCAGTTTGGATGAAATGGATCACTGCGTTCTGTTCTTTGTGCTCAGCCCCTTAGAAAACGGTCGATCTGTTGGCTCCACCAAGTGGTCACAAAAGCACTCTCGATGTGCCGGAGGAAACAAAAGAGATTTCATGTTTTTATATCCACAACTGCAATATTTAAAAATAGAACAGAAAGAACTTTCTGCTCTGGAGAGACGATGGTTCCTGTGCTGGAACAGATCCACGCAGAGATGATGATGCTGCTGTCAGTGCTCCCAGTCGTTCTCATGTATTTCACTAACCGGGTTACGGCCAGCTTACTCCAGAAATCTCATTCCTTAAACGTGATGAAGACGCCTTGTTTCTGTAATCAGGGTCAGGGATTAGAGAAACCTGATTCCTCCTGAAAGACTCCATGTCTTCTTGAACATGTGTCCGTATTTCTAATCTGCGTTTCACACATGGCTGTGCAGGACCAGCATGCTTTGAGGCAGTGCCACATCAGGTTAACGCTGACCTGATAAGAAGAAGGTCTATATGATTTTAGACAGGTTGTGTGTGGTATTGTTACAGCTGATCATTGTATAGAGTTTACAGTCACAGATAGCTTAAACACTGTTGTAAATAATCAGCTTTGTCCCGCTTATTCTTTGGGCTCCAGAGTCTGTGAAAAGAAATCTATCTTCTGGTTTTAACTCTCTATGATCTGATGTTTTCTTTATGACATTTCAAGGAGGAACAAGGTAGAACTAACAGTGAGGATGACATAGAATAAAGTTGTGATTGATGCAATAAGCTGCAGGAAAACGTGCAAAACTTGGGAATTAATTGTAAATTAGATTTAATTTTGGGGTAGATGTTTTATGCTCCACACCAGCGTTATTCAACCCTACTCAATCAAAGAGCCATACTGCTGAAAATCTAAGTGGTGAAAAATGACAAGAAGTGGTAATAACAATAAGTTTAAAGTGGCAAATGTGGTCAAAAAGCAGAAAAAATATGTGAAAAGAAGAAGAAATATAAAAAAAAAAAAAAAAAAAAAATGCTCTTGTGAATTTCTTGATATTGTGTTTGGTATTGTCTTTTTTCCCTATTGGCATCATCAAGCGTACCACAGAGGGTTAAACAAATCTTATACAGAATCAGTGAAATTACCACGGGCAAGCTGGAGGATTTCTCACTGTGATCTTTCTGTTATATTGTACGTCGTAAAAAAATTGCTTAAGCTTGTTATCCATAGTAATAATTGCCTCTTTCTTGTCCAACAGGCCCGAGATGTACGCAACAATGAGGTGGTGGCCATCAAGAAAATGTCGTACAGTGGCAAGCAGACAAACGAGGTAAAACATTCAGAGAAACCCTTCGTCCTTGCTCCAAGACTTTTAAGAATTTTCACAGTTTGTGTGAGACATTAAACAAATAACAGAAAAATGAAGAGCAAGGTAGGTGAAAGACGTTAATGTATGAAAAGCAACTCTTCAGTGACAACCAAGTATCATCGGTGCATGAAAACAACATAGAAACACAGCATGTTTACTGTGAGAGTTTTACAGATAAAGGCTAGAAAAGTGTTTCTGTAACATTTGATTCCTTAAGAGCATCAAACTGAATCCAGAGCAAAGAAGCTGTTTCTGTGTTGCCTCACGCTGCAGCTGGAAAGAATAAAACCTGACAGCTTGAGATGAGCGTCACCTAAAAGCTTTCCCACTCGACAATTTGATTCGAAGCATTTATGTTTGTTGAGAGACGAGTTACCAAACCGTGAGACAAAGGAGAATGACAGGATAGATTTAATGAAAGCACAGTAACAAAGAACCATTAGGGTTTTACACAGGTAAAAATTAAACAAAAGAAAAGTTGATGTGTTCTCTACAAACTGCTTTCAGTCCCTCAGCTAAAGAAAGGAAGAATATGACACAAGATAAACGAAATAACAGTGTTTTATCTTCTTGTACAGAAATGGCAGGACATCATCAAAGAGGTGAAGTTTCTGCAGAAGCTTCGTCACCCCAACACCATCGAGTATCTAGGCTGTTACCTGAAGGAGCACACAGCATGGGTGTGTACTGAATTTCGTTCTGTCACTACATGATGAAACCATAAAACCAACCTTAACCTTTAAACCCACCTGTTATCATCTTTATAATGGTGTCATGGTTAAATGTTGATGTAACGTGAATATGAATGCTGACGGTTGAGTGTTTCTCCCTCAGCTGGTGATGGAGTACTGCCTTGGCTCTGCCTCCGACCTCCTTGAAGGTCAGTTAAACACAACACACTCTCACTTATTTTCATGAACTGTTGCCAAATTGTTGTTTGTGGCTCAAATTTGTCCTTTCGCCTTTGCAGTTCACAAAAAGCCACTCCAGGAAATTGAAATAGCTGCTATTACCCATGGTGCACTGCAGGGATTAGCATATCTTCACTCTCACAACATGATACACAGGTAAGATATTTTGTACTCAGTTGAGTCCTGACATGCCAACTTCAATATGAACAAGTATGGTGTCATGTTCAGTGTTATATCAGTATTCAGTATTTTATGTTAATCAACATCTGTTATGATTCTGCAGGGACGTGAAAGCAGGAAACATCCTCCTGACAGAGCCGGGTCAGGTCAAACTCGGGGACTTTGGCTCCGCCTCAATCGTTTCTCCAGCCAACTCCTTCGTAGGAACTCCTTACTGGTGCGTGTTTAAACAAAACCTGCTTCCAACGAATAATTTATGCTCCTCGTTTCTGACAAATGTCAGTTACCTAACGATAAAACAATGTGCTGACGTTAGTCGTTGGTTTTTATTGCATTTTTTTAGGATGGCTCCAGAAGTGATCTTGGCCATGGATGAAGGCCAGTACGACGGCAAGGTGGACGTCTGGTCCCTGGGCATCACCTCTATAGAGCTGGGTACTAACCTGCAGTCTGACTCATGTTAAAGTGAAGCTGTCTGTTTCTATCTTTGTGTTTCTGTGACACTTAAAGTCTTGTACTTTTTCCACAGCTGAGAGGAAGCCCCCTCTGTTCAATATGAATGCTATGAGTGCCTTATATCATATCGCTCAGAATGAAAGCCCCGTCCTTCAGTCCAATCACTGGTGAGAACATTTGTCACCTCCTCTTCTGTCTGCTCTGAATTTAAAGCCATGAGTGGCAGCATTGTCACTCAGAGACTACCACTTTTCTTTTTCCACTGCTGCTCTGAGTCAGAATTCCCTACTTTCACAGCTCCATTTAGTCTTAAACTCTGTCCTGTGAGTTAATGTGACCCCATTTCTCTGCAGGTCTGATTCCTTCCGCAACTTTGTTGACTCTTGCCTACAGAAGATTCCCCAGGACCGGCCTACCTCGGACGTGCTGCTGAATGTGAGAATACAATTACACCCACTCATAAACATTTGCAAACATAAGCACATGGCTGGTGGATGTAATACATTTACCCTTCGTTTATTTTTATCTGGGTATGGACAGATTATGTCACGGTTATCTGCTGTTTCCTTCACAGCATCGGTTTTTGTGCCGTGAGCGTCCTCTGACCGTGATCATGGACCTGATCGCACGAACCAAGGATGCAGTGCGAGAGCTGGACAACCTGCAGTACCGTAAGATGAAGAAGATCCTCTTTCAGGAGACCCAGCAGAACGGCCCAGTGTCAGAGGGAGGGGAGGATGAGGAGGTGAGGCCTGAGAAGGGAAAGAAAAGCATATATAGAGGAAGTGTCATGTTTTTGTTTTTTTGAAAGGCACTTGTAAGTATTTGTCTTTTCTCAAGTTGATTAGTGTTAAAATGGCGATTGTGTGTTTCTGTGTCAGGAAGTGGAGCAGTACCTGCTGCGGACAGGAACAGTTAACAGCATGGAGAGCTCCCAGTCGGTACCCAGTATGTCCATCTCTGCCAGCTCCCAAAGCAGCTCAGTCAACAGCCTCGCCGACGCCTCTGATGACAGCAGCAGTGAGATGGCCATGATGCAGGAAGGCGAGCACACAGTCACCTCCAACAGCTCCATCATCCACAGACCCACGGTACAAACCTCCATCTGATCACCTGTTTTCACACTGATTTAACAATTTTACCTGGATGTTTGAACCTTTTCCATGCATCACCATCTCTCTCAGGGTCAGGATAACATCTATGACGATCCGTACCAGCCAGAGATGGATCAACCCCAGGCTCCTTCAGCTGGACGCCGCAGAGCTTACTATCGCAACAGAGACCACTTTGCCACCATCAGAACCGCCTCGTTGGTAAGATGACTCAGCAGATCCTCTTACGAGGGAGTTGGCACCTTGTTTGAAAAATATTCGGCAGGGATTTTGTTTTTATGGAAGAGGAAGAACAGATAATTTGATTTTCAGAAGCCTGTGGATTCCACAAAAACAGGAAACTATCATTTCCTCTTGTAGTTAAAATCCACAGAGTTAAATAAACCTGAAAGCAGATATTCTTTATGTCAGGTTAACCAGTTTGGGAAGGTTTTGGTCAGTTTTGAAGCATCTGTAACAAGTACCATGTTTTTTTTCCTCCTCCAGGTGACCCGACAGATCCAGGAGCACGAGCAGGGCTCAGCACTGCGAGAGCAGATGTCTGGGTACAAGCGAATGAGGCGGCAGCACCAGAAACAGCTGATGGGGCTGGAGAACAAGTTGAAGGCCGAGATGGACGAGCACCAGTTGAAGCTTGACAAAGAGCTGGAGAACCAGAGAAACAGCTTCTCCACTGAGGCTGACAAGCTGGTGAAGAAACATCAGGCCATTCTGGAGAAGGAGGTGAGGCAGACTGAAACTCTGCAGAGCCTGGAATAGAACTGTTGCCATTGGCCACATCATGATGAGCAGCTATGGGTGATTGGATTGAGGTGGTCTCTCAAAATGATGGTTTGTGTCCTTCTGCAGACAAAAGCAGCTCTGGCAGAGGAGAAGAAGTTTCAGCAGCACATCCTGGGCCAGCAGAAGAAAGAACTGACAAGTTTATTGGAAACCCAGAAACGGCAGTATCGCCAGCGCAAAGACCAGCTGAAAGAGGTGAGAATCCATGACACATATCATTATGTGGAGATGAGATTGTCCCAAGAAGCTAAACCTTCAGCCTCCACTGAACAGGAGCTGAACCAGAACCAGTCGACCCCAAAGCGGGAGAAGCAGGAGTGGTTGATCCGTCAGAAGGAGTGTCTGCAGCAGATGCAGGCAGAGGAGGAGGCCAGCCTGCTGCGGAGGCAGAGACAGTACTACGAGCTGCAGTGTCGCCAGTACAAGAGGAAGATGCTGCTGGCTCGCCACAACCTGGAGCAGGACCTGCTCAGAGAGGTAAAGCTGCTCAAATCCTCATTCATCTCTATTTTTCTAAAACCTTCAACTCGTTTATTTTATCGCCCTCTGCACCAAAGCAGAACTCAGACATCATCAGTACTCATATAGAATTCTGTCTCCATCAGGACCTGAACAAGAAGCAGACCCAGAAGGATCTGGAGTGTGCTATGCTGCTGCGGCACCACGAGTCCACCCAGGAGCTGGAGTTCAGGCAGCTGAGCTCTGTGCAGAGGACGCGAGCTGAACTGATCCGAACTCAGCACCAAACTGAGCTGACCAACCAGATGGAGTACAACAAACGTAGGGAGCAAGAACTTCGACAGAAGCACACTGTGGAGGTCAGACAGCAGCCCAAGAGCCTGAAGGTGAGAGGAGACCCTGATCAAACCAGAACAGACTCTTTAAGGAACCAGTTTTCTCATTGCCTATCTCATGGGATAATGAAATGCCATTCTATTTCTATTGAAAAAACACAACAAACATTCCTTTTAAAATTCAAAACCCTGAGTATTTCATTCAAACTGACTTTTCTATGAATCATTTTTTAGTCCAAAGAGCTGCAGATCAAGCGTCAGTTCCAGGAGACCTGTAAGATCCAGACCCGTCAGTACAAAGCTCTGAGGAACCACCTGCTGGAGAGCACTCCAAAAGCCGACCATAAAGCCGTCCTCAAACGCCTCAAAGAGGAACAAACACGTAAGCTGGCCATCCTGGCCGAGCAGTATGACCACTCCATCAACGACATGCTGTCCACACAGGCTGTGAGTAAGGCAAGGAAACCCCGCGCACCTGCTTCACCTGTCAACTCCATCTGCACCTCAATGACACACCAACCTGCAGCATCCACATATCTCCACTCCCTCAGATTTCTACATTATTTTAATATTTTTATATTTTAAATATGACTGTTGCTAATTTCACTGACTTAAAGATAAACCTTTGTTAAAAAAGACAACATCAGGCTTCACTTCACCACATCAGCTTCCAGAGTTCTTCCAGATTCTTATAGATTCTCGTCCTATTTTTGTCTACACAGCTGCGACTGGATGAAACCCAGGAAGCAGAGTATCAGGTGCTGAGGATGCAGCTACAGCAGGAGCTGGAGCTGCTCAACGCCTACCAGAGCAAGATCAAGATCCACACGGACACACAGCACGAGCGGGAGGTGAAGGACCTGGAGCAGAGGGTGTCCATCCGCCGGGCGCTGCTGGAGCAAAGGGTACAAAACTCTCCCTGTGATGGAATAACTATCTTTTTATTTATGACTTTTAATTTCGGTAAAGTCTTTCATCCGTCTTCATTACTATCTGACATAATAGTTAAGCAGAAGGTTTGATGAGTCCTTTCAAAACAAGAGCAAATTTATGACCAAAAACAGTTGATAAGGTAAAATAAAAATAGGACGTGTAAGCACTTGAGAAAATTTAAATAAGTTTTCTCATCTTTCCACTTCCAGAAAACCTGCTGTGTGTTAGCTACCATGACTCTTTCTCTAAATCTGTGACTGTGTGTCTTCAGATCGAGGAGGAGATGCTCTCCTTGCAGAACGAACGCTCAGAGCGGATCCGGACCCTGCTCGAGCGTCAGGCCCATGAGATCGAGGCCTTCGACTCAGAGAGCATGAGGCTCGGCTTCAGCAACATGGCTCTGAGCGGCATCCCTGCAGAGGCCTTCAACCAGGGCTACCCAACTCCCAGCCCATCCTCGGGCTCCAGCGGCTGGCCATCACGACCGGTCCCCCGCTCCGGCAGCCACTGGAGCCACAGCGTCCAGAACTCGGTGTCCACCCCGTCCTGGCGGAGTCAGAACCACGGTGGAGGAGGCTTCAGCCGCGCAGAGTCCATCACCTCTGCTCACGGCCTCGGCAGGGACAGCGAACCACACAAGAGCAGGGGCCACTCTCCCTCCTCTTCATCCTCCACCTCCTCCTCCCACCATCACCACCACCACCAGCACTACCAGCACCACCAGAGCACGCCGCAGCTGTACCGCGACCCCCACGACAGCAGCAGAGAGCGCGAGCGGTCCCGGGAGTGGGTGGGAGGCGGCAGCCATTACCCATACCACTCCCAGAGCCACTACCACCACCACTTGTCCACCCACGCATCCGCCCAGTCCTTAGCTCTCCTCCCTCCCCCACCACCACCTCCTCCCATCTCCCTCTCCTCCAACTCTCCCCCGTCCTCTGCCTCCTCCTCTTCATCGTCACAGGGAGGCTACGGAGGGGGGAACCTGAGCGTCAGGGGCCCCAGCCTCATGGCCCTCAGAAACAGCCCCCAGCCACTGAGGAGGACGGCCTCTGGGGGGCCTGGGGGAGGCGGGGGGAGTGAGGGGGGGCTTAGCCGGAGCACATCGGTCACTTCTCACATTTCTAACGGCTCTCACCTCTCGTACTCCTGAGGGCGCCTAACTTCTCTCTGCTCGGATCTGTCCATCAAACAGGGCTACAGTCACTCCGCTGGCTTCAAACAAACAGGGGTGAAGGGAGGGGGGTAGTTTGGTAGTTTTTAGGTTATTTGAGGATGATTCACTGAGTAAGTAGAAAACCAAACCCCTTTCTTTCTAGTAAATTTTAATATCTCCTCTCTTAACATGCAGGACTTCAAAATGGTCTTGGTGCAGGAAAAGGGAGAGAGAAAGATTTTTTTTAATCACTACAGAGCAGAAACAGAAGTACTAAAATCTACAAAGCTGCTCAGAAGAGTCATTGAAACAGAAGTCCATAAAAGAGAGAGAATCGCAAGATCTGACATTTAACGTGAAAAAGAGCCATGTGTTGCAAAGGGAACAAGTAAAAAAAAAAAAAAAGAAAAGACATAAAAAAGAGGTCCACTTGTTTATTTGTAACACACTGAAACTATTGCACAGTATTGAGTTTCGCAGTGAGACGGTTTAACTGCAGGAGTCGCCAGTTGGAGCGCGTTCAGGTTCAAGACCTTCTGGCTTTCAGGTTTAAAGTTCAGCAGGTTAACAGGAAACAGTCGTGAAGCTTCACTTGGGTAGCGGTGCTTTAAAAACCACTGTAACTATGTAAATGACAGTAAATTGTAAACCCAGTTCTTGGTTTCTACGTGTTTCATACGTTCAGAAGAGGTAGGTTGTTTCTTTGGGGGGGCGGGGTCAGGATGGGCCAACAAGGGGAAAGTCACCTGAATACACATTTCTTTTTCCTTTAAAGTGATAAGATCCTGTAAATGACAATGAAAACAAACACTGCCATCTCTCTGTTACACTCCACCACTGCCCTTTAACTCTTCTGAAGCTCTGACATGTTTGGGATGTGAGCTTGTTAGTTGTCACTCCGATGCCTCTGTTTGTCCACTCACAGAAGCGGCTCTGTTTTAATTAAGTTTTGCATCATTTTATTGGAAAAAAAGACTAAAATTTGTTCCATAGAAATTTATTAGAAGCCGTTAATTGATCATATAAAAGAGTTGTAAAGCTATTCTAATAGCTGGCAACAAACAGATAGCTTTTGCAAATATTTCAACTTCATTTATAGCCAACATCTTTTATCTTTTACACTTTTTTAAAATCATCATATGGCCAAAAACAATTGCGAAACCTATAGAATAGAATGTTTGTTTCAAAACTGAAAAAAACCTTTCAGTCTGCTTTTGTGGACACACTAAGGAGACAACCAATAAGAACGCCCCAAAAATGTTTGAGCGCTCCATCCAATGAATGCTGACTGAATGTCTTTGAGTGAAATGAGCACTTAAATCTGTGTGCTCTGAGTATGTGTGTGTGCATGTGTGTGTGTGTGTGTGACGGCATTCCAACACCTCCACCTGCCCTCCCCTCCGCCCACCCATCCCCCCCACAGTCTGCATCTGTAGATAAGATGTACATGTTACATTACAGATAAGTACATTTCAGTGCATGGAATTTGTGTACAGACAGCATTTGTATGGATACCATGCACACTACCTATTTATATAAATGCATATAAATGTAAGATACCTGTGTAAATGTAGCAGGTATACTGAAGATTGTTCACTGTCCAACACTTTTGACTTGCATTGTACTTATCAGTGTACATAAAAGCACTAACTTTGAGACTGTGTTAGAGTAATAATAATGATTATTTTGTCATGTGAGTTATACCGATTTGTACTAGATGCAGACAATAGATGCTATCATTATTATTACCTCTACTGCAGTTGTAATATTTATGTTGTATGCTAATTTTTAAGTTTTTAAAAATGTAATTGCCAATTTTGACCACTAGGTGGGGATTAAGCGCAATGTTACTGTGATAGAGCTATTAAAAAAAAACATAAAAACATAAATATTAATGTTTTTAAAGGAGGACAAAAGGACTACCTTTCCCAGCATTCCTGTCTCAGGTCTCAGGGAAGAAGGAGTCTACAGTTCTGGGCAGGGCTGAGTTCTACTTTTTCAATTTTTTTTTTATTTTGAGCCAGTATTAAAACATGGAGCGTCTGCAGTCGAGCTGAAAAACTTTTCCAGATTTTTTTTCACCAAGTTTTGTGCCATATTTTTTTTTTCCGCTTAATGTTTCGCTTGCAGAGTTCCCTCAGAGAACACTGTAACCTGCAGTTTGTACAGAGCCTCAAAGTAGTCATAAGGACATCACTTCAAAATAAAAGAATCTTATTAGATTTGGCAAAATATGTAAGGGTGTAAAACATATTTAACATCAGGCAGGTTGAATGCAAAAAGATAATATTGATTTGGCTGTTTGTATCACTTTAGTGTCTCTCAAGATTCAGTTTTTATTCATGTTCCTAATAAGGTATGAAAACCAAATGGAGAAAAAAAGTCATCCCTGGACGAGTTTTGCAGGTACACGCAAATGTCTTGGCTTTTATTTTTGAAATATTTTTATGTAGAAACCAATTCATTACCCTAGAAAAAGGGTTTGTCCCACTCTGTCACCTTCATGTGATGTCGACCACTTTGAGGCTCTTCCCTACTTGCTTTTCGAACATTTCTTGATTTGCTTTCGCATGGTCCGAATGGGTAGAAAAACTAATCATCTGGTTGCTTCCTGCAGCTGCATGCACCCAGACAGGTGGATGAAAAATCAGTTGATCTCCCTCCACCTGTCCCATGACCCCTCCCCTTCCATCAATCCATCCATCCATCCGTCTCTGCTGCAGGACGCTAATCTCAGTGTGATCTGATGCTGTGTGTCATGTCTACCTCATTTGCACTGATAGTTAAAGAATGTTTGAGTGGAGGAAAAAAGCATATTTCTCATATGCAGACTAAAACTTTAGTTTCTTTTTCTGTATTTGTGCAAATGTTGCTGAGAAGATGAGCGCAGGGGGGATGGAGAAGAAGAGCAGACTGAAAGGACAGACTGGACTTTAGAAAACCCCCGTTGAGACACTATGAGGAGGACATGCTGCTGAGTGGAAACAAGCTGTGGGACATGTTGTGTTTATCTTCATGGAGCGAAGTGTTCAGAGGAAATCTGTCGGTCCTCACAAACCACCAGAAAACATTAGAAATGTGAGATTTCAGTGTGCCAACTTTGAGTTTTTCTCTTTTTTTTTTTTTTTTTTGCATTATTTTGTACAGTTCCAGTGCTGACCATTCCTCAGTTGTGTTATTTTAATTTGCCAATTAAAGCTGCACTGGGGAGACAGAGAAACCTCCAACCACACACAAATAGAAGTATGAATACTGTTTGTAATGCCAGATACATGTGTGCAGTTCACTGACGTCAGGATTTTTGTGCATCCTTCAAAGGATTTGGGGAAACTTGTTCGCTCAGATTAGAGGATGTGAAATCAGGCCACAAAAGTCCAAACTATTGTTACCCAACAGTAGGACAGTGATGATCAAGTAAACATGGAAATGAAGTTTTACAATTTGACAGTTTTGGTTGTGGCTTTTCATAAATCCATCCTCCAATCTGACAGCTAACAAGTTTCCCAGAATGCCGTGCTGTTATTCCTTTCTCCCATTATGGGTCCATATGTTTCCTTGTGCCGTTTTAATGTTTCTGCTCCTGCCGCCTCTTCTACAGGCAGGAGGCCTCCAACCTCCCTCTCCTTTAGATAAATGAACTGACAGGAAGCTCAGCTGTGAGAATGAGGAAGATGATGATGATGATGATGATGATGATGATGATGATGATGATGATGATGATGATGATGGTGAAGTAGAGTCAGCGTTCAGTGGATGTGTGGAGAGACGAGGATGGCTTGAAAAGCGTTTTTACAGCAGGTCATGAAGTTGAAAATGTTCAGGTTAGATGCAAAATGTTTGGAAGAGTGTCGAGATGTGAGTTGTACAGAAACGTAACAAAATAATTTTTGAGAAATAAATGAACAAAAACAGAAACGTTTGTTGTCATTACTCAAGAGGAAGTCCACGCATTACCTTTTCTTATATTTCATCCTCAGTTTTGCCACGTATACAAACATCAATATACCAACAGTATAAAGACAACACAAGGAAAAGCTTAAAGGTTAAACTTCATCGAAAAGGACAAGAAAATACCCCCTGAATAAAAAGAAAACAAGGCCCAGTGTACAAAGTAAAGTCATATAAAGTTCTTGGTGTGAAGGATGTACTGATGTGGTCTGTCGGGCTGCAAAATTTTAGAAAAATTTGCTTTATTGTTTTTCTGTGTTCACATGATAAACTGCATAATCCTTATCTTTATCCCCCCCTGTGATACCTCAATAATTGTGTTCTTTTACCGATTTAGAAAAAGTTTTTGTCCTACATATTTATGAACATATTTTCAAATTGGTAGAAATTTAACCTTTAAATGCGATCAACTGAAATTTATCAAACATAAAAAGCAGTCTACTATGCAAACTCTTTTCAAAGTTATGAAGCTTGAGCTTTTCAAAAGCATCGAGTTAACTATTACACAAATTCACATTTTCACCAGTCCCAGCATTTAAGGTGTAAAATCAAAGTTTTAGATTTGAATTTAATAGTTAAATATTCATATTAATATCATCTCAACAATCTTCTCTCACCTTGAGAAATTGTTCTGCCTTTGACCTCAGCTTTAATAAAGCCTAAAAATAGCTCTTCGTCTCTTTCTGGTGGGATGGGTTAAAGGGAAAGCTTCATTGTCCCATGACGTCATGACGCAACTGTCAGTGCTGCGCCGTGGCCCTTGGTTACTGTTGTCAAGCTGGAGAAAAGCGGGAAACTAAGACCGGAAAGAGATGTTTTCCTTTATCTTGAAAAAAATATCCGTGGTTGACTTTGAATTAAAAAAAAAGGAATTCCTTTGTAAGAAAATAATTCCTGAAAAATTATTCCCATGAGAGCAAAACAATATTTTTTTCCATGTTGAGTTACATCTGTATATTTGCAAGAAATGTTTAATTAAAAAAAAAAAAAAAAAAGATAAAAAAAAAAAAAAAAATTAGAAAAATCGAATCCACAAGTTCTATGCTTGATACCTGGCTCCTGTGAGGGACGTTGAATTTATGAAAGGATAAAGACACCTAATAATTTAAAATTTAGTTACCACTGCGTTTGGACGATACCATAGGACGATACATAACAAGGATCATAATAATATGATGCTTTTATTCTGGAGGGAAACAGCGGAAGTCGAACTCCGCAAAAACAAACGTTTGACGGTGAGTGTTTGTCAGGAAGTCATCGCTCAGAGATTTGCTCTCTCGCTTGTAGTGAGTTTCCTCCTCTCTTAACACAATCTGAAGCCGAAGAAACGAGGCGTTTTTAACTCAAACCTCAAACATGGCGGAGGAAAACATCTTTCTCTTCGTCCCGAATCTGATCGGTGAGTTTTTTAACCGTCTCTGTTGACAGGTAGCCTGTTAGCTCAGCGTTAGCACACACACAGTGGATGCTGCATTGACAGTGAAGCAACAATTTGGGATTTAAATAATTTAATTTTAAAGTATTCATCATGTATGTAGATGGAGACAACGTTTTTTAAGATATCCACTCAGTCCTGAGTTTAAATGTTAAATGTAATTCAGCTGTGGGTTCAGCATCATGTGTCTGATGTGCCTGTGCCCTGCTCTCTGCCTGCAGGTTATGCCCGGATTGTCTTGGCCCTTCTGTCCTTCTACCTGATGCCCTGCTGTCCCTGGCCGGCTGCCTTCTGCTACATGCTCAGTGCCCTGCTGGATTCCTTTGATGGCCATGCTGCAAGAGCACTCAATCAGTGTAAATATCTGCAAACATGACACTGCATGACATGAATGTTCTTGTCACAACACCACTATGCAACACTTAGGATCAGGCGTGGGTAACTAGTTTTTATGAGGGGCCACATGTACCACCCAAAAGGTGTTCTTGTGTGCAGCACCAGTATTAACCTGAACTGGCAAAATGCACTTACTTATATATTTTGATGAGATGCTCACCAGAATAATGTAGATATTTTGCAAATTTGTACTTGTGCAAACATTGCACAAGTGTTTTATTTTGTTAAGCTTGTTCGTCTCCACTGAATAACTTTCTAACAACTTACAGGCGTGCAAGTGCGTCAATGTGGAAATAATACAAGAGTTATGTTTCTGAAAATAAAAGCAACGGCATGCACTTCTTTTTTCATTTATGTTCTAATTCATGACTGATCTTGCGCAGGCCACACAGGGAAGTTCAAAGGGCCAGCTATGGACAATGGGCCGCTTTTTACCCAGTGTGTTTTAGACAGTGTCTAAAGATTGTCTTTATTCATCTATTTTCTAAAATGTAACAGAGAGGTTACGACCATCTGCAGCCACACCCTAAAACATATGTCATAGACCTATAAACGATTCATATCTTTCCTTTTAAACTTGCACATTGCAGCCTGCTTGCACCTTGACAGAAATCGAGTTTGAAGCACTTTAACTTGAGCTTCACTGTTCACGCGCCGATAATACTTTATCTGTTTCTGGGTTTAGGGGCCAGCCATTCTGTATTTTCTGCCCTCTGATTTACTTTCCAGGCTACATCACTATGTTTGCAGTGGAGCATAACTTAGTGCATATTTTGAAGCATTGATGGTTCTTGTTCTTCATTTGAGTCTTTCACAGCACAGTTTGTTTTCTTATGACTTTGATTTTTCTTCCAGCCACAAAGTTTGGAGCCATGCTGGACATGCTTACAGACCGCTGTGCCACAATGTGTCTGCTGGTGAACCTGTCTCTGCTCTACCCATCATTCACCTTCCTGTTCCAGCTCAGCATGTGTCTGGACATTGCCAGCCACTGGCTGCACCTGCACAGGTATGTCCTCTCAGGGAGAAGTGAAATAAATGATTTTGTATGTTATTTATTGTCCTCCGTCTGAATTTTGCAGGGTTCTGCGTGGTTTTCTTTTGACGTATAGTTTTTGCGTTCTCAGGGGCATAACAATCCGATAGAAGTTAAATTTTACGAGTAGAAAAGTTGAGATCATCTGTGCGAGTGGTAACAGGCATACTCGCTAGCGCACTTAGCTATAAAACAAAAGCAAACATAAACACATTTTTAGGAGTTGCTTTGTTCAGGCAGGTTTGCCCCAGTGGTTTGGTTTTATCAAAACTTTCTGATTCTCATTCTGGATTCTCATTTATTCTCTTGTTTCTCATCATTTTCCTTGTATGTTTTCGTAGCTCTACAATAAAAGGATCAACCAGTCACAAGACTATTGACCTGTCAGGAAACCCCATCCTCCGTGTGTACTACACGTCCAAAGTAAGGACGCATACACACACTCACACACCCAAAATGTGTTGTTGTTCACTGGTTATCTAATGCAGCAGTGTTTGTCCTCTGCAGCCTGTGCTGTTCGTGATGTGCTCTGGGAATGAGCTCTTCTTCTGTCTGCTCTATCTCCTCTATCACATCCCTGAACCAGCAGGTAAGACCTGTTTTTCCTTTCACCTCTATCGAACTCATCAAAAACATGAGCTCACCTCCTCACATAACTGGATGCTCATGGTGCTACAGTGTTTTAACAGTGTTTGCTTTGTGTTTCTGCTGCAGCCTGGGTGTACTTGCTGCTGGTGGTCAGCGGCATCATCAGCCTGATCAAGGCCGGCATCAGTGTCGTGCACCTCATCACAGCCTCGCAGAACATGGCGGCCCTCGACGTCGCAGAGCGAGAGCAAAGCAAGAAGGCGCAGTGAGAGAGGGGGGAGTGAGGGAGACCTTCAGCAGCAAATTCAGCACTCTTATTTATCGTTTCAAAGGTTACAGGTAGACTTGAACAAGGCGACTTATAAAAGATGTGATTGAAGCCAATCGTCAGAGAGAAAGAAGAAAAGTTAATGACCAAATTTCAAAACAATTTAATTCCAAACCCAGGTGTGAGTCTGAGAGCTGCATCATTTACAAATTCAACAGGTTCCAATTACAGTGTTATTTTTCCTCTCTGAGAAATTTTGTAAGCGGACAGTGTAGACGACTTCAAGTTCATGAATATTTTTCCAAAACGAATAGATTTTATTTCTCTACTCGGTGTCACAAGTATAGAATAATGTGTCATTCCTGGGTTTTGTGTTTCTCAGAACAGACTCTCACAACCAGTATCAGTAACATTCTGACATTTTTTCAAATTTATGTTTATATTAATTTAACAACTGAGTCATGAAACCAGACCTCGAACTCTAACTAAAATAAACCACATGACTAGAACATTCAAGAATTCCAGGGAAAAAAGACACAAAAGTGGGGAATTTTGATTACTTACTTGTATATGTGTGCATAATCTTGGAGCTTTGTGGTTCAAGTAAATTAAGTTCACAGAAAGTCTCAAAATAACTGAGAGTTTGATGTTATGGTAGATCAGTGACTCCTCTTTCCTGCAGGTAGATTCAAAGTGCATTTTCTCACTAGAATTTGGTGCATTGAAAAGAGAAACACTGAGTCTTTGTTAAGGTGAAAAATCCTAAGACTACTGAACAAAACTTTGTGTTTGAAGACATCTTGTGTTGTGAGACAGAATAGAAATCTGACCCTGAAGTAATGAAAAATGTAGTTATTATTTTATTATTGGACAGCCTTTGATAGAGTGCATTTGTCCCACGGGATTACAGTACAGCCGACACATTTTACAGGAGCATTCCCAAAACTTCTTGAGCATTTAGACTCCACATTATGTTAAACAGAGCCTTACTTTTGAAGAAGCATTATTTCTCTGTACAGACCAAAAAAATCTGAAGGTGTTAGTTTACACAGATGATACAATTTGTGTTCCTGCAAAAGAACCTCAAACTTACAGTAACAAAAAACAAAGTTGTTTTTTCTTAATTTCATTAAAAATCAACAGGTAGGAGGCGCTTAAATATTCCTTTTTGTGACTTTTGAACCATTGTTAAGTGTCATTAGTTTTTGAGATTCCTGCCTTTTTGTTGGTGTTTGTAAAATGGCAATCAGTCAGTGCTTCTTTGACATTTAAGCTATTGTTTCTTTGTGGTAGAAGAGACCTGTTTTTATTTCGTCTGCCTAGAAATAATAGAGCTATGCAGGTCTTAAGTTGTACCTCACATTATGAGCACCAAGTATTACAATTGATTTTGTTTTTGTTGTGCATTTTAAGTCACTGACCATATGTTTGTGCTGCTCATAGGCTACTGTAAAGTTTCAATGCAGAATGTGTTTTAGAAATAAGTGTGGGTTGTTTTTTCAATTGAAATTATTGCAAAGATTGTATTATTATAATAAGAACTTGTGAATATTCACATTTCAGAAAAATAAATGAAATGCTATATCAGCTGTAGTAAGTAGAAAAATTAAATGGTTATTTTTATGGGGTGCATCTGGTTTGAATTTATTGTATAAGTAGCCACAGAATAAAGACAGTTAAAAAAGTGTTATAGTGATTCTTTCTTTGCTAACACTGTATTGTTTTTTATCTGCTTGAACAGCTATAATGTATGTGTATGTGTACAGTATATTTGTGTACATACATTGAGAAGCTCTATCTAAAATATGGATATATAGATATCAACATTGGTATCAATATTGATCAATACTTTTGTAATTAGATCAGTTCTCAAAAATAAAAGTGTATTGCTGATTTCCTAAATATTATTGTGTTAATACAATAATATTTAATCTACCAGTATGAGCAAGCTGTTATAAAATGAAACATTTAATGCTTAAATATAATTATTGTTGAGATCCGTGAGCATTTAAATTCGCTATTTTACAACAAAGCATAAAAAATTAAAGCACATTATTATTCCTGTTTTTCGTCTCACTATGACTAGTAGATATTTTTTCCAATTGGTCCAATTTAATTTTAATGGCAGGCATCCTGGGGGAAGTTAGAATTAAAAAATAATAACAATAATTTGAATGTGTTGTCCTCATTGAGTATTGGTACATTTATAATTATGAAGGGGGAACAGACTTATGTCACACGGGTATGAAATGACATATTTTTTGAATGGAGCTCGGTGACGTCATGTTTTGAGGTTATATCCAGCTGTTGCACTTGCGCGCATCGTTACCTTTAAGATGGTCGTGGATAAAGCCTTGAATTAGCAAAACCCGACACCATCTTTAGAGTTTGCAGCGTCCTGTGAACGAGCTCCGGGTCATCCTGCGCAAGTTTTCTACTTTGGTGGATTTTTTTTATAATGCATATGACGTGAGGAAATTAAAGCCGCGCTGATTGCCCACAAATGTCGGATTTCATTTTGTGTCGGCCTACAGACAAGTGGCGGGCGCGAGAGGGACGTCACGAGCCGGAGACTGTGGGGTCCGCGAGGAGGGTGCATACACAAAATACTTTCCCTTTAAAGCAGAGAGGGACAGAGGGGGTGAAGAAGAGATAAAAAAAGAAAAGGAAGAAAGACAGAGAGGGAGGGAGGGCGAGAGGGAGTGAGGGAGAGAGAGGGAGAGAATTTGAAAAAAAGAGAAAGATGTCATCCTGTCGATTGAAACACCGAGGCGGAGCCATGGACCGCGGCCGACCAGGAGCTCTGTAGTTAGGGGACATTCCATACGCAACACCGAGGCTTGGGACCTGACGCTGCGGCCTTTTTGGAGCTATCGCAAATAAATGACTCTTGAACAGCTGCTGACTATGATTAGCACGTTTCGACTGCTCATCTCTTGTAAAGAAATTATCTATATTTTGCATGCAGTTCACGAAATTTTGTTACAGTAGACATAAGCAAATGATATTAAAATGCACCATTAAAGCAAGCATGATGCCAACCATTTCGTCGCATTTACAAAATCATCTTGTCAGTGCCTGAATATTGCCAAAAGATTGCCACGATAATTCATAACTCATAGCAACCTTATCATAATTTAGTGTCAGTTGATTAAAGCTGATTGTCGTCCGATGTGATCATATATTTCCATGAATTAACCCGGGTAGCTAGAGGAGCTGCATACAGGCCTCAGGTTGTGTTTTCATAGCAGCAGTTGGAACATTTCTTGTTGGGCTCCGTTGCCCTCCTCCCTCCCCTTTTTGCTCCCGGACTGGTTGGCTTTTAGTCCCCGCAGTGTTTCAGGATGGATACCTCCTGGAGTAATTTCCTCTTTCAGGTATGTCTTAATTGTTGCTTTGGCTGCTCTGTGGTTAAGGTTTTTTAAGGAGGAGGAAAGAGAGGAGGATGGGTGGGGGGGATGTTGACATCTTCATGGGGTTTGATAGGAAGGGAGGGGGGTTAAAAAACTGAAGGAGGTCAGGGAGGGGTCAGGGTAGAGGTGGCTGCTCCACTCAAAGCTTCTTCATTTAAAAGTGGTTCACAATATCTATTAACCCCCCTCTCTTCTATTGTTTAAAATTTATTATTATTAATCTTTTTTTTTAAATCCACATAATCCTGTGTGTAGTCACCTATTTGGTTTGTCGTATTATTTTGAAGTTTTAAAGCTCCTGTGAGAAATTTTTCACTGGTTATGAAACAGAGCTATACTGATCAAGAAGGCTCTTTATAACAGTTAAATGTAAACAACCACATCCACAACAAGATTCATATATTGTAATATTCAAATATAAACTGATATGAAGGGGTAGGTGTCCGACAAGACAACTGAAAGTCTCTTGTCACGTTTCCTACATCCATTCAGTAAGCAACAAATTCTACGTTGAGAAATACACAGGATGAGATATTATTCGGGAAACGTTACTGAAACAAGGCAGCTAAAGACAAATTCACATTGATCATATTGTCCAGAGAGGGTGCCAAAATCAACATAAATAATTTCACAGGAGGTTTTAGGCCCCGTTTACAAGACAAAGGTTTCAGGGTGCAATGCAAAAGTATTGTTATGTATTTATTGAAGCCAATGTAAAATGCTTCCAGAGTGGATTTTTTTTCTGTAGCGCCTTATAAAATGCCATTCAAAGTTACGACGACGCGCACATTTCACTTTCATTGTGACATGGTCATGTGCGAACTGTGACAACAACAGTAACAATAGCAGGTTACCATGTTGTGCTCGTGCTGCTGAATCTGCTGACTGCCTTTTAACAAAACGTGCATCTATTGCACCACTTCTGCAGTCAGCAAAAAAAGCATTTAATATATTAATATATACACCAGATGATAGATGATTGGTGCACCTCGACTTCAGCCTCAAAACTCTTGTTGTGTGTGTGGTTACGGTTACATCGCCAACTACAGGCCTGGTATGCATATTACATTTTCCATGTTAACAGATGTTTTCGCTGGGTTTTTGGGTGAATCTTTGTGAAACGTAGTGTAACAGAGCCTCAGAATGGGATCATGTCTTAGTTTTTTAGTTGATATTCAACACTATACATTCTTATTGGATCGAAGACTTTTCAGAGTGCCAGGTTTTGGGCTGAAAGTTTGATATAAAATGTATGTTCTTGTTTGTAGACGCCGTCGACCCAGAGTCAGCCGGACACACCTCTTCAGTCCGAGTTGCTGCCTGAGCTGACGGGTGCAGCTCAGAGTCCTCCAGCAGAGCACATAGTGACACCACCATCCACCGTTGACACCGCTGCCCTAAGTGAAGAGCCTCTACCTGGTGAGGAGGTGTCTCTAACTGTTAAACATGAACTGTTCCTTGTCAGATAATACCAACAACGTGGAATTTAATCAGCGTGTAAATGTTTTGATGATCAAGCACAACCTGACAGGTAAAATTTAAATGGGACATTTTATCCGTCTGAATTTTTCAGTTAAACCACTCACCACCAAGCCGAGCCGCCCGGCCCACATCTGTGCCACATGCAACAAGGAGTTCAAGAACAGCTACAACCTGCGGCGGCATCAGTCGGTTCATACGGGTATCAAGATGAAAGACAGAGTCGCCCGAGAGAAGGAGGATGGAACAAAGGTGGCACGAGTGGAGAAGCAGACCATCCCTCTCTCCCTCCTTCAGCTCACCCTGCCCACTCAGCCAGCCTCTCTCCCCCCACCAGCCCCCACCACCACCATGGCCCCAGACGCCCTCTCTCAGCCCGGTCAGCACACGAACCAGGAGATCCAGCCGGTCACTGTGTCCATCGCCCAAGCAACTGTAACAATGGCTGCTCCTCAACCGATTCAGGCAGCCGTTGTTGTTGTTGGCTCCATGGAGCAGGTGGTTGTGCTGAGAATTAGATGTTTTCAGTTTCACTAGTAGAGAACAACCAAAATGAATAAACTTTCCACAATATGCAGCTTTCTATCTGGTCTGTCAAGCAGATCATCCCTGAGCTGTCAGCCTCATAACTTTCTATTTTGTTGCTCCACAGAATCCAAATCCCAATCCCAGTCCCAACACCAACCAAGTGAGAAAGAACCACGCCTGTGAGGCCTGTGGGAAAGCCTTCAGAGACGTCTACCACCTCAACCGTCACCGTCTGTCCCACTCAGACGAGAAGCCGTACTCCTGCCCAATCTGCCAGCAGCGCTTCAAGAGGAAAGACAGAATGAGCTATCACGTACGCTCACACCAAGGCGGTGTAGAGAAACCTTACATCTGTCCTCACTGCGCTAAGGCCTTCTCTAGGTAAACCTCAGCTTCATAACATCTTTAAAAGTTTTGTGCTTTTGGCCTCACCAAGGCATTTTAGAGGGGCACACTGGTATTATCTATCTTTGACCAGCCTTAATGTGGTTTGATACATCCTGCATTTGTTCCAAAGGACCCCAGAATATATGAACATTACTTGAAAATACAGTTGTCCCCTGCACATCAATACAAAACTATTTAAGAAATAAGATATATACAGTTTTTAATCTTGAATGTATTTTTTTTTGCAGACCAGACCACCTCAACAGTCACGTTCGACAGGTGCACTCAACAGAGAGACCATTCAAGTGCACGGTAACGTCCCACTTTATTTGCCCCGTTTATCTCAAATGTGTCTGGTCCAAGTGGCAACTTCTTGCCACGAGAAATAAAGGCAATCTGGCCATGCTAAAAAGCCAAACTTGTCGAGTGTCTGCTTGGGAATGGTTCCAGAAGTACTGGAAACAACAGAACTTGGAAATTAACACATTTACAGCCTGGAAGAAGAATGAGTTTAAATAGATTTTTAGTTTGTGTATTGCATTGTTTATAACTTCAACCTCTGGATGTGTCATTGTTTTGTTTTCCATAGACATGCACGTCAGCATTTGCCACCCGGGATCGTCTCCGCGCCCACTTGATCCGTCATGAAGAGAAGGTACCATGTCACATCTGTGGGAAGCTGCTGTCTGCTGCGTACATCACCGACCACATGAGGGTCCACAACCAGTCGCAGCACCACCAATGCCACCTCTGCAACCGCAGTAAGACACAGAATAACTGGATAGAAAGATGTGCAATATTCATCTCAAACTGGAAAAAAGCTGTTATATAACACATTTGATGTCATGCTATGTGAAATGTGACAATATGTGTCTTAAGTTTTAGTGTTCCTCGAAAAGTAACACATATTTAGGAAGAACTTGGGACTGTCTTCCAGGCTTCACCACCCTCACCTACCTGCGTGTCCATGCCCAGAAGCACCATGGCCAAGAGTGGAAGGAGAGTGGAGGGGCGCGGGGTGGCTTTGGTGGGACCGGGGCAGGCGGGGTGCTCCTCTGCCAGCTGTGTGGAGTGCAGTGTAAGACAGCCACACAGCTCCAGGGTCACATGGGCACCCACGCCAACCAGGGTGACCCTAACTCTGACCCAACGAGCTCAGGCCCTGTGGGCACCACCAGCGTGGCCGTCACTGTGTCCAGTGCTAGCACAGTGGGACTGCTGGTAACTGACTGCTCCAGTATTGCCCCACAGCCCCACAGCTAGCACGTTGGGGGGGTGAGGGGCTAGGGGGGTGGGGCAGGGAAAACGGTACAATAAGAATTTGTGGAGGAGACGACCGAGAGACTGCATTCAATCCAGGTGTGTGTAAATCATCCTGTTGTTGTTCATTTCTCAAACCTGTGCCTCTAACTTACCATGGTAATGACATGATTTATGGTGCTTTGGTAAATTTGAAAGAATTTCTTAAAATAAATTGAAGTTGATTTTAAGTATTGAAACACAATATTTTGAACAAAATGATCTATTTTGTTTTTGTCAATTCTCAACAGACTGCCAGAAGTGGAGACAGGTCAGCAGAACCTGCCGTCAGAGTCATCCTTCCTCCACTGCATAACTCATGGTTTCATGAGACTTTTTTGGACCTTTTGTCTGTTTCAGTGAAGCCCAGCTCCATCTGCAATGTAAAACAGCTCATCTGCTGTGAACACTGAGACACTCTCTACTGCACATGTTAAATAATGTACAATGTTCTCAAAGTCAGACACCAGAGAAGAGACTGTGGATACGACTATTAGAAAAAAACCTCTGCTCATCAATTTAAAAGGAGATTAATGTGTATTTTTTATTAATATGGCTTAGCAATTAGCTGTTTCTATTTGCCATGATATCATTGTTTTGAGTTTGACTAACTTGCACAGCCTGTCAGGATTTTGTATAGCTGTTGCTGTTTTTGATCATTTATACTCCATGATATCAGTGTTTGTTTATTATAGGGACCTGAGCGCCTCAGCTAAACATTTACATGATTTTTCTCAGTTCCCCCATAATTTATAGCAAAACAGTCTCCGGTTTGCCTTTGTCAGATTCCTCAGAGAAGGTAAGCATTTTAATAGATCATGGGAACAGCTGTTTTAGATGGGCCATCATGTATATAATAATAAGTAGCTGATAAAGGCAAACTAATACTTGTTTGTGTATATTCCTCATGAACATCGAATGTGCATAACTTCTCTGCTTCATATGATCTTTGCTCTTACTCTGGATGCTGATTTGTAATTCTTTAAAAGGTAAATTGCCATGTAATTTGTAGCTACCTTGGTGACACATTTTCTGTGGCTGTGCATATTGATTGTACTCGATGCATAGTGCATAACGCCTCGTTACTACCGTATTAAAAAGCAGTAAAATGCACGCCTGGATTCCTTTCTGAAGTTCTTGATAAGCCTCTGCTGAGCATGCACAAATCTTCTGATGCTGTTATTCCATGAAGCACCAAAGCCACAGTGTTAAACTTTTCAGTGTACTTTGCTGGTGACACTGCTGCCTGTGATTTTATTCATATGTCCTGGTTTTTATTGGCTTGTTTGCTATCAAATCACCTTACTGGCTACAAAAATGCAGATAAAAGGCCAAGATATTCATGAAAATTGCACTCAGTACTCAACTATGATTTTAATAGTAACTAAGTAGATTACATGGCATAATGATTCCTTAAGTACAAGCAGGGGCGGATCTACGGAGGTGGCATAGGGTGGCAGCTGCCCCCCTAAAACAATCTTGCCAAACCTGTTGCCGCTTCAGTTGTAAAGATTTAATTCAAAGAAAAGTTTTGAGTTTACAAGACATAATTTTGAGATGTAATGGTCAACATTTTGAGATAAATAGTAAAAAATTATGTGATTAAAGTCAATCATTTGAGATGGCAAAGTCAAAATTTTACAATTAAAAGTCAATTTTTTAGGTAAAAATTAACAAAAATGATATGAAAATTTTAAATTCAGAGATGAAATGTCAAAGTCAAAATTACGAGATGAAAGTCAATAAGTTGAGACATCAAAGTCAATATTATGGGGAAAAAGTTGAAATTTTCCCTTTTATTTTGAATAAAAATTTTGGCTTTATATCTGCCAAAAAAAGGGAGAAATCCCAACAAAGCCCGTTTTTCATTTTGATGTTTTTCACTGGCAGATATTGGCTTCAATAAAATATTTATGTTGCCATTATACTATTTTTTTAAAACTTCAAATAGAGAGGGGTGTTTTAAATAAATGTTTGGGTTATGAAGCTACTTTGTGGTATTTGGTATAGGCTCCTCTTTTTTGGGGTTTTCAGAATATGGTCACCATAATAATAAATTAATGCAGCACATAGTCTTCTGCCATTTTTTCTAGATCCGCCCCTGAGTACGAGTAAAAGTACAGACTTGAAAATCTACTCATAAAAGTACAAGTACCCCCCAAAAAACTACTTAATTACAGTAATGTGAGTATTTGCAATTAAATACTTCCACCCCTGTGATTGAGTAATATTTTAGCAATGTAACAGAAGTTATACTTGAGTAAAGATTTCAGTACTCTGATGTTGGGATTGTGCTGTAAATGTACAGTAAAGTGTTATTAGTGTAAGTGAACATTATCATTGTTTACAGCAGTAAAGAGCCTCCACCCTCCCCCACCCGCTTCACCAGCTCCTCCTACTTCACAAGCTAGCCAGCTAGCAGTAGCTGTCGCTGTTAAAGCGACCAGAAATCCGGCTGATTTTAACAACACTGCTGGATGAAACGCTTTCACTCAGCAAAATCAAGAAACGACCTTTCTTTGACGCCCTTTTCTCCGGGTATTGAGACTCAATGAAGAACAAACCGGCTGCAGTTAGCGGCTCCGCGGCTAGTTAACAATCCGGCTCCGCGGACGAGCATCTAACTCGGCTTTTCTCCTGCCTGGAGCTACTTTCTTCCGCACAGCCTTCCATTCAGAAAAACCTCGACCTTTTCCCCCTTTCGACTACATATAAGGGGGTTTTATTTCCTTTTTTGAATTATGTAGGTCATTGAAAGCGACTAACGGTTGTTATGTGGGTCAGAGGCACCTATTAGCACCAACAGCTGGTTAGCACGGGAGCTAACTGTTTGCCCGACCGTTGAGTATTTTTCTGTTTGTCATTAAAGACAGACAGGTGGTAACTTTTGATGCACATACATGTATCCTGCTTTTTGAGTGACTGAGACTGAAATCGTGTGAAAACTTTTTTTTTTCTTTTTTTGTGGAAGCATCGCTGTCCATCATTAGCTCGCGAGCTGGATTCTGTTTGCTGGTTAAGTTAACCGATCAGCTGCACTAACCAGGTGAGTGCAAACAAAGGTTACTGATCAAAGTGCACGGATGTGTGGTTTGTCAGGCCTGGAGTTGCGTTTAATCATCATGAGTTACTGTTAATGTGTCGAAACACCGGCTCCCTCTGTGCTCTGCCTTTATTCATTTTCTCATCGATTTTGCTTGTTTACATCAATTATCCGCTCACTCTACTTCTGTTTGCGCACACAGGAAGCTGATGGATCATGTTGAGTGAGAAGCTGTGTTTCTTCCACCCAAAGTGTTTCTGGGTTTGGTGGTGAGGGGAGGATGGCATTTCACGGCGCAGGCCGGCAAACCGTCTGTGGAGACTTATTTCCGGGCTCTGAGCTTGGCCATAAGTATTTCTGTGTCAACTCCTCCTGCGGAGCTCCATCCACGGGCCTCAGCGCAACACCGTGCCTAACCGGACCCACTGCCCCAGCAGGGACCCCTCGCCACCCCACAGCACTCGGAGGCAGCACCGGCGGCGGAGCTGCGGTGCCACAGCCCTACAGCAACCCGGCCAGTGAGGTGCCCAGCCCCCCAGACATGGAGCCAGACCGCCCCATCGGTTATGGCGCATTCGGCGTTGTCTGGTAAACAAATATTCAGGACTGTACCAATGCTTTGCATGTTGTTTGTACCCTTCATCCTGTCTGTTAAATCCTCCTGAGAGTTGAAACAAGATGTCTATCACACTATGGGCCTTCAAAGAAACACCAGGGTAGCAGCTGAATCGTTGTGCATTGGTTAAACCACTGTCTCTGCCTGTGGGAATGTCGAACTGGCTTTATCACCACCCTGGACGGCCTTTTGGACTGCAAAGTCCTGCTTGAATTCTAGTTGTAGTGTTATACTCAAGATCACACTTTCTGAGACCAAGACTTTTAAGGATCAAGACCAAGATGAGACCAGGACAAGACCAAGACCGTAAAAATTCAATTATAAAAACTATGGCTGCGTTGAACAATTAAAGAGCATTTCTTTAGTAATCTAGTTTTCTTTTTGAATACATATGACAAACAAAAGAAGGTGTCTGCAAATCTTTAAAAACAACAAATTCAATCAACTAAATCCTTGCAAAAAGTCAATGATACGTCCGGAATTGTTTAAAATATCTGAAAATGAGATGTTTATTGTTCTCAGTCCACATAAAGAAGTTCTTTTTCCGAGCTTAAATCCTGGACTCTTACCTCAAATGATTTATCTGCACTATTACAGCAATTATCTTATATTTATGTAGCACTCCAAATGGTTTGAGGCTTAACTTCCTGTGATTCATTACAGGTCTGTCACAGATCCACGTGACGGTCGCAAGGTGGCGTTGAAGAAAATGCCCAATGTCTTCCAGAACCTTGTCTCCTGTAAGAGGGTCTTCAGAGAGCTGCGAATGCTGTGCTTCTTCAAACACGACAATGTAAGAATGAGACTAGAAGGGGAGGTGTTCAGTTTGAGATTTTTCCTTTTTTGGAGAAACCATTAACACCTCTGTTTTTCTGTTTTTGCAGGTTTTGTCAGCTCTGGACATTTTGCAGCCTCCGCAGATCGACTGTTTTGAGGAAATGTATCCTTTCTGAATATGTCGTAAACCCCTGATGAGAACGCAGAATTAAGCCTTGTTGGTTCATATGATCACAATTACATCCTCACACCTTCTGCCCCAGTTTCTCTTCTTTAAATTGTCCTCTTTTGTCATAATTTAGCTGCTCCTCTCTGGTCTAATTTCAGCTCCCTACAGTAGCTGTGAGTAATTCAAAAGCTGGTTCACGTTGTCTTTTTTAGATTTGTTGTAATGACACCAGTTTAACTAGACCTGTGCTCAGAGGTGCAGCGTGCTTGTGTAGGTGGTGATGGGTCAGTCAGTGCGTGAGCTATGGTTTTTCCTTGACATCCGCCCCCTCTGGCAGCTACGTGATAACAGAACTGATGCAGAGCGACCTCCACAAAGTGATCGTGTCTCCTCAGCCCCTTACCACCGACCACATCAAGGTCTTCCTCTATCAGATCCTCCGAGGTTTGTGGACACAGCAGTCAAAGTTAACCAAGCATTCACATGTGATCAGCAGGAGAATCTCTCAAGGCTAACTGTGTGACTAGACTTCAGTGTTAAATTAAGAAACGTCCTTATTTTGTCTGTTCATGTTCTTTCTAACATAAAATGACTGAAGCTTAAAGAAATAGTAAGATTCATGATGATGTCTTGTTTAGGTTTGAAGTACCTGCACTCTGCTGGGATCCTTCACAGAGACATCAAACCTGGAAACCTGCTGGTGAACAGCAACTGCTTACTGAAGGTAAATGCTGACACATCTGGGTCTAATGAGGTGGAAACTGCTTCTTTCCTCTCTTGACGTGCGTTTGCAGCTTCCACAACATGATTCTGTCTCTGCTTAGATTTGTGACTTCGGCTTGGCACGAGTGGAGGAGCCTGACCCGTCGCGTCACATGACCCAAGAGGTGGTGACACAGTACTACAGAGCTCCCGAGGTGCTGATGGGATGCCGGCATTACGGTTCGGCTATCGACGTTTGGTCAGTGGGCTGCATCTTTGCTGAACTGCTGGGGCGACGTATCCTGTTTCAGGCCCAGAGTCCGATCCAACAGGTGCGTTTCTCAGACTTTTTGTACCAGTACATGCGTAAAACATCTTAGATTGTTCTTTTGACTCAGTTTCTGTTCGCTGCAGCTGGATCTGATCACAGACCTGCTGGGGACACCACCTCTCTCTGCCCTCTCATCCGCCTGTGAAGGAGCCAGAGCCCACATCCTGAGGGGGCCGCACAAACCGGTACGTGACGATGTCTGGTCATTCTTCATTCACAATCTCAAACAAACAGTGAAGTAACTATTCCCGCAAATACCCCACAACCAAGAAAGATGAAGATTTTGAATCGGGGACATGGATCAAAATGAAGCTTGACTTAAAGGATAAATGTAAAAAATAGAAAGAAGTGATAGGCAGTTGAGTCTTAAAATGTATGAAACTCAGATTATCACTCTCATCTCTGCACAATTTTTTTTTTTTTTTAAATATCGAAGGGGGCTCAACAAGCAGATGCCTTTTCTAGTTCAGGCCACCAGGGGGCAGCCACCATGTTTTTTTAACCATGAACCTGAAAACAGCAAGACAAAGAAAGCAGTTACTGAAATTCCAAAGAGATAACACAAATAATTTGATGACTTAGATCCACAAAACAAGTCAAATCTCAAAACTGAGTCTACAGGTGATGACACAGACATCACTGAAAGAATTTTCTCATTTAAAATCTGATTGTGACTTCCTCAGGCTCCCTGTTTGCTCTGACAAATGAAACTTGTTTTTGTTGTCCTCAGCCCTCGCTGTCTGTGCTCTACATGCTGTCTGATGGAGCCACACACGAGGCGGTGCACCTGCTCTGTCGCATGTTGGTCTTTGATCCGGTGAGTTCACGCGAAAAAGACAAACAAATATCTGAGCTGAGACAATTAGAGTTTTGCTGATTTAACTAATTTCTCTGTCTTCTTGCAGGCTAAGCGGATTTCCGGCAGCGACGCGCTCTCCCATCCGTACCTAGACGAAGGGCGCTTGCGCTACCACACCTGCATGTGTCAGTGCTGCTACTCTGTCCCCAGCGGGAGAGTTTACACCCGGGACTTTGAGCCAGTCGCCGAGCGCCCGTTCAGCCACAGCTACGAGAACAGCCTGCTGTCGGTGTGGCAGGGGAAAGGTAAACCGAACTCTCCACGTTGACCTTTACCTGCTGCTGGTGTTACTGTGTGATTAAAAAGTCAAATTGATGATGTTCTGAGCTTTATTGTTCAACCTTAATCCTGATGCCTGACGTCCTGTTCTGTCCCTACATCAGAGTTAATCCATCGCTTCATTACGGAGCATCAGCAGGGAAAACGAGTGCCGCTGTGCATCAACCCTCAGAGTGCTGCCTTCAAGACCTTCATCAGGTGAGAGGGGGAGGAGGAGCTCGTAATAACATCATCATTAGTCTTTTAACATCTGTTCTGTGTCTGCTGATTTCTCTAATATGTCTGCTCTTAAATATATTACTCAAAGGGCTTAAAATCTTTGGGAGGGCTATTTATTTTTCTGAGGAGGAGATCTAGAGAGGCTACTTTCTTACTTGCTACATGCTCGTTAGTCATCGACTACATTGACATGCACACCATATTTCTGTATTAATCGGCATTATGACAATATTCTGACTGCATAGGAGTCACAGAAACACCTTATTCCAATTGTCACAACCTGATTAAAGGTAGGGTCTGCAGGATTTTCCAAAAGATACAAAACGTTGGAGCGTATTTGGATAGAGTGTTGTCCTGGTGATTAGAGTATCGTGTGCATGTAAACATAGTCATTGAGTAACACACCATGCTTGGGTTGTGATATAGCAGGATCCCCCAACCATTGCATGTATTTATATAGTGTTTCAGTCTTAGATTTAATTCTAGGTGGCATTAAAAAGGTCTTAAGAAGTCTTACATTTGACTTGCTGTACCCTGACTGCACTCAACAGAAGCATGGATGTTTCCTTTTTTTCTGTCCTCAGGTCGACTGCATGGCACTCCTCCAAGGTCTCTAGGAAAGAGGAGAGATGAATGGTTCCCTCTGTCCTTTTGGAGAGCGACAGCAGTTTGATTTCTTGGGCCGTGACATCTGAAAATACAGAAGAGTTGGGGTCTTTTTCTTTTTTTTTTTTCCTTTTTTTCGTACTCGTGGCGGATATAAACAAACCCCACCATGAGAGAGGATAACAGCAGACCTACCTGAGCTTCTCCAGAAAACCCTCTCTGTGTTTTTTCCCCTGCAAATCTACAAAGAAAAAAACTACTGCTCAACTCCTTTGAAGACCCAGACTGCGGATGCTCAAGGCGTTTTAGGTGCTGAATTAAAAAAAAAAAATGCTGCTGAAGTGCTTGGGGAGGAATATGAAAGAGGAAAAGAAGTGAACTTGGTACTCGACTGGATTTTCCTTCTATGTTAGTAGAGACATTTAGAAATGATGGTTTTAATTGTTTGGTAGAGTTGTTGCTTAGTTAATATTTGAAGTCATTCCAGCCTTGTGCAATATGGTTTAATTCGAAAAAAAAAAAAGACATTTTGCGTGCTCGCTTGCCAATAGGACTTTTTGGACTCGTGCTATACAACCACGTTACCGGATCAGTGTGTCACAAGCTCTCACACACGAACCCGCCAAACAACACCACATCATTAACCGCCAAAAACCTCCAAGGTTTCCTTTTTTTATTTATGAATATCTATATGATTTGAACTGAACACATCAGTCACTGTGTTTTAAACGATAATAATGCAATCTAACAGATGTAGCAGGTTTTAACCACAGTCACAGCTCCTCCTGTTTCTCCTCGTACAGTTAGCTTTGTTGTTGTTTTATCAAAGCTTGGGGGTGAAGTTTGGTCCTGGATTAGTGTTGTTTGACCACCTGAGAGGGGTATTCCCCTGTTTGGCAACCAGGGCCGTTTCTTTGTTCTTCTTTTTACATATTTAGGGGTTTGACTCGGGGGTGTAAAAGATTTTGGAAATCCTCTTGTGATAGCTTTGGCATGCAGCTTTGAAACTAGCTGTTATTACACATGCACTATCAGAGCTGGTTGGAGGTCATTGTTGTTCTCCAACTTTTTATACCTATTAGAAATTCAGACCTTAAAATATGTAAAGATAAAGCCCCAGTAAAGCGAAAAGTGTTTCCTTTTTGAGAATAATAATCAAGATACAGAAGCATAAAAGAAAGTCATTCCCTTGTGATGAGCTATCCCAATCTGTTTTATTTTGAAAAACCCTCACAGGAAGAAGAACAATACCAAAACAGATAATGAGGTTTACATTTCTCACGTGTAGAGATGGAGAGAAGAATTCTTTGTGTAGTTTTCCTGCTGATCTCAGCCCCAGAAGAGAGACGGAGAATCTGTAACTTTTTTCCTTTTTTTTTTTTTAAATTCTTAATTTATTGAGTGTTTGTTGAAGAATGCGTGTCTCCACCCTTTTTAGTTCCAAGCGACCTCTCTCTGTGGTCTCGGTTACCTCAAACCCCGGCAAGACGAAAAAGAAAAGGAGCAAAAAAAAAAAAAAAAAAAGAAGTAACGTGTGCATATCCGTAACACAAAAACCCTCCCGTCACAGCGTTCATTCCTCCAGATTCTGGTTTTACCTCGTTGCTCGCTCCTCGTCGCTCTCTCTCTCCGCCGCTCTGAGTCAGCGTGAGGTTAAGAGAGGAGAAGGATGTTGTCGGTGAAATGCTGCTGTTATTGTTTTTCTTTCACTTTTGTTTGTGGTTTTCCGAGAGCCTGTTGGTAGTTTAAGGCTCAGGTGTCCTGTTTGCTGAAGATAAACGGTACAAAGCCTCATGAGGATGACACAGTATTGATCCTGCAGGACTGAAAGTGACAGATAACTGAAGAGGTTTCTGTCCAGTTATGGCAAATAGAAAATCATGTCATGGATTATTTTTGTGTCAAACCTAGAGAAATCTTACCGACTGATAAAAGAAAACCTCATCATCTCATTGAGACATCCTCCGAGGTTGATTTTCCTGCTGTGGATTGAGGATCTCTCACTCTCAAACCAGGCTGCTATGAGCTGTTTTCCCCCTCATCAAATGTCACATCTTTCCAGAGGATGAGGTGACATCTTCCAAAGACCAGGATTTTTTTTATTTTTTGGTTTCAAACTATCCAGAATCATAAAAAACTTTCAGCCTCATTTCCAAGAAGATAAACTGAACTCATCCCAAACCAATCGGCCTGATCCTGAAGTTCCTGGTGGATACGAGATGTTTGGCCTCGTGTGTGACTTCAGGAACTTTTCCAGGAACCTTTTTTTTGGATTTTAGGAACTTTTCCAGAGGTGTCAACTTGTGCCATCACCAACGAGCGACCACCTCGCCTCTCAGACGTCTGAGCAGTTTGTCGTAACGTCGTGTAAAGCTCATTTGTGCTTTCTTCTAACCTCATGACCCCCACCTGTGACTCCTCACCTCCTCCGTCATATTCAGTCAGATTCTTCTTGTCCACGCCCTGAACCTCCAGCAGACGGGGCCCTGAGCCTCCGTTTCCCTGATTTAGTTCCTCTGACACCCTGAAACCTCAGCTCCTCTCGACAGGAACACACAGCGAGCCTCCGCATGAGGCTGCCAGATTTACCTGACTTGTATATCTGCATGTGTATAGTTATATCCCATGGAGAGCATTTTGGTTTGAATGCTGTGCAATGGTTCATCAGTTTGTCGATCATGACGAAAACGTACATTTTTGTGGTATTTTTTCATTTGATTCATCTTTAGGAAGTGATTTTATTAGAAGTTTCTTTTTTTGTTTGTTTGTTGTGATCTATTTAGATTTTAACAGCGCCAAGCCAAGGATGGAGATCTCTGGATTAACTGTTCCCATAAAACACATAAAAATCTCAAAATAACCACCTAAACTGAAAATACTGTTCTTAGTAGCCCCATGATTATCACTTTTTCTTGAGTTATGTTTTCTTCTTTTTAGCCTAATGTTAAGAATATTGCTTTGGATTCTCTATTAGTAACCTAAACCTTAATGAGCTTCGGTAACAAGAATTCATCATGAGTTTTAACCCAGATGTTTAGAAGTTCCTGAAAATAGAGGCATTTATGAGGGAATGTCTCTTTACAGAGTGAGGAATTAAATCTTTATTTCAGTGTCTCAGAGCCCAGAGTGTCACATTTTATTTGCACCCATTAGTAACTTTTCCAAACGTGGGGAATAAAAAAGATATGATAAATCCCTCCATCACAAAAGCTGTTACCAAAAATATTAAAAACTCGTGCGGGTGTTTTCTTTAACTTCAGTCAACGCGTGAACGAATAATGAGCTTTGTATTTCATACTTAAGGGAACAGTTACTCCAGACTCCTCCTCCTCCTCTTTGGACTTTCTTTGCTTTCTTTTTTTTTTTCTTCTGTTGTCGTGTTAGTAGAGATCCTTCCAGGTGAGGAGCAGATTTTAAAAACCCGATGACCTGTTTGTCCGTTCAGAGTCCGGCTGACGAGTCGCCTTCAGCTCGTCTGCTCGGTGTTTCAACACTGATGTGAAATAAAAACGCAGAGCGGGTTGGACGAACGGTCATCTTTAGAGATTAGACACGTTTTTCTTCTATGAAAAGAAACTTGATGTTTTTATTATTCTAAATATGATACTGATGTTTTGTCTTTGTTTTAGCATAAAAGGTTTTGTTTGTTTTTTGACTTGTGTTCCCAACAAATACTTGAATTTCTTATAAAAAAAAAGTTTAGAGTTAAAGTAGTGAATGATGAAACAAATAAATGGACACTGGATAATATTTCTCCTTCCTCTTCTTTATTCCTTAATGTCTCCTTTTTACCTTCTCTTCCGTGTTCTGTGTTTTTGATAGTTTTGTTTACAAATATGGAAATTGTGAATAGATAGTAGAAGTGCTCTGATCTGATATTGATTTGGGATGTTGGTCCAATCTTTGCAAAAAATGAATATCGGAATATATTGGCCAGCATCTAAAATCCAGGGCTTTGGACCATAAATACTCCCTATTCAGTTCATTTCCAACAAAATCAGTATTTTAACATTTTTATTTTGGATTGCACTCCAAAGTTTACATTCTCTAATTGTCATGAACCCCCAAATTTTGTCCCTAAACTGATTATAACAGTACTATGTCAGCCATAGTTAGTAGGTGTAACATTAACGGTTCTTAGTGGACTGTTATTTCCCACAAGAAACGCTACAATTCACTTGCCGTGATAACACATAGGTCCTGTTAGTGGCAAATTAATGTAGGGGCCTGGAGGGCAGATCTCCTGCTTTATTTACAAGCCTAAAGAGAGTAAAAATTCATCCCTACAAACAAATAAACTGTCTTATCTTTTCTACTTTCAAACTTTCTTGCATATGTCAGCATCGATCAGTAGACGTAGCAAAAGATGCAACCATTATCCAAGCCAACTCTATTGATCCTGCTGGTGTGACTGAAATTTCCTCTGCCTCTTGTTTACAATTCAGGTGACCTTGCCCATCTTTTAACCAGAGGTTTTAAAAACATTTTACCAGTAAAATAAACAAGAAAAAGCCTGCACCACGATCTGTGTTCGGATTGTTTTTTTCAGCCCAATAAGCTGCATCACTTAGTCATTTTATTTTATGCATTATGTGCCATGATTGGTCAAAGTAACCTAGATCAATTATTATGCTTGAGTTTGGGAGACTACACATGGATATTTGCCAGGGCATGAGGGAGTGACATGACCAACATGACAGACATTTCAGGAATAAAAAAAACAAACCAGTATTAACCAGTTTTCATTTTTTAAAGTTCTTTTTCTTCTAAAGAACATAGAACATGGAGTTGTGCTGGTTGTGCGGCAGTATTTTATTTTGTTAAAGTTGCAGATGCTAAGTGCAAAATTTGCCAAGCATAAGTTTCCCGTGGTGACAGAGTTGGTGAAGTTTAATACATTTAAACTTTAAACATTCTCCCAAGGCTTTTTTGAGCCTTAAGGACCAAAAAGTAGAACTGAAAGTCACACCATTCCTGCTGATATCATATTGAATCAATATCAGTTTCGGCCAATACGCAAGGCTGCAATAATCGATATTGTGTCAGAAGTGGGAAGGTTGTATTTGGAAACTACTAATATCTTTGAATGAATAGATTCATGGAAAGAAAAAATACGTTTTTGAGCTTTTAAATCTTTTGCTGCAGAGGATCTGAGTCTGACCTCAGCCTCCTCTGACAGGTGGCAGCAGGAGGCTCCTCCCAGCTGATCCTCCTCTCTGAGCTCCTGAAAACCTGTCCTCATTTAACACTCAGCACATCCAGAGAGTGTGAGAGAGACTTTAAAAACACACACACACACGTATTCGTACACACAGCGAGGAGCCATGATGGCCCTCATGGTCGCCGGCTCTGTCTTCTTCCCTGGACTCTACGTTCTCTCGAAAAAGGGTCTGAAACACATGATGGGATGGAGCGAGGGGGATGCTGCAGTCGTTTCAACCCGGTAAGAACACACAAACACACAATTACTGCCACTTATTCCATGCAGCATCTTGTATAGACCCTCTTTTTTGTGAAGTTAGAAGCTGTGAGTGTGCATCATGTTTGTTTACTGCTCCTGATTTAGGGTCTCATTAGATTTTATGATTTGGAAAATTGTATATGTTGCATAAAAACATACATCAACAGCAAAACATACTTTGTTTTACTAATTTTTAAAGGTCAAATCAGTTTTTGCAGCTTTCTCCTGCTTCCTCTGCTGCGATCAAAGCTCTGAGATGTTGATGCAAACTATCAAATGTATATTAAATGTTAAGTTGCTCTTCATGTAAAGATGAAACCGTCTTAGCCCCGTTATGCTCTGTAGATGTACACGCATGCATTTATTCATCGTGATGTTTTCCTGAATGAAAACAAAGCTGTCACTGTTTCTTCTGTCTCAGATTAGTGTCTTCAGTCCAAGCGATCATGGCCTCCTCCGTTGGATGTGTCATCGTCTCATCCTGCAGGGACATCATAGAAGACAGGTGAGGATATTTTTATCTCTAATGTCTTTTTTTAAATGATTAAAAATTTTTCCAGATCTCTTGAAGTTAGTGGTCCCGTGAGGAAGTTCTGATTTGAGTGGATTTCAGCGCCCCCCTTTGGCCAAGCTCATCCTGTATGATTTTCTTTTACAGCTTAAAAAGAAAGAATGTTTTCCAAAATATTCGTTTCTGTATTTTCCTCTCTTCAAAATGCTCTGCGACTCCATGAAACCTCCGTCTGTAATCTAATTAACGATCTGTGGAAACGGCAGCGGAGCTATTTCAGTCTCTAAGACGGTCACAGAGATCACTAATCCTGCACACGGAGGACAATGAGAGACTAATTTACACAGCCACAGAGTGTGAGACTGAGGACACGTGCCGGGCGTCCGGCTGAATCCCAGATTTCCTCTCAGCTCTTCATTTCCCTGTCAAAGTGGAGACAGGGTTTGTCTGCATTTGTTTAATCAAATCAAACCACAGACACACGCTGAAGAGAGCAGAAAACTTCACCTGTCGTTTAAATGCTTTTGCAATGAGGGATTTAAGACTCTCACGGACTCTCACTTCTCCCTCAGGCATTGGCTGACCGACAACTACATCTTGTTCGCCACGCCGTACTTTGCATACGACATCTATGCCATGTACCTGTGTCACAGGCACAAGTTGCAGGTCAAAGGTCACGAGGAGGAAGAGGAGGTGGGGGGTGGAGTTCAGTCAAAGGGAGCGGCTGTGGTTGGTTACCTGCGCAGGGAGGCTTTCATGGTGCTGCATCACATCTTCATGGTGGCTTTCTGCTGCCCCGCATCTCTGGTAACAACAACAACAACAACAATCACAACAATGATGAAGGTTTCTGAACTGATAAAGTGACTCCGTGTGTGTATGTGTGTGTGTGTGTGTGTCAGCTGTGGCGGCAGGGTAAAGGTGATTACTTTCAAGGCCTTCTGTTTCTGGCTGAGCTCAGCACTCCCTCCGTCTGTCTGGGGAAAGTCCTGATCCAGGTAATCCACCCCCCAACCCCCTCTCTCCCCCTCTTCCTGTGTCTAAATTGTGTGTATAATCAGAAACAACGTGTGTGTGTTTGTACAGTAGGAGGCTCAAACACTTTGTGTTCATTGAATGTGGAGACTTTATGAATCCTGTTATCTGATTTCAAACACGTGAATCTGTTATTTCAACACAAGTGTCCAAATTGTTAACACATAATGTTCTACAGAGGACAAAAGCTGCCATTCATGCTAAAAATATAGCTATGTCAATTAATGTTCAAAAGTGTTATTTAGTGAGTTTTCAACATTAAATAAGAGCTGATAAGATGAAGTAGATGAATGAAATGAAAAATACTTTATCAATCTCAGGCGGGAGATTTCAAACAACACAAATTAATTTTTTGGAAAGGCAATGCAAATATATAAAGATAAAAATGTAAAGAATAAATTTTTAATTATTAAAACTCAGTCATGTTTAAAGTATATGAAGAATTTTTAAGTATTGTTATACAAAAATCGTACACAAAGTCATGTTTGAGCCCAATATGTGATTGTTACAAAAATTGTGACCCAAAACATAATAACTACCAAAAAATATACTGTTCTGTACTCAACATCTATTATATTATAAACCAGTTGTTACATTTTGGGTTTGATAACATTTTTTAAAATCATTTATCAATTTTTGGTTCATTGTTATACAGTTGTGTCCCAAAGTTTACACCCCCCAACAGAATTTCTGATTTCTTGGCCTTTTCTCAGAAAATATGAATGATAACACAAAATCCTTTCTATCACTCATGGTTAGTGGTTGGGTGAAGACATTTACTGAAAAAAATAGTTTACTCTTTTTAAAACATAATGACAACAGAAACTTCAAAAATGACCCTGTTAAGAAGTTTACACAACTCTGGTGGTTTTGGCCTGATAAATGCACAAAAGTGAACACAAATGTGTTTGAATGTCTACTAAAGGTAACCATCCTCACCTGTGATCTACACTCTCTGACAAAAGTCTTGTCACTTTTCCAAGTTGTAAGAGCAACAAATAATTACTTGACTTGTAGTTGATCAATTGGAACCAGAAATGGCTTATATGAAAGGTAAAGGCCTCTAGATTATGCTTTTTATACCAAAATAAAGTGTCATCATTCATTAATTTCTTATCATTTAATTAGGACAGAAAGATCAGATTTTGCCTGGACAAAAGTCTTGTCGCATACAAAAACAATTCATGGTAGAAATTATACTTTAATTTGAAAACAAGACAAGACTTTTGTCAGGGACTGTATTTGCTTTTAATCAGTGTGTGTGTATAAAAAAAATCAACAGGGTCATTTTTGAAGTTTCTGTTGTCATTATGATTTAAAAAGAGTAAACACAGTTGTTTGATAATAAATGTCTTCACCCAACCTCTAACCATGAGTGACAGAAAGGTTTTTGTGTTAACATTCATATTTTCTGAGAAAAGGACAAAAAAATTAGAAAATTCTGCTGGAGGGGGTGTAAACTTTTAGGCACAACTATAAATAAGGCCCTAACACTACACAATATGGTCTTCCTATTTATGGGGTCAGAGATGGGCTGAGAAAATGTTTGAGACTGATCAATGGGAATGGGATTTCTTTATCCCATTCAGAGAATCTAAAACAGCTCATTTTAGATCCGAAACAGTGTTTGGTGTCAGGGGGCTGGATATTGTTTTAGGAGAAGGAAAGAAAGCTTTTGACCTCTTCTTCTTCCTCCCCTTTGTTTTCTTCTTCTCTGTCTCAGTACAGGAAGCAGCACACTCTGCTGCATAAAGTGAACGGATGCCTCATGCTGCTCACCTTCTTCTTCTGTCGGGTGTTACTCTTCCCGTACCTGTTCTACGCCTACAGCAGGTAAGCTGACCCCCCATGGACCTGTACGTCCTTGATGCTGAGACTAAAAGTTCTGGGTACTTTAGGTGGGAGCACAGTCTTCATGAGACTGGGCTGTTGAACAGATCTGACTGCTCTGTGTTTCAGGTTTGCGTCCATCCCGCTCTACTCTGTGCCCCTCGTGGCCCCCTGGCAGTGTAACCTGGGGGCCGCTCTTCTTTGGCCCCTCCAGCTCTACTGGTTTGCTCTGATCTGCAGAGGAGCTCTTCGCCTCTTCATCAGCGGACGTTCGAAGACACCAACGACAAACTCTAAAGCAGAAAGCTGCCTGAAAGAGAAAAACGGCTGCTCGTGTCACAAGGAGGGCAGAGAGACGGACGGACAGTGAAACTAGAAAAGAGGAGACGACTAAAAATGTGAGGGTGAACTTCAAGCTTCGTGCTGAGGCGACTGACTCTGAGAAGGTTCAGACAAAACCTGCAGAAAGTCTGACATCAAGACCAGGAGCAGAGGAGGAGCAAAGTGCTACATAAAGCCAGAAAGGAACGAGAAGTATGAATAAGAACATCTATGAAGCATATTTCTCTATTTTTCATTTAAAATATGAAGAGGTAACAACACAGAACAAGGATGTTTCTTTAAAACTGGAAAAAGCTGCTTTGGCATTAATGCAGCGTAATGATCACAAAGACTTCAAAATGCTGATGTTGAAAATGTGTTAATAAGGTCAAACAGAAGCAGAATCTAAACTAGACATTTGTGCTCAAAACAATTCAAATTGAGAACTTTGGTTTGTTGATATTTATTGTATTTAACTTGTTTAATGGTGTAATAAAATTGGAAAAACATTCAATGACATGTTACACAATGATTACTTTTCTCACTAATAGTAGCTACAAAAAGTGAAGATTATAACTTTATTTTTTACAAAGGTGATACATATAAGGAGACAGAAGTAGTACGAAGAAGGGGAGAAGAAATAAAGGAGAATCAAAATGTTGCCACTTCCCTCTTGTGGACAAACTGAGGAAAATCACTACATTTTGTCTTCACCTATTCTCTTTGCTCCAGTATCTCACTCTGCAATATTTATGACCTTATGAGGTTTCATCTTAGAAATACAGTTAGATAAAAGTGTCAGTGAATGTAATTTATTTATTTATAGCATGAATGGCCCAACTTAATGTTCAATTTGAATATATACCACGATCAGGCAGACCAACAAATATTTCAGCTCCAACTGCCAGGAAAATTGTTTGGGATGCAAAGAAAAACCCAGAAATCACTTCAGCTGAAATACAGGACTCATGTGGTCTGAAAAAAAGGGTCTGGCTGTTTTAAAACGCACAATAAGGAGGCACTTGAAGAAAAATGGGCTGCATGGTTGAGTTGCCAGAAGAAAACCAATTCTACAAAAATGCCACAAAGTTTCCCACTCAATACGCCAAACAGCAGAGAGACAAACCACAGAACTTCTGCAACAAAGTCATTTGGAGTGATGAGACCAAAATTGATCTTTTTGGTCACACCCGTAAACGTCACATTTGGAGAGGAGTCAACGAGGCCTATTATGAAAGTTACACCATTCCTATTGTGAAACAATGGGGTGGATGATTGATGTTTTGGGGACGTGTGAGCTACAAAGGCTCATGACACTTGGTCCAAACTGATGGAAGGATGAATGCAGCATGTTATCAGAAAATAATGGAGGAAAATTTACACTCATCAGCCCAGAAGCTGCACATGAGACGTACTTGGACGTTCCAACATGACAGTGATCCAAAACACAAAGCCAAGTCGACCTGCCATTTGCTACAGCAGAATAAAATCAAGGTTCTGGAGTGGCCATCTCAGTCTCCTGACCTCAATATCATTGAGCCACTCCTGCTCCTGGCTTTAACAACATCAGGTTAGTGTTGTTTGATATCTTCACTGTTGGATGATTGATAATCTAAGTTCTCTAATGATTGGCTCGTCTTTTTCTATGATTAGCTCTTTTATTTAAACTTCATTTACAGATGTAAGGATGTATGTTCATGTGTTTACTGGACAGATTTTTATGAATAAATACTAAAAGTAAATACTGACTCTGCAACTAGCCACAGTCAGAAAAACTCTTAAAGTGGCAGTTACCCCGTAATGACAGGGTGGGCAGAAATTTCAGGGACAAATGTAATAAGTTCAATGTGATTATGAAAATAGAATGACATCATAATGAGATCAAAAAGACTCGTTTTATGACTTAACTAGGCTGGGAGGATTTGATCATGTGGAAAAAGAAAAAAAAAAGAGATAGCGCCATTAGACCAATTAACACACAATTATGTAGTTAGCAGAGCAGTGTGTGGGAACCAGGTAAATCTCGTGAAAAGAAAATGGTACAAAATGAATAGAACACATTGTATGCGACTTGTCATTTGACTGATATGTATGCAAATATTTGGACATTAATGAATGTTATTACTTTGCAACATTTTTGTGATGACTGAGTGATTCTTTTGAGGACACCACAGGTATATCACATAGATACTTACCCACTTACAGAACAACAGCATTATATCAGCCAAGTAATAAAGCTGTCACAATACACCATAACAAAGGAACCTTTATAACATCCAATATTCAAAACAAATCAGTCACTTTGCATGTCATCTTAGTTTCATTGATTATTTTTGTACTTATTTTGTTTAACTTTAGAAAGCAAAACTTTCTTTTTTAAATTTTTATTTATCTTTTTATATAAATTTCTTATTTTTGAGTTTTATCTGAGGTTCTTTTTTATTATTTTGATATGAAACATCACATTACAACTAGAATATTTGCATTTCCTTGCAGAAACTATGTTTCCGAACTATGGAAACTTCAACAAGGCAATCATTTACCAAATAAATCTCATTCTTGATTCATCTATTTCTCTGATGAGTTTTTACAAACTATGAGGTGACACACTCCATGCCACAGATTCCCACCTGTCATCAAAACTTGGAAACATCCAGACGCAACCAGTCAGTTTGGTTTTTGAACCATCACTCAGAGACACTAAAACATCAGGCCATACCATCACTATTTGGAAAGACTTCAAGTATTGCTAAAGATTCTTGAAATTAATTCTATTCTTCTTTGTCTCTCTTACAGGAAGCATCGCTCAGCAGGACGGTGGGTTATGTTCTCAATCACTTCTCTTTTTTCTCACATTGTGGCAGTGAAAAGGATTGAGAAACACTCTTTAAGGCATTTTAATGTTCATCAAATTAAAGACAAAAAAAGCAAATATCATGAAAAATCAACACAGACAAAACACTGAGGATAGTTTGATGGATAGCAAGATGTTTTAATCCAAGTTGAAGGAATGTCTCACTAGACTTAAAATGAGCCACATTCACCTGAAGTCTGGAAAAATGTCATATTTTGGATATTCATTGACATCAGTGACACCTGATTTTCATTTTAAGTGTAAAATAATCTACCCGTGGGGAAAGAAAAATGTAACTGTAGAGTGACTTGAATAAAGACGTAATTCTTATTTCAGAAAACTGAACAAGTATATTTACTCACCCCATGACAGATTTTTTTTTACTCTTTAAAACCAATTCAGGCGGCATTTTAGTTTCTTAATATCTCAAGTTGAAACATTTTTCTGGACTTGTCAGGTGAATGTGTCTCGTATAAAGTCCAACAAGACATTTCCGAAAAAGATTGAACAGAAGAACGTGCTTATATTTCCGTTTTGCAGCCAAGAATTGAAGCAGTGGTTCCCAACCTTTTCCAAAAGTGATCTTGGAAATTCTCACCTCTGGATTTATGCCTGGTCATAATCTACAATTAAAATGAGTTTATCAGCACTAAAAGAGGTTATTTCTAAATGCTATTTTTCAGCTTCCTGGTCAAGTTGCTTTGATTTGGCAAGCCAAAGTGTGTAGTTATAACAACACAACGCTGGCTGACAAAGTTTAGCAGTGAGAAAAGAGATCTGAGTTTTTCTCTACTGAACAGGATAACTTATTTATTTAGTAGTAGTGGAAGCAGGAGTTGGACTGTCTGACAGAAAAGAGACAGTACAGCAGAAGAAAGATAAACATGAGAGTGATAGAGCATGAGCTTAAGGCTAAAACAGGGGTCAAGCTGTTTTTGCTAAAGTTCGTCCCAACCCACATACATCAGTTATTCTGCAGTGATCTGTTCAAACCTGAAAGCCGATCAATAAAATGAAGAGCCAGGTTACGTTTGCTCTGCTCGGTAGATGAGCACTGGTAGGACATGACCAGAATTCTCTAATGCTTCATGTTACAGGCACGTCTCATAGTGCTGGGGTGTGAAAAGCACTAAATGCAGAAATTTTTATCAGCAAATATGCTTTTGGACACATGAGGTCAGATTTTGACATTCAGTCTGTTTCCTCCTCAGTTTGTGCCGACGCTGCTCTAAGTACGCCGCACTGGCAGCCCTGGCAGGCCAGTATACACAAGGATGGGAGACATGTCTGTGGTGGTTCTTTGATCAGCAAGCGCTGGGTCCTGTCTTCAGCTCACTGTTTCCCCGGGTGAGCTCTGAGGCTGTCACATAGTGAACAAAGGACAGTGGAATATAGGAGTGGATTAAAAAAAACTCCACATAATCGTTTACTTTATTGTGCAATGACTTCAGTCAACGGAACAATAAGTACACCTGCTCACTTGGAGAGAGGGTTCATCAAACACACATACATTAAATGACAGGGGTTAAAGTACAGTTGTAGTTGTCTATAAGCCATGTTTTAACTGTGTTGTTAAGTTTGAGTTTCTGTCTATACAGTTGGGCTCATAAGTTTACATACCCTGGCAGAATTTATGATCACTTGGCCATTTTTCAGAGAATATGAATGATAACGAAAAACCTTTCTGTCACTTATGGTTAGTCGTTGGGTGAAAACATTTATTAACAAACAACTGTGTTTACTCTTTTGATATCATAATAACAACAAAAACTTCCAAAATGACCCTGATCAAAAGCTTACATACTCTGTTTATTTTGCCCTGATAACATAAACACAAGTTGACACAAATGAGTTGAATGTCCATGTGTGTGTGCATCAAAGGTCAGTGAATTTCTGAGCTCCTGACAGACACTTGCATCTTTCACCGAGTGCTGCACTAACATCTCTGGATTCTGAGTCATGGGGAAAAAACTGTAAAATGATCTGCAGGAAATGTTAATCCAACTGTACGAAATGAGAAAGGGTTATGAAAACGATATTCAAGAAATCGGGGATGCCAATAAGCAGTGTTCAATGTTCTTATTAAAAAGTGGAAAATGAGGGATTCTGTTGAAACCAAACAATGGTCAGGTAGACCAATAAAAATTTCGGCTACAACTGCGAGGGAAATTATTAGGGATGCAAAAAAACCCCACAAATAACTTCAGCTGTAATGCAGGACTCTCTGAAATTGTTTTCAAGATGCACAACTTGTAAATGTTTATTCTCTGATTGAAAATCACTCACAGAAATGTCTTTTTTAAGGGAGGAGACTGAGGGCTTCGTGGTGTACCTCGGACTCCAAAACCAACTGTCATCGAACTCCACAGAAGTGTCCCGCAATGTGTCCCACATCATCAACCACCCTGATTATGGAGGAGAATTTCAGGACAACGACGTCTCCCTTGTGCAGCTCTCCTCTGATGTGGAGTTCACTGACAATATCAAACCTATGTGTCTGGCAGCGGCTGACAGCGTGATTTCTGATGGAACCAAGTGCTGGGTCACAGGACAGAGAACCGATGTTGGAGGCGGTGAGGTGTTATGAGTTTATTATAGAGCAATAAAAGCGAAAAACATTCCGGTAAGGCCTTTAAAATATGTTTGATCTGCAAACAAATCACATGTAATTAAAAAAAAAAACAAGCTTCGTGAAACGCTGGCACATCTCATCTATGTTGGCACCACCATAAAAACACCTTCGAGGGTGTGTGAGGAATGTAAAATCTCAACAATTGTCTTCTGTTTTTCAGCTACGGGCTCAACGCTCCAGCATCTTTTGATTAAGGATGGATACTGAAAAGATTTTAGTTAATTTCTTTGTATGTTGAGTTTTACAGCTTCTTTAAGCAGAAAATCCTGAATTGGGGTTTTCCTGGGAAACTGTTATCCATCTACTAGACTAGCTGGGGCAGATTAGGTGAAACACGGTTCAACCACTCTGGTGTGATGTCGATTATTTCTGTTTGCCCAGAAATTATCGACCTACAGTCCAATGAAATCTGAAATTCGTCCTTACACGCAGATTTTTAGATTCATTCACACTGTGTTACTGTCAAAGTTGTGTCAGGGACAAATTTAGGCCCAAATTATCAGACAGTTGAAAGCAACCAATGAAATACTGTTTGATTCTTTGTCTGTGCCAAATAATGTCACTTAAACTGAACTTCTTTCCTCCCGAAGACCCTCCTGGATCCTCTCAGAACTTTTCCATCGTTTCCAACGTGTCTAACACTCAGTGCAGCAAGGCCAACGGCACTGTGAATGACACTTTGATGTGTGCTGGTTGGTCAAAGGGAGGAAATGACTCCTGTCAGGTGAGTCTGTCTGCAAAACACCTGTCATCTTATACAGTTGTGCTCATAAGTTTACATACCTCAGCAGAATTTATGATTTTATGGCCTTTTCTCAGAGAAAATGAATGATAACAAAAAAACCCTTTCTTTCATTTATGGTTAGTGGTTGGGTGAAATCATTTTTTAACAAACAACTGTATTTACTCTTTTTAAATCATAATAACAACAGAAACTTCCCGAAATGACCCTGATCAAGAGTTTAAATACCCCAGTTCTTAATAGCGTGTATTTCCCCCTTTAACATCAATGACAGCTTGAAGTCTTTTGTGGTCGTTGTGGATGAGGGTCTTTATTTTCTCAGATGGTCAAACTGCCCATTCTTCTTGGCAAAAAGCCTCCAGCTCCTGTAAATTCTTGCGCTGTCTTGCATGAACTGCAGGTTTGAGATCTCCCCAGAGTGACTCAATGATATTGAGGTCAGGAGACTGAGATGGACACTCCAGAACCTTCACTTTATCCTGCTGTAGCCAATGGCAGGTCAACTTGGCCTTGTGTTTTGGATCATTGTCGTGTTGGAACGTCCAAGTATGTCTCATGCGCAGCTTCTGGGCTGATGAGTGTAAATTTTTAGAAGCCATTCAAACCCATTTGTGACAACTTGTGAGCATGTTATCAGGCCAAATCACCCGGGTACATAGAAATGTATAAACTCCTAGTTTTTCCTCCCTGGGTCCTATAGAACAGTTGACTTTGAGCTGTTTATTAACAGTATGTGGAGTTGTTTGTGACTCACAAAAAGCTAAGAGACCAAATTAAAGCTCAAAAAATTCTACTTAACTATCTACACTTTCTTGTGAGGGCAAGTCCTGGGTCCATGTTTACTCTCCATTTGTTTTCTCATGTCATAATCAACATATCTGACCTCTTACAGGGAGATTCAAGCAGCACTGTGGTGTGCAAAAATGGAGACGTGTGGGTCGTGGTTGGAGTACGAAGTAATGGAACGGGCTGTTCTTCACCTGGTTTCCCTGGTCCCCCTGGAGTCTACACTCGAGCGTCCCTGAGTCAGACCTGGGTCAAAGAACACAACAACATCTCCCAGCCGGGCCTCGTTACTTTTGTTTCAGATGGTGCATCATCTGTTCATCTTATCTCCATAACAGTTCCTCTGCTACTCTCCCTTTCACCTGTTCTTTTCTCCCTCATGGTCTTTTCATAGGATCAATCATGATGAATATTACTGTATAGAGTTACAGTAACAGAGTAAAATATAAATACTGATTAACATCCAGGACAACAAAGGTCAAATTCCTCAGATCTTTTATTACTGCAAAAACATTTTACTGAATATCAATACAAAATCCCCCTGAATTTCGACAGAAAGTTAAAAAAAAGCAAATGTTTTAAGAATTTCTGTGTTTTATAAAACATGTTTGGTTGGTAAAATATTTTAGCATTAAGTGGAAAATGAAAGATAAATTCATATTAATCAACAACTTGTCACATCCAATCTTTTTCTCCACTAAACATTTGCGGTAACGCTTACAAAAGATTGTTCTTAATTATGGAGGTGGATAATTCTTTCCCTAATACATATAAGACTCCAGCTGAAGATTTTAAACTTTTTTCCTGACAGGTAACAGGTTTACACTTAAATGGGATTTTCATTCTGTAAGTTTCAAACATATAGCTTGCATTTATTCTGTTTATTAATTGTGCTCATGGCGGTTATGTATTGTTGGACAAATAAAAGAAGGTTAAAAGCTCCTGGGGGACATCGGAGCTCCCAGTACATTGAAGAGAGTTTGGTCCACAGTATGATGGCATCGTTTCAGCCTTTAATTCAATTACTCTTTTTGTTTTATTCACTTTAATGTTCACTGACACTCACATATACTCATATACACTCATATTTAGAAAAGTCTTTATTTCAGTTATGCTTTTATCATTCCAGAGATTTGTGTTGCAAGAACAGAGAGGCCTTGAAGGGAGGGGGGAAAGTTAACTGAGAAGATAATTATGAAACCTGCCACCTGCATAGAAACAAATCGTTATTCTGTTTCTCTGAGCATGAATGTGTGTGTGCGGATATGCTTGTGGCCTGGTACAGAGGGTGAATGTGAGCTAATGTGATAACAAACTTCTTTTTCAGGATGTTCAAGGTAGTGCAAGGAGAAGAGGAGAGAAGAAACTCAAATTCTCTGAGATAATAAATAATGTCTAGAATTGGTGGGGCTTTTAACTATACAGGGTTCAAAGGAAAGTAAGTCGGGGTTCTGTCTGGTTTAGGGAGAGCTAGTGTGAACCCAAAGACTCTGTTACCCAATCTTGACTCATTGTAATCAATAAATCTTTTGGACTGGGAACTTGGACGTCTCCTTGGTGTCTTTTCCATCTATTCCAAACGATCTGTGCAGGAAATGGTACAATGTAAAAAAAAAAGAGAGTCTGAATATAAGATGAAAATAGAAATTTGATAGAAAAATATCTTAAAACTAGTGAAATTATCTGTCCATGCAGCAAGATCATTTCACTTGACTAGAAATCTTGAAATAAGTCTGATAAATCTAAAAACAGTTGGCCTTGATAAGTATTCTCAGATCTTAAAACAAGAAGAAAAAGCTCATTTTTAGATTAAAATGCTTGAAAACAAATTTCTTGAAGAAGAATTTTAAGTGAAATACTCTGAATATGAGCAATAGAATCTAATTTCATGCTTCTTATATTCTTAATTTTAGCAAATGGAATGAAAAATATCACTTTTTAAAGTCAAAACTACTGAGAATTTGAGAAGTATGATTGAGATAATTCTTGATTTTTGAGCATGGGTTTGTAAAATTCTTAGCTGTTTGCTAAATAAACTGTGTCTTAAAAAGATGATTTTTTTTGTGTTATTCTTAAAATAAGCAACTTGAGGTAGAGCTAAATCTTGAAACAAGTTTTAATGTTATGAAATTAAATGTGAGATAACCAAAGTAACTTGTTTTAACAGTTATCCACTCATTTTAGGATTCTCAGACTAATTTAGACAAAATCGAAATGTTCATGCTTTTTTTGAGATCTAACATAGTTTGAAATGCTAAAATAAGTTTAAAAAAAAACATTAAAACAAAATATTTTATAACGCATGTCTTAAAGAAAGATTTTAAATCTTGGCAAGTGCAAGACAGGTAAGGAGAAAGAAGTAGGATGAAAAAGTGGAGAAGAAATAAGGAGAAGGCTCAAAGAAATCAAAATGTTGCCACTGCCCTCTTGTGGATTAACTGAGGAACATCATTAACTTTTGTCTTCACCTTTCCTCTTTGCTCCATTTCCCCCTTTGTTTCTCCTTCCAGTGTCTCATTACGCAATACTTATGCCCTTGTGTGGTTTTATCTTGGATATACAGTAAAATACAAGCGTCAGCGAATTTAATTATTTATTTATAGACTGAATGGCTCAACTTAATGTTTAACTTAAATGTAAACCATGGTCAGGTGGACCAACAAACATTTCAGCTCCAGCTAAAGTGAAGGTTCTGGAGTGACCATCTCAGTCTCCTGACCTCGATACCATTGAGTCACTCGGGGAGATCTCAAACCTGCAGTTCACAAAAAACAGCTCAAGAATTTACTGGAACTGGAGGCTTTTGCCAGGAAGAATGGTCAGTTTTACCATCTGAGAAAATAAAGACCCTCATCCACAACGACCACAAAAGACATCAAACTTTAATTGATGTTAAAGGGGCAATACACAGTATTAAGAACTGGGGTGTGTAAACTTTTGATCAGGGTCATTTTGGAACTTTCTGTTGTCATTATCATTTAAAAAGAGTAAAAACAGATGTTTGTTGATTAATAGCTTCTTCACCCAACCACTTACCACGAGCAAAAGAAAAGTTTTTGTGTTATGATTCATTTTCTCAGAAAAATGGCCAATAAAGAGTATGTAAACTTTCAGACACAACTGTACAATATTTTAGCTCTCAGACCTCCGTCAGGCTGACTCCTCTGAAATTTACAGCGTCTTCAGGAACCCATTGTTGTATTATTGCTGTCTAATGTCAGTGTTGAGTGCTCTTTTTTATAGTAGAATACATACACAAGACAATCAGCGTTAACACTTCAGTGCTATTATTTCAGACACACTTAAATCAAAGCAGGTGGAGCCCACTGTCCAAACATAACCCTGCTGGTTGTTTGTACAGGAGGGTATGTGTGTTTGGTATGCAAGGTGTTGCCCTGAACAGACCTTGACAGCAGCACAAAGCACCTGACAGCAGTACAGGTTAATCAGACAGTCACGCCTCCTTCTGAAGGCTGTTAAAGGCTTCGAAGGCTGTTTAACTTCTCCAGTTTTCTGAGGAGAACACCAGAAGAATTCAACCATGGAGATCAAACTTTGGTTCTGTGGAGTCCTGCTCATGACTTTAACAACATCAGGTTAGTGTTGTTTGATATCTTCACTGTTGGATGATTGATAATTTAAGTTCTCTAAAGATTGGCTCGTCTTTTTCTGTGATTAATCCTTATATTTATCCTTCATTTACACGTTAGGATGTATGTTCATGTGTTTACTGGACAGATTTTACACCTGGTGGTCATAAACAGATCACAGAGAAAATTAATTTACTTTTTACAGACACTGTGAGTTACTTTTACTCGGATGAGGTAAAGCGGCAACTGACAGACTGGTGAAGTATCAGCAGTCGTGCCTCAAGGATTCATCACTCAACATGAAAATCCAGAACAGCAAGTTTGGCTGCTTCTGTTTATGGTAACAGTCCTGCTGAGTCAGTTATCAGCAGGACTGTTTGACTCAATGTTAATTCAACAACAAAACCTGCTAATCCTTTTATGTAACTGCAAAAAGAAGTCTTAATTGGGAAATTATAAATCTGTATGACAAATTTGACCTATTTTAATTCTTCAGAAATCAAGAAACACACGCATTTAGTTTGAAAAATATAATTCTGTTTCACTTTTAAGCCCCCAACTTCATAAATTTGATTAAAAGAGATAAGAGCTGACTTAACGATTTTAACTGAAACAGAAATCAAAAATAAGACATAAGATACAAAAAAGTCACAAAGAGTACTTTTTTTGTTTTGTTTCTGCTATCAAGGCTTATACAACTAATATGTAATGGGACTGAATCGTTTCAGCACAAATTCATTCAATACGTTTAATCCAATCTGATCTAATGGATTCTTATCCAGCTGAATCTAAAATAATTTGGTCATAACTCAGTGAATCGAATAAAAAAAAAAAGTGAAGTGCACTAAATTGAACCCAATTTGTAAACTAATCTTATCGAACCTAAACCAGTCTGTTTGTCATCTGATTTCACCGAAATCCCAGTGATAGAATAGAATTCAAGTAAAGTTTAATCAAATACAGCAAATCTAATCCGAGAGTAAAGATAACACAAGTCAAATACGATCTGATATTATCTGAAATCTGAATCCTGTAAAGCCTGACCCATCAAAAAAACAAACAAACAAACAAACAAACAAAAAACCCTGAAAAACAGAAAATTCCTATTTCTTTGGAACTAAGGGGTTTGTAAATCTTTCCAACAAAATGTAGAAAAAATTTGCTCTGTCATTTGATAGTCTTGTTTATGATATATTGTTGGTATAACACGATAAATTGGACGGTTTTTACAACTTTTCAGTAAAGTTTTCAGTAAATATGTGCTCTTGCAGGCAATACTTATTTAAAAAATGAGTGACAGTTTAGACGTTACTCTTTCCAAAGCTTCTTGAAAATAAGCTGAAATAATTTACCTGAAAAAATTAAGAAGTGCCAATGCTTCATCAGGAACCATTTGAAAAGGACCAAGATGCAGCTTCAGCTGTTAATTTTTCGAAAAATTTAAAGGAAACTTCTTATCGTGTTGATGAAATAGAGGTTTTTGAAAGTTATGTCTTAAATATGATGTACTGGACGTTAGAGGGTTAAACCACAGACTGTATAACTCTTGACTGAGTTGAGCTATAGTTGTTTTGCCTGTGTTTTTATTTTATTTCTTTATTTATTTTCATACAGCTGAGCTTTGAAAGAGTTACAGATAATTCATTCACTTTTGTCAACAGACCTGTTAATGAAGTAAAATAAGCAAACAAAAGATTTAAAGATAATAAGAGAAACTGAATATGTAAACAAATATAACCTGTCTGGTGGGATTAACTCCTACATTCAGTTTTGGTGTCACAATCAAAGAACTGCAGTGTCACAGTTAACACAGTGGGACACAAACAGAGCTTTATTACAAATGTGAAGACCCAAAAGTTTCAGCCTCGTGTTTTTTTAATCATAAATTCAATCATCATAAATTCCCAATTCCTGAAAACAAGCTGTGATTTTTCATTGAGCTTCATATTTATTGTATCAAGGAGACATTGTGCTGTTAGAAATGCATATTAATCAAGCTCCCACACTTTTTATAACTTAACTGCAAGCAGATGATTAACATGCATACATATAATTACATAGGCGTGCAGACAAAGTGGACATTTTTAGCAAATGTGAGCATTTAATGAGCACATGGTGGACCTTCACTCAGCAACATGATTCAGTTAATGAGCAGGCTGTACACTCTTTAACAAATATATCTTTAATTTCTGAAAGTTTTTTTTATATATACATCAGTTAATATTTCACCATCAGAGAGAGGACATGTTCAGCTTGACAACATCCAGCTACATAAATGATGTGACAAAAATTATTAAACATAGCGTGTAAATACTGATTCTGCAATGAGTCACAATTTCAGCTTCCATTGAATAAATCACTGAAAACTTCAGAGGGTTTCTTAAAGAGGCATTTACCCCATAATGATGGGGTGGACAGCAATTTCAGGGACACATGTAATATGTTCAATATAATTATGAAGATAAAATTATATCAAAATGACTCATTATATCAAGTAACTAGTTGAGGAGAATGGTACCAAGTGAAAAAAAAAGGATTTACTGTCAATTAACCACTTAATACAGTCACTTTGCACTTCATCTAAGTTCTCATTGACAATTTTTGTGCTTATATTGTTCACAAAACTTTATTTTTTTAATTAGTTTCTTAATTTAGGGTTTTGTCTTAGGTTCTTTTTATCATTTCCATCTGCAGCCGTAAAAATCACATTTCAACTAAGAGCAGCAGAAGTGTTGGTTTAAATCAAAGCATCAAGAAAATTAGGCTTTAAATGATGGAAACTTCAACAAGGAAATCATTTGCATAATAAAGTTCATGACTCATTTTTGATCTGTCTCTATCATTCATAACTTTTCATGAGCAATGACGTGACATGCTTCATGCCACAGATTCCCGACTGTCACCAAAACTTGGAAACACACAGTCGCAACCAGTCAGTTTAGTTTTTGGATAATTTACCAGAAACACAGAAACGTCAGGCCAAACCCTCACGATTTGGAAAGTATTCAAGTACTGTTAAAGATTCTTGAAATTAATTCTATTCTTCTCTGTCTCTCTTACAGGAAGCATCGCTCAGCAGGACGGTGGGTTACGTTCTCAATCACTTCTATTTTTTCTCACATTGTGGCAGTGAAACCGATTCAGAAACACTCTTTTAGGCATTTTAATGTTCATCTTTTAAACTGACTTTAAAAGTGATCTTGAAAATTCCCACTTCTACATTTATGCCTGGTCATAATCTAGAATTTAAAATGAGTTGAGGTTATTTCTAAATTCTGTTTCTTCGCTCCCTGGTTGAGTTGCTTTGTTCAGCAAGTCAAAGTGTCTATGAGCAGTGATAAAAGAGATCTGTGTTTTTCTCTGCTGAAAAGGATAACTTTGATTTATTTAGTAGTAATAGTGGAAGCAGGAGTTGTACTGTCTGACAGAAAAGAGACAGGAGAGCAGAAGAAAGATAAACATGGGAGCGATAGAGCATGAGCTTTCGCTAAAACAGAGGTTAAGCTGTTTTTGCTAAAGTTCGTCCCAACCCACATACATCAGTTATTCTGCAGTGATCTGTTCAAACCTGAAAGTCGATCACTAAAATGAAGAGCCAGGTACGTTTGCTCTGCTCGGTAGATGAGCACTGGTAGGACATGACCAGAATTCTCTAATGTTTCATGTTACAGGCACGTCTCATAGTGCTGGGGTGTGAAAAGCACTAAATGCAGAAATTTTCATCATTAAATAATCACCCCCCACAAAAATGGTTCAATTCTACCTTCACAGCCCAGAGGTTGTGAATCAGTGAATTAAAAAGTGCTTTGACAGAGACACTTGTAGCTGCCCTAAAAAAGATCTTTTGGACACATGAGGTCAGATTTTAACACTCAGTCTGTTCCCTCCTCAGCTTGTGGCGTCGCTCCGCTCAACACCAGGATCGTTGGAGGTGTAGATGCGACTGCGGGAGCTTGGCCCTGGCAGGCCAGTCTGCTCAGAAACGGTTTTCATTTCTGTGGTGGTTCTGTGATCAACAAGCGCTATATCCTGACTGCAGCTCACTGTTTCCAAGGGTAAGCTCTGACGCTGTCACATGACTCAGCACTTCATCTGGGTCACTGCGGCAGATTTAGTGAACAAAGGAGAGTGGAATAAAGGAGTGGTTAAAAAAAAAACAAAACACAGACATCATTGTTTATTGCGCAATGACTTCAGTCAACGGAACAATAAGTACACCTGCTCACCTGGAGAGAGGGTTGGTTTAATTAAAAGCAAAGAAAGTCAAATAAAACAGCCAGAGAAATTAGTTTTAATCTAAATGTTAACTGTAATAACAGAGGAAGATTATCTTATGTTAAGTTCAGTTTAGTTAGTTTTTAATAAAGTGGACGGTCCCTTTTACTGTACTTTGCCTTTACAGCTCATTTCCAGCTGTATAGTCCCCGGCCAGTTGACAATGAGCAACCTCAAATACAATTGTTAAGATTTAGAATACAACAAAAAACATTAAAGCTATAATTCCAGCAGGTTTAAACAGAAGAAAAAGGGACATACGACACATGACCCAGTTGAATTATGCACAACCAAAACACATCAAAGCAATTCGTGCAATAGAGACAATACTGGGATTACAGAGTTCAAGGATAATCATAGAGGCCACATTCAAGCATCAAAGACAGAAAAGGAAGACATAAAATTAAGGCGAGCAGCAGCATTGACTTTGTTACATCAAACATGAATTACGTGAAAAGGGTTGATGTTATAGTTGTCCGTAAGCCATTTCTTTTAGTCTGTTTTGTAGAGGGGGAGTATCTATGTATAAGTTTGTTGGGCAGTGAATTCTAGTTTTTATTGCTCTTACTGAAAATGATTTCTGACCAAAAGTGTGAACATGAAGAGCCTTTATGAGGGTGATAAAAAAGTCCAGCCTCTCTTTTGGAGACATTTCTTCACCTGAGACTCTAAAACTTCCTGATTCCTAAACCTAGTTCAGAACCTGTTTTCTCAGATGTTTCCTTTGAACATTGTCTTTATTTTAATCAATGTTCTGTGGGCATCTTGTGATGGGGGCTGACTCAGAGGCAAAGACGTAGCTGTGAGGTTTACGGGAACTGGTGTGATGTGGAACAAGCTTGACTGGTTCTTCAGGAAGTGGAGTATCATCAAACAGAGCCGCAATAACGTTTAGCCGTTTGGATAAGCCATCTCTTCTTTCGGCCGATGCTCGGATGAGGGCTGGAATGTAGAAAGAAGATAAACTAGTGAATCCAAAAGCTCTTTCGCCAGCCGATGCACAGGAAGTACTGTACTTTTATGCACTGCCTGGTAAAAACAAAGTCGCCACTTTGATTTAACAACTGGATAACTACAGCATGGGAGATTATATCCCATTTCTTAAACAACCATGGAGAAAGACACATCCTGTGGTCATGGAAAAGTTGTTGGTCTGTTTAAGAAGGGTCAAAACATTGGCATCAAGCAGAGAAAACATCTAAGATTAAAATTGGGTTAAAAACTGTCCAACTAATTATTCAAAACTAGAAGGATGGTGGGGAACCATCGTCTTCAAGCAAGAAATGTGGTTGGCAAAACAACAGTTGAATTTAGAAGCATGTTCAATAGTGATAGTAAAAGCATTTCCACACACACACGATGCAAAGGGAGCCCAAGGGATTGGGATTTAACAGCTGTGTAATCTTAAGAAAACCACTAATCAGTCAGGCCAACAGGGAAAAAAAGGCTTCAGTTTGCTCGAGAGCATAAAGATTGGACTCTGGAGTAATGAGAGAAGGTCATGTGGCCTAATGAGTTCAGATTCACCTCATTCCAGAGTGATGGGCGCATCAGGGTAAGAACAAAAGCAGGTGAAGTGATGCTCCCATCATGCCAAGTGCCTACTGTACTGCTATGATTTGGGGTTCCTTATCCAAGCTTCTCCAAACAATGCCACAGAAAATGCGTGCTGTAATCAAAGCATAAGCCGGTCTTTTGGCCTGTGTAGTTGGCTGTCAAAAATGTGCAGAATGAAATCTACAGGGGTCTCCAAATTGAAAAGTTACGGCTGTTGAAAGTTACGGCTGTTGAAACTTACAGCGCCACAGCCACAAATGACAAAAAGAAAAAGAGTTTAAATACTTAGGAATCACTCTTGACTCACAACTTCTTTTAAAATGACACATAAAAAACACAATGAGTAGAATTAAGTTTAACTTGTCCAACTTTAGGTTCATTAGAAACAATCTAACTCTTGAGTCATCAAAATTGTATTTTGATGCTATGATCATGTCACACATGTCATATTGCTTAACAAGATGGGCATCCGCCTGTAAGATGACACTAAAGCCAATTGAAACAGTCGATAAACAAGCTCTGAAAGTTTTGGATAAAAACCCAAAAACGTACCATCACTGTCAGATATTTAAAAAACATAAGCGCTTAAGCTGGGACAACGCTGTGAAATACATCGACGCCATCTTGATGTACAAAATCTTCCATGGCAAAGCACCTCCTCCGTTACAAGAATTTGTGAAAAAACCCTCAAACAGATCAACAAGAGCTGGTTCAAGAGGTGACTGCGTAGTTCCTTTTTGAAAGAGTGCCTTTAGTCAAGCCACCTTTTCTGTTCGGGCCTCTCACACCTGGAATTCAGTTCCAAACACAATCTGAGAACTCCCGACTCTGACTTCTTTTACCAAACATCTTAAAGTTTGGCTATTGGAAGAACAACACTGTTGCCACAACCGTGCCTAAACTTGTATATTTGTTATTTTATCTTATGTTGTTGATTTTAACCTGTAACAGGGACTAAAGATGGAAATTAGCTGTTGGCTTTAATCTTGCATATTAACATGTATATATCCATTAATATTCATTGTCCCTATTTTAAAAATAAATGAACTATTAACTCTTAAATGAAAATTAAATAAGAACATGAAATCAATATATTGAAGTGTGAAACCAGTTAATGTTTATTTCCTGATTGAAAGTCCTTCACAGAAATGTCTTTTTTTCAGCTCCAGCAACACCAACAATGGCCTCGTTGTATCTCTCGGACGAGAAAACCAACAGTCATCTAACCCCAATGAAGTGTCATACTCTGTGAGCCAGATCATCAACCACCCTGGCTATGATGAGAACACAAACGACAACGATATCTGCCTGCTGCAGCTCTCCTCCGATGTGGAGTTCAATGACTTTATCAGACCTGTGTGTCTGGCAGCGAGCGACAGCGAATTTCCTGCTGGAACCGAATGCTGGGTCACAGGATGGGGAACCATGGACGTAGATGGTGAGGTGTCATGAGTTTATTATAGACAAGTTTATCTGCAGACAAATCACATGTAAAACAATGGAACAAATTCAGTAGCTGCAAAAATATTTAATCAAAACAAAAATAATTTTGTCAAATTATGTTTTTTGAAGAGTATTTGTATTTTATGAAATATTAATGCTTTTGATTCACTGATTCTGCAATCAGTAAGATGCTGAAAAGTCTCATTGATGTCAGCACCATCATAAAAATGCCTTCAAAGGCGTGTGAGGAGCGTAAAATCTCATCAATCTGCTTTTGCTTTTCAGGTTTAGGCTCAAAGCTTAGTTGCACGACACCAGCATCCTTTTTTTTAAGGATGGGTGATGATAAGATTTTATTGGCACCAATACTCTTATCGATTCTGCGTATCCATTTGATTCTTTGTCAGTTCCCTTAAGAATGCAGATCTGAATGTCTCTAGACGTAAATAAATAAAAATCGCACATTATGTGACGTCAATGTATAATTTCAAAGCCTTGGAAAACATTTAACAGTTAGTATCTTGACATTTCTGAGTTTTAAATAGTGGTCACAAAAAGTTATTGTGGTGATATTCTGTAATGAAAGTAGAAATTCTGTTTTAAAGCTGAAGTTTCATCTATACACCAGCATCAAGCTAGTGCTATGTTTTCTATGTAGTATATAAGGCACATTAGAGTGTATAACATGTTTAATATATTGAAATTGAAATACATCAATTTCTTGTGAGAGAGTAATGCACAATTCTTTGGGTGTTTAGTTTTACAGCAAAAACTAGGCGACCGAAAGTCCAACCGCTCCAGTGTGATGTGAGAATCGAATGTAAAGAATGGGGGAATCGATAAGAAAAAAAAAGCTAAGGATTCTGATGGACTGAACCATTTCTTATTGATTCTTAACAAGAACTGGCTCTCAATACCCATCCCTACTTTTCATGATTTGATGTTTGCCCAGAAATTTTCGACCTAAAGTTCAATGAAATCTCAAATTCTTCCTCACGCAGATATTTTGATTCATTCACACTGTGACTTTAATTGTAGGGTCAAAGTTGTCTCAGAGACAAATTTAGGCCCAAATTATCAGACAGTTAAAACCAACCAATCAAATACTGTTTCATTCTTTGTCTGTGCCAAATAATGTCACTTAAACTGAGTTTCTTTCCTCCTGCAGTTCCTCTTTCGTTCCCTCAGACGTTGCAGGAGGTGAACGTTCCCATCGTGTCCAACTCTCAGTGCAGAGAGGCTTACAGCTTTCTGACCGACAACATGATCTGTGCCGGTCTGTCAGAGGGAGGAAAAGACTCCTGTCAGGTGAGTCTGTCTGCAAAACACCTGTTGTCTTTTAACACATAGAAATGTATCAACTCCTGGTTTTTCCTTCCTGAGTCCTGGAAAACAGTTGACTTTAAATTGTTTATTAACAGGAAGTGGAGTTGTTTTTAACTCATGAGAAGCTAAAAGACCAAAATAAAAGCTAAAAATAAAAATTTCTACTTTACTATTATGACTAGTGAGGGCAAGTCCTGAGTCCATGTTCACTCTCCATCTGTTTTCTCATGTTATAATCAACATCTCTGACCTCTTACAGGGAGATTCAGGCGGCCCACTGGTGTGCAAAAATGGAACCATATGGGTCGAGTGTGGAGTAGTGAGTTTTGGAAGGGGCTGTGCTTTAGCTGATTTCCCTGGAGTCTACGCTCGAGTGTCCCAGTATCAGACCTGGATCAACCAACAGATCACCAGTGACCAGCCGGGCTTCATCACTTTTGTTTCTGGTTCAATATCTGTTCATTTTATCTGCATAACAGTTCCTCTGCTACTCTCCCTTTTACCTGCTCTCTGCTCCCTTGTGGTCCTGTCATAGGATCAATCATGATGAATATTACTGTATAGACTTACAGTAACAGAGTAATATATAAATACTAATTAACACTCAGGGAAACAAGGGTCAAATCCCTTGCAGTTCCTTAATTCCTGCAAAAACATTTTACTGAACATCAATACAAAATCCTCCCCTAAGTTTTGACAGAATGTTAAAAAGAAGCTAATGTTTTTAAGAATTTCTGTTTTTTTGTCAAATATGTTTGTTTTGTAAAATATTTTAGCACTCTGTGAAGTATTTTGTTGCAGTGAAATGTTTTTGTGCTTCAAAATTATTGGAATATCTGATGAAAGCAGAAGATGAATTAATGTTAATGAACAAATTGTCACATCCAATCTTTTTCTCCACTAAACATTTGAGGTAATTATAGTAAAATAACTGTGTAATTCTTTCCCTGATGCAAACAAAATACCAGCTGAACATTTTAAACTTTCTTTCCTGACAGCCTGACAGGTAACAGGTTTGCACTTAGATGTGATTTTTTTTATTTTTTTGTATCAGTATATGATATAAAATAGAAACATAAGTATGTTTATCCAGGCTCTATTTAATCTGTTCTTTTGAATGAAGTAATTTACTTTATGAAACTTAATCTATACCTCATTTGCACTAAGTTACTGTGATTTGAAGACTTTGAAAAACAGAATAACAATCAATTAAATTAAAAAGATGTGTTTTGTACTTTCATCGATTGAAGGTTAAGTATTTGGATTACAATGTCCAGATTTTCCTCTTTGTGTCTTTTACTACTGGATAAAGCTTTTCGAACAACATAAACTCTGTGGATCTCTTCCTCTTACTTTATTAAGCTAAATAAATGTCTTTTGAAATCAATGTGTTGCTGTAATGACATTATAAAATATGAGATCTGTCTGTAACAGAAAATAACATGCTGGAGTGACTAATGCTATTATTGTGGTGTTGGATTTTATCCCAGGAGTTTGTTATGAATATATATTTGCTCTGTCAACTGATGCTAAATTTGTTTCAGGATATTTTTTCATTATAAATGCTCACGCTAAATAATTTTATTTTTGTTATTGCTTGATATGCACGTTTGCTTACATACACGTAAGTATTCCTTTTACAAGAGAGACATGTAGCCTATTTAAGAGCATTAATGCTTTCATAAACATTTTTTCACAATACTAATTAAAGTCTGCAAAAAAGAAAATAATGATAATAATAATAACCATTTGTCCACTGCTGGTTAAATTTCCTGAAAAACAATCAACTTTTATCTTTCTTAACTGTATTACTATTTTTTGAATTGTTGAGTTTTATAGCAGACTCATTGTTTTTGTTGACATACGATATCAACATTGAATGTCACGATGTCAAATGTCATGTTCTGTGATTTTTTTGAAAAAGTAGCAAACTAATTTGTTTTTACTAAAATATAACAGTGAAAGCAGTTAACAGGTAAGAAATGTTTTATTTAAAAAGCCAGACTTTTGTGGGCCTAAGATTAAATGAAATAAAATAACATTAAAGAAGAACAGACGACAGATAAATAAATAAATCAATTTTTATCTTCAAAGTGTGATCCTTAAATTGTTCTGAGGGCCAGAGTAAATGTAGGTAGGGCTGTATCTGGCCCTGGGACCATAGTTTGGGACCCCTGTGTGAGACTGCCCCCCTCTACGTGTCTTTAAATCAAACCTAACAATATACTTTGCTCCCTGGTTTTTGGCTCTGCTTGATGATGTGGCTTTTAATTCTATCTCTTTATTAATCCATTTACGTCCCCCAGATTTTACTTTTACCCTTTGACTGTGTTTTAATTTTTATTGTACAGCACTTTGATCAGGATTTTATTGTTTTTAATTGCGTTTTCTATATGAATTTACAACGGATTAAATATCTGTATGTGACCTTAAAAGTCATCTGTTCTTGTTTTTCCCATTTAAGTTACTTAAACTTAAGGCCCATATATTACTGAAAACATTCTGCAACATCCGTGTAAGTACTGAAACATAAAAACCTTATTTTTCCTGTAATAACTCAAGTTTTCAAAGTTTCCCATTGACCCTGAATGCAGCACCATATGATAACAGTGTAGCCTCCTGATTGGTCCGTTTACAGGAAGTGAAAAAGCAGCTCACGTTGAGCTAATGCAGCGTTTACTCCTGAAATGAGCTTTATTTTGTCTTCTGTTTATCACATTTTCAGGTTTAAGTGATTAAGGTTTGAATGGAATATAAAAAAGTTTTGTTTAACACATTTTCACAGCTTATTCTGTCATGTTTCATCGCGGTGAAAGCAGAGCAGCTGTTCAATGATGGAGGATGGTGAGTGTCTTTACTTCACTTTAACACAGTTTGACAGTTTTCAGACAGGAAATGTACCATTTTAAGTACATTATTTATTTTTAAATTAAAACTTACTGAAAAAGTAGCTGAAAAACACTGTCAATTAAATGTTTCTGTCTCCAAACCCAGTTCAAACACATCAGCAAATATGTCTCACCCTCAATATGTACAAATAATTTTATTCTTAAAGGTGAATAACGAGGAATATAAAACAAAAAAAAGGAATTGTAACTAAAAGTCTTCATGTAAAGAGATTAAAAAGTCTTAGATTTATGCATAAATGAGTCTTGTAATAAACCTATTCCTGAAACCCATCATTATGTCCATGATAACAGCTTTATAGCTTCTCTGAGGAGGTTTTGACTGAACATAAATAAGACTGAAATGAATAAAAAGTTCCTGATTAGGACTTAAAAATCAGTCTGATTCAGCAGCATAAAGATTTACAGTGTCTAAAGTTTAATTTGTAATATTCGTGAACTATGAGGCATTAAGTGTCAGCATGGTGAAGAAAAATGAACTTTATACTTTTTACATTTTTAAGGTGCAGTGTGTGGATATTGGAATTATAGCCCCATCTAGTGTTCAGATCCAGATAAAAGGTCATAGATCAGTTGAAAGCTGGTGATTGTAGTTATTGTTCTGTTTTTTCAACACAGTAGAGAAGAAATTCTCCTCAAAGCAAGTCAGTAACTGTTATTTGTTTGCAGGTTGAAGTAGAGAAAGTTTGAGAGAAAAGATGAGAAACAACAGCAAGAAAGTTCCATGACAGCAGCATAATCCTCTGATTGGCCGATGTTAGTTTTTACAGCGTTAACCTTTCACAATGAAAGGCAAAGTTTACCTCTGACTGTCAAACATTAAAGTAAAATCTCAAACATAGAAACACTTTGTTAGACTATGTCATAAACAATAAACAATGCAGTTTAAAGCCAATAAAAATGACAGCCAACTCCTGCAGTATCCTCAGATCAAATTTTATTCTCTCTATAAATGTTGTCTGTCTTGACTTCACTTCAATTCCTTGTGATCTTTTTGGTAAATATGTGATGGATTCACACTCACGTGACACGTTTGTGATTCTCCATCTTAAAATACTATCGATACAAATTCTTTTATGCTAAACAACAAGGAACACTCTCTTTTTCATCCTCAACAACAACCACTTTCTTCTTCTACTTTTACTATAAACACAACAACAACCAGGCAGATTTTGGGACGGTTAAACTTATTCTGAAAACTGCATTTTATTCTCTCTGTCCCTAAAATCTGCCGTAGACAAACATGCAGGTTTGCTTTGTCAAATGCAAATGGAATCCACTGTGATATAAATTCAAAAAGCTTTTAACATGCCCATTTTAACATGCTTCACACAAATATAGAAACATTTTATCCCATTTCTGTTCCTTGAAATGTTGCCAACTTCTGCGCACTGCACCTTTAAAGGATAAAAGTTCCTTACAGGAGCTTTCAGCGATGTTTTTATGATTGAATTCTTAAGATAAGAATGTGTTCAGGTCTTTGGCGTCAGACTCCAGCTTACAGGATGAGGGTCCCTGTAACATCGATGTTTTGGACGGCTCTTCAATCTCACATCGAGAGTTTATTGAAAGGTTTGTATGTGAAAAAGGTGTTTGTGTATAAATGCAAATCATTCACAAAAACCACCAAAATTTTACAGAGAGCTCAATGTTTGTGTTTGTTTTTGCTCAGATATGCTTACAGCAGACCTGTGATCCTGAGAGGCTTGACAGATAACACGGTATGTTTCTATCTAATGTATGCACATTCTCTTTTTTCTAGTGATTTTAATGTGTGATATTTCCTCTGTTAAAAGAATCACCAGTCTTAAAATGTGTCTTTGATGTGCTGCATGGTAGATTGATCCCATTTTGCCTCCAGTCTGCATGTTCTCTGCTGTGTTAAAATGACAGATAAATGCATCCCAGCTCGTCCAGATACAGAGCGAAACTTTCATTATCAACTTTATTCTAGAAATTCAGGATTCTGTGTTCCAAGTCGAGCTTGCTGGAAAAATATGGTGATCGTCGAGTGCGGCTCAGCACGGCTAACACTTACTCATATAAGAAAGGTATGCATGTCTAACTCCCATCATGCTTTGCTGCTCTTGTAGTCTCTTAGTATCTCACTAACCTGCGGAGAAACCTGCTTTTATTTATGTCTCGATCTCTTTCCTCCAGTGGACGTCCCGTTTCAGGAGTATGTGGACACTCTTCTAAGACCTCAGTCTGTGGACTCGCTCGGCAGTGGTGAGTTAAAACTGTTTCCACCACAAAGTTGACTTTCATATACATTTCTTTCTTCTTTTCCTACAAAGACATCTGAATTCAGTAAACGCAGGTTTTATGTTTCACACAGAAAGAATTCAAGACCATGGAGCCGAAACAAATTTTTATCTAGACCCAGAAACATCCCACAGAACTTTAAGCACTCAGGAATCTTGACAAGTATTGCAGATAAGGTGTTTGACTCTTTAATGTTTGAGTCATACATTTTTCACACTCTCTTCTTTCTGCAGAAACTCTCTACTTTTTTGGAGACAACAACTTCACCGAGTGGCAGAGTTTGTTTGATCACTACGAGTCTCCGCCTTACGTCCTGCCTCGCACCAGCGGAGCGTACAGTTTTGGCATCGCAGGTGCTTTATCTACCTCACAGGATGGTTTTACCAGTTTTACCAGCAGGGAATCTATGTGTTTTAAAGTGGATCCAGCTGTTGTTGAGATGTTTCAGTCAGATTATATTCTTAAATTAAAACAGCTACATGCCTTACAGCTGTGAAACCCTGAACCACTTTTCTTTTCTGCAGGACCTGGAACAGGAGTCCCCTTTCACTGGCACGGCCCGGGTTACTCGGAGGTCATCTTTGGAAGAAAGGTGATCAATGTTTAGCACAGTGATATGTTGGTTTGAGTGTCTTGTAGCTCAAATGACTGATTGATTTTGTGATCACACAGCGCTGGTTCCTCTACCCGCCTGATCATCAGCCTCATTTCCATCCAAACCGAACCACTTTGTCCTGGCTGACAGAGACGTATCCCAACCTGCCCCAGGAGGAGGCACCACTGGAGTGCACCATCAGACCTGGAGAGGTGAGGACGCCAAGCTGGACCTGATCAACATGAACTTCATGGTTTTAACAAAGAAAAAATTCTTTGATTAAAAAATAATAGATTTAAAGCCTCTTGAATACTGTAACTTTATTCTATAAGAAGAAAAGTTGGTTAACTCCAAGTCTTCTTTATCCAACCTTTAAAAATCATTCATGGAGAGTCTGACTTTCTCCCATCTGTTCAGCTGTGTAGGGTTTTTATTATTTTATAATTTCACAACTTAAATGCTTTTATTCAGTTAAACCCTGTAACGCCAAACTTATCTTATTTGATGCATGAGTTTCAAAGACGTCTATCTCATCAACATGAAAAATACTTTCCTTAAAAGTCTGTTTAAATATTGTAAAAAAACATAATTGTATTCCCTTGAGAACAGCTGAAGTTGTATTTTGGCCCTTTTCGAAATTTCAGGAAAATCATTGCTGATTTTTAAGATGCTGCAGTAAGAATAATATCTAAATTGATACTCATTTTTTAAATTGAGGATTCTCTGCATAAAAAAGAATGCATATTTACAAAAAAAAAAGTTCAGACCACCAAATTTAGCAAAGGCAATACAAAACAATTTCACGAACAAGTTGATATTCTTACCAAGGATTTTGTTAAAAGGGTAAATAATCATCTCAGTTCCAAAAAATGTAATTTTCTGGGTATCTTTTGAATGGTAATCTGTTATTGTCTCATTTCTTTTATTTATTTCATCATCTTAGCAACCTAGTATTTTTAGTGGTTTTATTTATCTTCAGCTCTCATTTTTATTCATTTATTTAATTTTATTTATTGTCACTATTTACAATCTTATTATTTATTTACATCTTAGCTTACTATAATATATAACTTTGAAACTGGCCTTTAAAAATATATTTTGATAGTGTGTGTCTGTACTGTAAAATCTTTCTTTTAAATGTGTTAAATAATGAGAACAATATTTTATTTTTCTATTTTACTTTTCTTTACTTTGAGTTTATCTTTTGATTTTTTTGCTCGATCACTGTGAAGCACTTTGAACAGCATTTTACTTGTATCAAAGGTGCTATATACATGAAAGTTAAGTGAATGATCGATTTATCAGAATAACCTGGGAAAAAGGAAAAATTTAGAATTTTGAACATCTTTGTCGAGAAACTTCACAATTAATTTAAACTTTTATTCAACAGTAACTGTCTCCAATGTCAAAGCTTCTCTAAACACACCTGATCTCATTCCTCAGGTGCTTTACTTCCCCGACCTCTGGTGGCACGCCACTCTCAACCTGGATACGAGCGTTTTCATCTCCACCTTCCTCGGCTGAGCTCCGTCCTCAGCTCTCTGATGGTTTGATGCTGTGAACGTTTTATCCGTGAATGGACTTTGTTCTTTGGTGTGATGAAGGAAAAAAAAAAAGACTGTGTATGATGTGGACAGGTCTGCACTCTCTCTAACGTCCAGCAGAGGGCGGTTGTGCTGCTTTTAACAGAAGTGTCAGGTTAAGAAATGAATTCTCTTTTATCAGAAGTATTCAGGAGTTTCGTCCTCATGTTTGAAGTCGTCTTCATTGCAGCTCAGTGTTAATTTGTAATTATGAAGCAGGGATGGTTCTAGTTGATTGATACATTTCTACTAAAGGAAATGGAATAATCTGCTTTGAAACTTCTTCAGTGAAAAATGTATTTGAAAATCTAGTTCTCACACATGAAACTGAAATTGCTGTTCTGAGAGTCTGTAACATAATTGACACTGATTTCTAAATTTGACTTTTATGTTTTTACTTTTCTCTTGATTTGTAAAGAATGTCTCATGTTTTACACAGACGTTTTGATCTGCTGACCAAAAAATGTAACGTGATAATGAATATTTGAAGAAGAAAGGTGATAACGGGACCAATTTCAGCACACTTAAACAACAATATTGTAATGTCTGTTTTTGTCATGTATTTGGGCTCAGATGTGAGAATTACTTCCGTGCTGAAACCAAATGAAATAAAAATCGAAGCATATCGTTCCAAAATTTGTATTTCATTTTTTTGTTCTTGCAAAACCTGAAGCAACATTTGGTGTCAGCTCTCTGACTTTGGCTATTTTATGAATCTAATGACAAAAAAAAAAAAGATTATGAAGAACACATTTGGAGGAAATAACAATTCTAACAGGGAGAAGCTTTCAGACTTTTTTCAACAGCAAAAAGTTTACCTGCATCTTAACAGAGAACTGAAACCTGTTAAAGGGAAGTTTAAAGAAGTTATTAATAAACTGATGAGACAAACGTGTGAACATCAAAATAAAAGAGAGAAAATGAGAAAATAAAACATTTATTTAGTTTCAGTGCAAGCCTTGTTGGGCAATGTATTGAGGTGCAAAATCACAACACAGTCACAAAAACATGTATTTACAATCAGCACAGCAAACATGTTAAAAACAAAAACAAACAATTTCAGGTCCAATCATATAGTGCAAATGATGCTTGAGAAAATACCAACCTTAAACCTAAAGTCACACATATGTACACCTGTATCTATGTGAAATTAAGTGATGAATAAAGCAGCAAAAGAGTGTTTGTTTTTATATTTTTGAGTATTCTTTCCTCTATTTGTTCTTCTGTCTTGAGCATATGTTTTTCCAGTGGCAGCTCAAAACAAGTTCAAAGCTTCTTCTTCTGGTTTATAAAGTCCAGCGTGACTCTAAACCTCTAACCAGACTCTTCAGAAGCACTTTTTATCACTTACTAAGGTTTTTTCCTCCAGTCTTCATTCTTGTGTTGTACGTTGCAACATGAAATTGTAGAATGGCAGAATTATGGGATGTGGTCTTAGAGGTAAACATAATGTAGTGTAGTTTGCAGGTGAGCTGTAGGTCATGATGTTGTTCATGTTTGTCTAATGCCGCAGGATCCATCTGGTGCGTCAGGTTAACGGGATCCTGCTGTCCTGCTGCTGAAGCCTCTCAAAAGCTCCATATGGGATACACTCATTCCACATCCTGGGTTCAAACAAAATGAGGAGATAAAAACGGTCACTTAGATCAAAGATTAAACTTATTGTCAGTGACTTTGATAATGACTGAAGCTTTAGACATTTTCTCACCTTAAGATCTTCATATCTTTACAGCTTTTCAGACTCGCAGCCAGACTCTGAGCTCCAGCGGCTGTGAACTTGTTGTACTTCACACTGTCAAACAAAGGGTTCACACTTTAATGTCATTTTCACATTAAATTAGAAAACATGACAACAGACAGACTCAAACTGCCTCGTGCGTTATCCAATAATAATACAATCCACTGTGTGGAGAGATCTCCGCTCATCTGAAGCTCACCTCCTCTCCATACCACCCAACACCAAGCACCGAACCTTCTCTGTCGCTGCCCCCACCCTCTGGAACACCTTACCACAACACATCCGAGCCTGTCCAAACCCATCCACATTCAAAACCCTCCTCAAAACGCATCTTTTTAAAAGTGTTTTTAATGTCTAAGTGCTTTTAAATGTATCCCATGGTTTTGTTTTGTCTTGTTTTCATTGTTATAGGTTATTATTTTTGTTATCATTACTGTGTTGTTTTATTTGATGTTTTTAATGTCTGTGAAGCGTCTTTGAGTATCTAGAAAAGCGCTCTATGAATAAAATTTATTATTATTATTATTATTATTAAATAATATCCTGACACATTTTTCTTTTGCCAAAATGTCCTGCACTACATGAGAAAAGACACATATAATTACAAAAACAAACAGATGTAAATGTTCTTACTCCAGCTCTGTTAGTGATGCCATGTGTGGGAGGACAGATGCTAAACTCTCTGCTCCTTCGTCAGAGATCACATTATTGTAGAGACTGGAAAAAACAACAGAGAGAGGAAAAGGGAAGTAAGCGGTTTCAAAATGCCATTTTGGGTGTTGTGGTGTACATATTTATGTCTTTTTGTTATGAACCTTAAACTGTGCAGTTTGGGGAGGTCCTTCAGAGCTGCTGTTAATTTCATCACTCCCAGGTCCCCGATACAGTTTTGTGACAAACTGGAACAAGAGAAAGCACAAGAGAGATCATTAATCACACTAAAATATAAGCAAGCCTTTGTGCCTTAATAGACAAAGATAAAAATTGCCTGAAATTCTTGTAAAGAGTAACAAAATCTGCCTTTAGGGTGGGAAACATACTTGTCAAGATTCTTGAAAGCAAGAAAAATGTCTGAATATAAGTTAGCAAGCACTTGGAACAGATGTAATTACAATATGTTCTAATATTCTTCTCCATACAGCTTCTTTTAAAGGTGCAGAACCAGATTTATTGATGGACAACCATGTGCCTCATACAATAAAGTATCCAGATAAGCTTCTTTGTCTTCGCTCAGATGAGGACTTACTTGAGTTTCCCAAGGTTTCTGAGCGAGACCAAAGCATCAGCCAGTTTCTCTGCTCCTTTGTCTCCAATTTTAATGTTCTCCAGACTGAAATGAGGCAGAGCGAGACAGTTTTTCAGAATATCATAAGGAAAATGAGTTTATACAAAGATGCACTGAGAGAGAACAGGAAGTTAATATTTACTCCAAGTGCTGCAGGTTGTTCAGACCGGGCAGAAGCTCCCACAGCTTTGGAAGAACCAGGGGACCATTTTCAGGGCCAAGTCTGAAAGAACAGACGCCGTCATCACCACCGTCACCACCACTGTCACCATCACTGTCCTGAGTAACCGTCACATTTACAGCGATACTCACTCAAACTCCAGCTTGTGTAGCTCCCTCACAGCTGGAACGCCATCCTCAAAGATCGGATCTGATTGGCAGGAACTACAAAAAACACACTATTCACAAAAAAGGAAACTACAACACAGAGATATGTTTGTTCTCGTGTGTCTGTGGAGGATTACCTGTCCGAAAGCCTCTTGAGCATATGGATGTTCACCAGTTTAGCCAGGTGCTCTATGTGACACACCTGAGTGGCTTTCAGAGGGTGGATCTTAAATCGGGAGACTGCTCTTCGTAGGAGCTCTTCCTCACCTTTCTGAGCCAGCTGTTCCCAAAGAGTGATGACATCAGCGATGCACGCTCTGCAAGACACACAAAGGGATGGAGACACACATTAATAAAATATCAAAAGGCTTCCAACTAGCCTCACTAAGAAGACCTCTGACGTTGTTGCCTTTGCCTCTCTCATGTCTTTCCTGTCTTTGGAAAAAATTAAATATTCCATAAGAGGTTCAACAGATAATTTTTTATAAAAGATGGCAAACTTTCATCACATATGTTAACACTCTTACCTCTCTGGACTCCAACTGAATGTATTGTACACAACATTTTATCTTATGACACTTTGTTGTGAGCATGTATTTATCCTTTTTTTTGTTTTGTTTTTTTCATATAAACTTCTCTCTTTTGCCTCCCTTTATATTTGATTTTCTACTTTTGATTTATGCACTGATTTACATTCAACTCTCATCACTTTTTTTTGTATTTGTCTTTACTTAAATTCCATCTATTATTATTATTATTTTGTAATAATTTTGTTTTTCTTTCCATTTTTGTTCTTGGGAGATGTTCTCTTTATAATTTGTTGCTCTAATGTTGATATATACAGTTGTGCCTAAAAGTTTACACCCCCTCCAGCAGAATTTTCTGATTTTTTTGGTCTTTTTCTCAGAAAATATGAATGAAAATACAAAAACCTTTCTGTTACTCATGGTTAGAGGTTGGGTGAAGACATTTATTAACGAACAACTATGTTTACTCTTTTTAAATCATAATGACAACAGAAACTTCAAAAATGACCCTGTTCATTTTTTTTACACACACACTGATTACAAGCAAATAGATCACAGGTGAGGATGGTTACCTTTAGTAGACATTCAAACACATTTATGTTAACTTTTGTACATTTATCAGGACAAAACCACCAGAGTTGTGGAAACTTTTTAACAGGGTCATTTTTGAAGTTTCTGTTGTCATTATGATTTAAGAAGAGTAAACTATTTTTTTCCAATAAATGTCTTCACCCAACCACTAACCATGAGTGATAGAAAGGATTTTGCGTTATTATTCATATTTTCTGAGAAAAAGCCAAAAAATCAGAAATTCTGCTGGGGGGTGTCAACTTTTGGGCACAACTGTATATATATATAAAAAAGAAGGCTGGAAAACAGTAGTGAAATGAATATATATTGTTTAGATATTTGTGATATACTGGTCTCCAAAAAAAAAAAAAAAAAAAAAATCAATAGGCTCAAAAACAACTTCACGGTCGAGCTCTGACCTTAGTTTAACCACTGTGTGCACCTAAGTGAGTATTTTTCTACTATGACTTGTACCTGTAGGTGTTGATGTTGTTGAGTCCCACCAGAGCTCTCAGCCCACAGATCTGAATCCCAGAATTCTCCAGATCCAAACAGAAACTTCTCCCTTCACCACGTCCTCTCTCCAGAACATTCTGCAGGGTGAACACGTTCGGGGAAGTCAGAGGAACTCCGTGAAAAGTGAGGACTTCTGGAAGATTCACTGCGAGATGAGCTGCCAAAGCTGAGCCGCCGCCGTCCGTGCTTCCCTCACTGGCTTCGTAAACGCAGTGACAAGCCTCGAGCACCTGGGCCGGGCTCAGGTCCCCGTGAGAAAGACTCTCCAGGTGTTTTTGCAACACAGACTTCTTGCTGTCCACCATGTCTCTGAAGGCTGAATCTGTGTATGAGTGAAGTCTCTGGAGCTCTTTGGGGTCGTGGAACAAAAGTCCAACAGCAAAGCGCTGAGTGAGCTCCAGCTCTTCTCTTTGTGGTCGTCGACGCCCCTTTGGACCCGACTGGAAAGGGAGGCTCTGGAGAAAAACACGATCTGAAACAGTCCTGGAGACAAAGAGGGAATAGTCAAGAGAGGATGAGGTTTAACTGTAACATAAGACGAGTTTATCAAAGTTTATTCGTGTCACCTTGACCTGTTATGAAGACAAATTTTGCTGGACGATAAATTGTCCCAGAAATTATTGCGATAAACAATATTATTGCCATTTTGATACCATTTTCAACTAATATAATAATAATGGTACACCCATTTAAAGATAAATAACCTTTTTTTTCTTAAGACTATTTAAAATTGGAAGTACAGCTCTGGAAAAAAGTAAGAGACCGCTGCAAATTTTCAGAAATCAGCATCTCTACATCACGTCATTTCATTGCAGTGTCTGTTGAATTCCAACACAAACACACGTTTCTACCTGTTTCTACCTAATAAGGTACTGATGAGGTCATCACCTGAAACAAATCTTATATAACTTGAAAATGTGTAAAAACCATTGCTGAGGTCATTACTCTCCTCCGTGAGAGACTGGTGGAGAACATGTCAAGAAACATGAGAGATGTTATTACACATCAGGGTTATTCTACCAAATATTGATTTCTGAATACTTCCAAAGTTAAAACATTAGTAATGTGTTGTTTAAAATTGAATATGATTTTTTTTCTTTTGCATTATTTGAAGCCTGAAAACAGTGGAATTTTTTTGGTATTTTGACCATTTTTAATTTTCTGCAAATAAATGCTCTAAATGACAATATTTTGGATTTGGGAGTAATGTTGTCAGTAGTTTATATAATAAAACAAAAATGTTCATTCTACTCAAAACAAATACCTATAAATAGCAAAAACAGAGAAAGTGAAAAATTTGCAGTGGTGTCTTAATTTTTTCCAGAGCTGTATATCGTGTAAATAATCAACACAACCAAAAACAATTAATAAAAAGGACTGTCAGTCTCTGTTAACACAAAAATGCACTTGAAAAAACCCCCACACAAAACTGAAACAATATATAAAACAGACCCTGTTGCTGGTAAGACAAAAAAAAAAAACAAAAAAAAAAACTGACAGCGACAGCAAAGTTAACTCATTATCCAGTGTCTTATTGAGCCTGGCAAAGTTATTGAGCTCATTTTTAATTATTGTGCAATTAACTGATTTACTGAATATTGCTACAGGCCTAGTGGCACCTTTACCTTGACAAAGCCAGGTGGACTCCTGCCAGGTAACTCTGCAGAAAGGGGTTTGCCCACGACAGGAAGAGTTCATCATCAGAGTCACGGCTTCTACTGTCTTCTCTTTCCTCTGCTTCGTCTCTTATGGTCACTTCCTTCCTCTTGAGGTAGGAGGAAAGGAAAAGTCCCGTTCTTTGCCCGAACTCCCTCAGTTTGGCGGATATGACGCGTCCTGTTGGGAGGAGAGAGGAGCTCGCTTTGACCCCCTCCCAGGCTAAAGTGCTCAGCTGGCTCAGCAGCTCCCTTTCTTTCGCTTTATTCATTTCCCCACCCGCATCACTCGACTCCCCACAAACTTCTCCTCTTCTCTCCTGCTTTCTTGCCCTGCTCGCTCGTTGGCTGCGTGACCGACGACAAACTTTGGGTCCAGACTTTGTCCTGGTGCTGGAAGTGTCTGAGCTCTGTGCTTCTTCAGTGGATGGTTCAGCTTGAAGCTCAGCCTGTGTGCGAGAGATGTTTCTGTCCTTTTCCAGAGTTAGATGAAGCACCTGATGGCAGAGAGCGGTGAAAGTCCTCGGTAGCTCCTCCGAACTCTTCACCTGCTCCAAAACCAAGCAGACCAACCGGCACAGTCCCGGGATCCAGCAGAGGAGATGCAAATAGCTGCAGTTTTTTAAGTAGCTCAACGCAGATTCTCTCCGAGCAGAATCTGTGAAGTACTGAGACAAGTATGTTTCCACGTCTCCTGGGGTAAAGCCGCACATCTCTAACAGGCCGTCTGCTCGCCTCAGCAGCTGCCCGGCTGTACCTCTGGGCCGGGTCGACAGCAGCAGGGTGCATCCTGGGAGAAGGAGCCTCTGCAGGATACCAGAGTATAACTGTCTCACTGTGTAGCTTTGTGCTTTGCTGTCTTTCTGCAGTGATGTCACCAAGTCTCTTTCCTGAGTCTGGAGCAGAGTTTCGTAATCCCGTACCTCATCAAACCCATCAAATATGATGAGGACTCGTTTGGGGGCAGCAAGGATCTGAGCGTACACTTCCTCTGCTTCTGTGCAGGACGGGACGAGCGAGGAGTAGTTTAATAACAGAGTCTGGAGGCTAAAGTTTGCTTCCTTTAAAGTCAGAGCTTTGCCATCTAACAAGAAGACAAAGTCAAACTGTGGGAAACTGTCTCTGCACCAGTCCAGACACAGCTTCTTGATCAGGGTGGTTTTTCCGACACCAGCACCACCGAGCAGCAGAACGAAGCTTCTGGGTTTGTTTCCATTTGAGCCCCCGAAGATCTGAAGAGGAAAAGACGATACATGAGTTTACTGGGATTTTTTTTTTGACCCTGAGGAATAAATCTTTTATTTTTATCACATAGAAAACAACTTAAACATAAAAAAATAGAAGTCAGTGATCATCAGAAACTTATCTTATCCTATTCCCTTTAAATTTTGCCACATTACCTTATTGGAATTATAACATAACATATAAGTAATAAAGATTTTACAGGTTTTCCTCCAACAAGCTCACACCTCATGATATTTATTCATTAATATTCCTCTGCAGAATCATTTCTTTATTCCTCTTTTTGAACAGACTTATGCTCGAATTTTTTTTTAGTCTGCTCTACAGTTTAACTCTATCAACAGTGATACAGAAACTTTCTAATGTTGCATATACACTTCTAACCTTGAGGTTGGTATTTTCCTTGAATTTTAACCCCTGTCTCTCTTTCATGAAACATTTGCTGAACATCTTTTGGTAGCAAATATTCCTTGCTTTGTATAATAGGCAAGGTGTTTTGTGCTCTGGTTTTGGATTTAAAAAAGGAAATCATTTGTGTGTATCTGAAAATCAGCATTATGAAAAATTCTAGACATGCAAAGTGGTTTAAGTGAAGTTTTATAAACTTTTCCCCATGTCATCGTACAGCAATCTAGATAAGGAAGAAGTAAGGAGTTGGTTTCCATCAGATTTTATCATCTATTATCAATCCCAGGAATTTGTTTTCATTAACTTTTTCAATGTTCACAATCTTCACATGTATGCATACTTGAATATTTGTTTTATTGTTTCCAAATATCATAATTTTTGTTTTAATCAGACTGAGTGATAAATTATTTTTGTCTAACCATGATCATATGTCAAAGTAATGACTTCCAAAAGTTTGTGCAAACTGTTGCCAGAACAGAAAATATTTGTGTCACCAGCAAATAATATGAATTTAACTGAACTAGATACTTGATACATCATCAGATGAGCAGTAGAGACGCTCTTACCTGATCTCCTCTCAGCATGCTCTTCTGACGGGCTGTGCTTCCCATGCTGAGCATCTCCCTGTCCAAGAACTTGTTGGTGTTTTTTCCAGAGCATATTTCTCTCTGGCTCACTTTTACTTCCACGTAATGAGAAGCCAGAGTGAGCCCTGCCTCCATCTCCTGACAGGTTCGACTCATGTAGGTTTTGGCTTCCTGAATGTAGTCCTTTACAACTCCTGCAAAAAAATAAAACACACTGAAAACCTTCTGTACAGTCTGTACTTTTAGGAAACAGATAAGAAAAAAGGATTAGGGACGTACCTGGAATATCAGGAATGGTGGGTGATTGTGGGAGAGCTGGCTCCTTGGAGGGAGACGACTCTGAAATTCAACATATCATGATTTGTGTTAAATGACATTGGTTTTATGAGGTAAAGAGACAGAGAGGAAAGAAATACTGATACACACCACAGCTGGAAGAGAGCGGGGAAGCAACACGGGGGGACATGGCTTTGCTTGCAGAGTCCGACTGAGATCCTGGAGGGGTTGAACTCATCTGAACCGGTGCTACTGTACCACCAACTACAGCCACAAGAGAAGAAGTTATGAGCCTGTTTCAGCAGCTGGGGTGTGGTCAACCTTCAGTTTTAAATGTGGATTTAAAAGATACAAAAGTGAGAGCTCACCTGGAGAAAGAGGGGGCAGCTGGCGTGTGCTGGGTGGTGATGATATAGCAGGTACTGCATGGGAATATGGTTGAGTTAAATTAGTGCAAAGGAGCAAACACTGAACTCTGCAACATACGTCACTGCAGCAGCTCCATGCAGAGTGTTGGTTGTTAAAGCAGATAAAACCTGTTGTTTGTTGTTACTCACCGAGTATGTAAGTAGGAGAAGCAGCTGTGGTGGGCAGAGGGAGACCTAAGACTGGAGGAGAGAGACTCAGGGTCTGAACGACGTGATAACCTGGAGCCTCTGGGATGGTGATGAACTGAATGGAGGGAGGGAGGTGGAGGATTCTTGGTGGTGGAGTAGTGGAGATGCTGGTCACCTCATCAGGATGTGGCTCTGATGCTGCGTCGGTGCCTGGGGAAGAAGTGGCGACAAAATCATGATCGGTCTTAGGTTTTTTCATTTTCACGGTACTCAACTCTTTTATTTTTGAGGTGGGGAGTCATTCCTCAAAAGTCAGGACGCAGTCACACTGGCAAACCCCACTGTGCCAAGGTGGCTTCAACCCTAAATTTCCTGTAGGGCCTGGATCCAGAATTGGCTTATTGTATACCAAAAACTCAGTGACACATGCCAAATGTTCAGTGACACCTACCAAAAACTCAGTGGCATCAGCCAAAAACTCAGTGACATGAGCCAATCGCTCAGTGACATCAACCAGTCCTTCAGTGACACAGACAAAAAACTCAGTGGCACCTGCCCACTGCTTAATGGCACCTACCAATTGTTAAGTGACAGCTACCAAAAATTCAGTGATATCTGCCAAAAACTCAGTGGTATCTGCCAAAAACTCAGCAACATCAGCCAATCACTCAGTGACACCTACTAAAAAGTCAATGGCACCTACCCAACGCTTAGTGGCACTTGCCATTTGCTCCATTAAACCTGCTAAAAGCTCAGTGACAAGTATCAATGGGGGAACGGCAGTTGTCACCGAGCAATAGGTAAGTCTAACAGTGATTTGCAGATGTCACTGGGTATTTGGTAGGTGTCACTGAGCGATTGTCACTGTGCTCTACTTTTATTTTACTTTTATACTTTTATATTTTTATATTTGAATAAAAGTCTGATCTTTGAACAGTAGTTTACAAATTTTCCGCAATGTTGATGACGAATATGAAATCAAATCAGCAAGTCTGCATTTTGTTGTTCTGGTTTGAGCAGGTCTTACACTTTCCTTCTCAGACACTTATTCCTTGATGTGTCTGAAATCACATGAGCTCATCATTAAGTTGTGAACATGACTTTGACTTAATAAGCTATTCAACACCTCCTCTGGAACAAAATTCTACATGGAGGGAACTTGTAAAAGCAGCAGACCGACGTGAGGAAGCTGGCTGAGGTGAGAGTTCTCCTTTCGATTTCATCAATGTGACTCCTTTATCAGACATATTTAGAATTCAACTTCCTGTTTCTAGTTCTGGATTTAAGAGCCATGATTGAGACAGTCAAGTCAACAAACATTTGTTTAACCCCTGAAGTTAATGTCACCGTGCTGTCACTGAGTCAGCTGACAGGTTTTTATTCATACAGTTACCAATGTGGAGTATGAGGATAAATTCACCTTCTAAGAACATTTAAGCCGTTCAGCTGATTTTAGTTTGACTCTGGTTTAGCATACACTACTTCCGGAAACCTCTTTTTATTTTTACATTCATCAGACTTAAATTTAATGTCGTCAGGTTTCCATCACTAAGGCTGATAAACATTTATTCAAGAAACTACTTTCTCCATCAGTACAACCTCAGAATTTTACTTATTTCACAATAGGAATCACAATAACTTACCTTTGTTTTCAGGTAAATCAGCCTGAGCCTCTTCTGTTTTCCGTCGTCCTGCAGGGAACAAAGATAATAACATGGGTCAGGTTTGGTGATGAATACACTTTTTGTACAATCCTGATGATGTAGGCTGGGACTCAAGTTCACTCATTCATCAAAAAAACAGTTTCTTCCCAAGTATTAGCTCCTTCCTTTCTTAGCGTGTTTGCATTTTACCAAAAAAAGTGTTGGATGGATTTTTTTGATCCACTGTTTCTAGTAATTTGTGCACAAGTTCAGGTTCAAGCCTCCTCTTGCTTTAAAACTAACTAATGTTTACATTTGTGTCCCCTTTTCTCAAATTAGAGACTACTTTTTAAATTTCTACAAGCTATTTATTCCTCAGAAGAACAGTGTGTAAGGAGAGGAAGAAATATACAAGATGCAGAAAATGAGTTTGCATTCTTTAATACCTGTTTCCAACTTCCCATCACTTTTGTATAATTGGACAATTTCATATGTTCCTCCTATCATACATGCAGAAAGTAGCTTTTTTAAAACTAAATGTTAAATCTAATATAATAGTAACAAAAGGTAAATCTTACATATATCTTGTAAGGCGTCTTTGAGTTTTTGAGAGGCGCTCTACGAATAATATTTATTATCATTGTAATCATTATTATACTCTTCTGTTTTGTTCACCTGATGCTCTTTGCCTTTTTGGTCTGGTTGGTGTGTTTTCATCACTGCATCGCTGCGACCTGGGAGCTAAAAAACCACATTATAAAGTTAACCTGATGCATTTGTACAGGTTGCAGAGTGTTGTATTTTAACTCCTTAAATTCTTGGTTTAATTTTCTACCTCTTGGTCGTTTCCGCCTGTGGTTGGTTTCACCTGTACGTACATCACTCTGACTCTGCTGGGGTTTGTCTTGGCTGAGTGGCTCTGTCGGTACACCGGCTTCACCTAAGGTGCAAGAAAGAGGAAACAAAGAGTCAGCGAAGCAAATGTCTTCAGGGAAATGTCTTTGTTATTCTTCTAATTTTATGTACTGGAGTGAAAACTGTGAGAAGTTCTTACTGCTGTTCTGTTCTTCCCCCAAGTTCAGCCACGGGTCCCCGAAGAGGACGTCAGTGTCTGTTAGAGGAAATGCAGTAAAACCTCTATTTTTCAAACAGAATTATACACTATACTATTAAAAAAGTAGTAAGGTTCGTATTTATATGTTTGTTTGTGTGTGTGTGAGGTTTGGTTATAACTTACCTATCGTCTTCAAGCAATCATCAAGAAGGAATTCAGATAAATCATCTAAAAGAAAGAGAAAGAGAATTATTAAAGTAAGAGGTTTCAAAGATAGAAGCATTTGAAACAGCATATCTCCTCCGTAAAACAGCATCACTATATTGTTAATCATAAATTGTAGTCAAATTTTGTTGCTCTAACACCAACATAAGTTATCTTGATTGAATAAATGTCTTGTATCAACCTTCTTCTTTGTTCGGTTGATTTAGACGTTAGTTTACTTAAGTTCTTCAGGGTTTTTTTGTTTTTTAAATAATCAATCTGTTTCAACACCATTAAAATCTTCAGCTGTGTAAACTGCAAATCTATAACAACCTGCCTCCGCTCCACTTAAGCAATAACTTAGGTTACAATTCACAAAGGCATTCTGGGTATTACTCAAAGCTGTAGCTTTACTTAACACCTAAGGGGTTAGGAAAAACTAGGAAAACTAGAAAACAAAGTACAGTAGTAGACCCCTGATGGTGATACTCAGCTAAACTGTAAATTACTGTAATCAGGAGTATTTGACCACTAGGACCATAGGCAAGTGTTGATAAAAACAGTTTTATAAAAAAAAAGTTATCTACCGAAGAAAGATTTTAAAATGTACGGTTTTTGAAGTCACTCATTACTAGATAAAAAAAAAGAAATTTATTGTCAGTAGTAAATGATGTAAATAACCTTTCAACTTAAAAAAAGAATGAATAAGGAAATAACCTCGGTCTTTTTAATCCCACACCCACCTGATTACCTTTATTGTCACTTTATTGTCAAGTCAACATGATTTATTTGGACATAGATTTTCAAGTTGAAGTATGTTTTTTAGTTGAGGTGATGCCAACTTTTAATTAAGTGTTGTCACACCAACTTCAGTAATCTTTCGACATACTGGCATGAAACAACATCCTGGAAAAACAAATGTGCAAAACAGCATTTTACAGTGTGCAGTACATGTAGCAAACTCTGACATAATTAATCTGAATTCAGCCTCAGTTACTGTACAGGATATCTGGTCTTATCACTTAATCCTGACCCTGACTCACTGTAAACGGTGCATTGTTCTAGAAAATCTGTGGTCTGATATCTTTTCCTTTCTAACGAACATCCTGATTCTTTTTCTTTTACTTCAGAGTTCCTGCAGCTTTGACACATAAGAAAAACACTAACCTGGTAGATCTCCTGCATCCAGAGAGAGGAGCATGTCCTGCTCCACCTGCTCCAGCTGCTCCAGCTGCTGCATCGTGGCACCTGAGAACAAACACAGGTGAAAGGGAAATGATTGTTAGAAGCATCCTGCTGAGCTGAATAAGTTATTTTGTTTCCTTCTATCAAGCTTCACACATGTTCCCACACTGGCTTTGTGAATTTCCTCATTCTTCAACCACATTGTTGACTTTTGCTGCACTGTTGTCAGTGAGTTGTTATTTTTCTGTGGAGAATTAAGAATAAATAATAGATAAACCTGAGACTCAAAACTGTGTTTGCTCTCATGCTGGAGTTATGACGTGTTTGTTTTGAAAACTACAAAATCAAAAAACTTTCACAGGAATGAATCAAAAGAAATTGACAGAATCCTGTTTTGGGAGTATAACACTCACTTAAGTATCATCACACAGACCTAAATCTGGAGAAACTGTCAGAACAAACAAAAATGTTTGTGAGAAGTGAGACACAATCTTAACCAGGCCAATTTACACACGAGAAGTGAAGAAGCTCTGTTTATACTTGGTCTCTGTGGTTTACATGTGCGTGGTGTAGATGATGTTTCATTTATATTAACACCTCTCAGTCAAGTGCTAGATTTTTTTCAGTGATGGCATCTGTCTGACTGATTCTGCTGCTGTTTTTTTTTTCTTTTTGACACCTCTTCGAGTATTCATTTAAACACGCTTCATAAAACCACTCAGTGAAAATGGAGCTGAGCTATCAGACAAATACACTATTTGATTTGCAAATTTAGCTCTGGCGCTGTAGAAAACACAAGAATAGAGGTCAAGTTTTGAGCTCAGAAACCCAATGGTTCACACCCATAAATAACCAAAGCCACTGCATTAATATCCAAAAAAAACAAACAAAAAACTACACCATGCTTTTCTCTAAACTACAGAAGCCCTTGAATAAATTTCTACAATAAATTTGCTCAATTGTCTCAAGATAATGAGTTATTTCTAGTTGTTTTCTTGAGATAACAGGATTATTTTTTATTTGTTTTTGTCCATAAATTATATTGTGGTTACACCATCCAGGTTGCATGTAGTCCAAATGTTGTAGCGTGTGTCTGTGATGCTTTATCTTGTGGAATTCCTAAGGCACAATCCTCAGGCCAACACTCCTTTCTCTCTACATTCTCCCCCTCGGTTTACTTTTCTAAAAACATGGCATTTCTTTTTTCCTTTAAGACCTAAATGGAGATAAAACTGTCGTCATTGTGTTTGTACCAAGTTGACCCTGTGATGTCTCTTCTATTGACCTGGTTTCTCTGCAGCCATATATAAAACCCACATCCACAAACCTTGGTGTCAAAATGAACAGCCAGTTTAAACTTGATAAACAGATAAAGTCAGTGGTTAAAACCAGTTTTTATCACCTGAGGCTTTTATCTAAAATCTGTTGTATCTATTAATGCCTTTGAACGCTTGATTTCTGCTTTTACCTTGACACATTTGGATGACTGAAATGCACTTTACATCGGCATCGATCAGGCCTCTATAATTCACTTACAGTCAGTCCAAAACACAACTTCTTTTTTTTTATAAGGAACTCCGAAGCACGAACATATTACCCTCATTCTCGCCTCCCTCCACTGGATTTCTGTCTATTTTATATTGATTTCAAAACTTTATTGTTTGTTTTTAAGTCATTAAATGGTCTGGTTCTGCAATACATCTCAAACATCATACACTTAGCCTTTTGTTTCTAATACACTGGTAATTTTATATGCTTTTTACTGTTTATATTTTCTTATTTTATTCTTTTTTTATATTTATTTTAACATTTAGAATTAGACTTTTCCTGTTTTGTAGCATTTCGGTATCCGTGTTGCTTTTAAAACATGCTATAAAAACAAACTGGGTTTGATTTGTTATTGTGTTTCCTGCCGCATAGTCAACACCTGTTTCTCTTTCCTCCTGTCACTGTCTGTGTTGTTCTCTGTGTTGCTTTTGTATTTTTGTTTTTGTGACCTTTGATAAGTTGTGGTTCTCATTTTTGTCTTTTGTTCAATAAATAGTCACTGTTCCCTCGATGGGGCCTCCTCAAAAGTTTGACGTTTTAGGGGCGTCATATTTGGCTGCGTTTTAATGAATGACAGAACAGCCTTGACTCCCACAGGTCTGAAGATATTTCTCTTTCATTTCATTGTACCAAAGCAAACACTGAGGCAAAGCTGTTCATTGTGCTTGGTTTGGAAACTACTGACCTTGAACAAAGCTTCATTGTATATCCAGCTCAGATGCTTTTGCTGTTCCTCTGTGCTTCATATTGAGAGATGTAATTCAGACTTATCACATTTACAGCTCAGTTTGTCTTTATTTATGTTTGCACAGCTGTATCACGACATATCTGCTAAATGTATCATCAAGTGTAACATTTGTGTGTCACATTTAGCATCTGTATCCAAACTGCATTTAAATATATTTTGTATCTGTTTTTACTTTTTATTTGTTTCACTCAGCGCATTGTTTTGGGGGATGTGACCTTTAAAGTTTGGGAAGGAGGCATAACGTGAACACAATTTATCACGTACGCATAATATTTGTTACTGTATGAGTTTAAAATCAGTGGTGGTAACTTTTTTTTTTCTGCCTGACCTCACTTACTTTTACTGGTCTGAGTGATTGCACCTATGAGGAAATAATGTTATTGTCCTGTAACAAATCCACATCCTAGACCAAACAGAGAGTGAAAAGAAAAGGTCAGAGTGAGTAACCAAGAAACAAAAGCTGCTACAAACCGATGCCATGGACTTGATGACTCACTGCTTTTTAAGCAATAATGCCATAAATTGTCCGATGACCTATTTCAGGACTGTCTTTTAGTGCACACTCTTTTCAGGTGAGATGTTGTTTGATAAGCTCGGAGAGTTTTTAACATCAGCTGGATGAAAGATCCAGATAAGGTTTGTAAAAGCAGCCTCATCAGACGTCTAATTTCTCATTGTGTAACAAACTTCCTTCATAAACGTGAAGGAAATCAACTGCAGCCACCAAGACACTCAGATTTTGCTGTGTAGGAAAAGCTCAGGGTCAACATACTACAATATATTTAACCTCTCTGTCAGGCAGAAAAGTAGCATGTTTCAGCAGGTTCTGTAGATTAAACCGTTTGGTGCAGATGGCGAAAAAGCATGAAGGCCTGTATCAAGTTACACAGGAAACACAAACATCAATTTAACTCAGAAATACTCAGGTAAAATAACTGAGTTTATGGTAACTTGAAACAAACACTTATTAGAAAACAAGTTACTTGTACTTCATAGTCATAAATACTATTACTGGTATACTTAATTTTCTCAAGTTATCTCATTTTACACAAATTAAGTGATGAGAACTCAAGACTTCTTACAGGGGGGAAGTGCAGTGTTTATATATTGTACTTCTGCCACACACCCAACATTGCCCAACATCAGTTGACACTCGTTGCATCCAACTACATTTCATCCAACTGTTTATTCTTTTTTAAAATTTGTTCAGCCTTCATTTAACCAGGTAAAAGACCCGGTGAGATCAAGAACTCTTTCACCTGCTGACCTGGCCAAGAGGCAGCAGCATCATATTAAACAAAGATGAACAAGAACATCAAAGTTTATAACAATTAAAGCAAAGCTACAGCTCTAAAGTTGTACCCAGAATGCTTTTGTGATTTGTAACTTTACTGTTATTGTGACCATGAGTGAGGAGGGAACACAGTGGACATGACATCCTGCTGAACAATGGTTTGTCACACGTGTGGAACTCGAAACAAAAATTCCTGTGAATGTAATTTATTGTCACTTTTATTTTGAATCAGAATGTTTTATTTCGCTAACTTTTTTTTTTTCTTTTGGTAACTATAGCGACCAGTTGTTTACCTTTTTTTAAGGGGGTGGGGCAGGGATGGGGTTCTTGTTTTGTTTTTGCTTTTCTAACAGTCACAAGAAATGTCACAGAATTAATCAAGTAGCATAGATTAAGTCATTCAAGCTGCTTGAACTCAACTACAAGTAGACTACAACAAAAAATCTCTAGTTTGCCCAACACACAAATATCTATTTTACTTTACAAAGGTCATTAAGTCAAGCTTACATAGTCTTTTTTTTTAAGGCAATCAGTCTTGATGTTTTAAGTCACGTCTACTAACTGGGTTTTAGACTTTTGAATCACATGACCCCCAAAGACCTGACACTCTCAGTAGAAGTGAGACACAACATCTGATCTTATTAATAACTGACTGAGCAGACATTTTGAAACTGCAGTGACTGTTAAAGCGTGAGCAACGTTACACCCAAAATAAGTCAGCAAGTCTTTACTGTGATGATTGTGCTGCACATGTTGAGCTTTTTTGATATACAGTGTAAAGACAGTCTCAGAAAGTTTTTCCAGTTCAAGTTTTGTTAATCAATCAGTGTTTCTGAAAACAACAAACCGGTTTGGACAGATAATAATTACACCTGGATAACATACAAAACTAACAACAAAGGGCTTAACAATTTCAAGAATGAAATTCAACCCCGTTGTTGCAAACAAACGCTCACAGTCATCCAGTAAGTAATAAAAAGTGTTCTACAAGAAAAAAAAACAAAAATAAAACTGGACAGAAAGTGGTGAAAACACAACTTCAGATTCAATCAAACCCTGAGTGAGTGAACTTCTTTGTTTCTGCTCCATGTGCGCCGTCACACCCCTGATGTGCGCGCCTGGTGTTGCCAAAATAGCGCAGAAGAAACACTTTTCTTTTCATTTTCTGGCTGGGATTCCCCTCAAAAACCAAAATGACCGATGAGAGCCTTGAAAATCACCCTTACAGACAATATTACGAAAAAAATTTAATTAAGGCGGATGCTGATTATGGAAGATTATTGCGCGTCGCCGCAGAGATGCACAAAGTCACAGATTGAAGCTGTTGAAAGCTGCAAACCTCACAAAACCTTGAACTCATGCTCAAATGAATAGTTTTTCCTCTAATTATTATTTTCTTTTAATCTCTGTCCAGCAGAAACGGCAGATCTGGAACTTTTTGTTAAGTTTACAGAGTTTAAATCAGCCTAATTGAAGGAAATAATAATAAAAATAAACTATTTAAACCTGATAACTAATGTTTAATAATCTCCAACATGCTCCAATTAATAAAAGTGCTGTAAACATTAATGAAAACGTCATATATCTTAACTGCGCTTCTTTGCACAAACGCGCGCATCAAAGAAAACCTGAAGCACCTTTACCTGCCGGGCCTGCCTGGATCATGCCTGTGTGAGGTCCAGGTGATGAAGAAACCCCGTTTTCCTGGATTTCTGTGCGTTAAATTCCGTGTACATCAACTGTGAGAGCATCCGCTGCTGCGCTCAACCTGAACTGACCTGCAGTCTTCAGTCAGTGCGCAGAGCATCTTACATAAACGCTTTTACTTTCGCTTTGGCCCTGTGTGGTAAAGCCAAGCTGATGCCGTTTGGTGCAGGATGGTGAGGGGCCAACAGCAACAGCTTGTTTCTAAATTTGACTTTACTTTCAGTTTAGATCACAAACACAGCAGGGGAAAGTTTAGAAAATTTCTATTAACTCATTTAAAAACATATCTGAGAGAAAACTTCTGCCAGACTCTTGACTGAAAAGAAGAGATCAGGACATGCTTGACCTGTTCTTCACCCTCAGACCAATTTGATGTTGATTCTCAGGGGTGTGTCTGGACTTCCTGACTGCATGCACCTGGGCATCCTGCATTTCATGTCTCTTTCAAGAATATGTGGCAAAAATACATTACTGACATGAGGAGGCAAAAATGGACAGAAGTCTGAAATCAATAAAGAAAAATGTGGATCACAAAAGAAACTCTTTGATGATTCAGTGAGGACTGAGCAAAAGTCTGATGTATTCATGAGCCAATTTTGTGTGTGCGCCATGTTCCCTTTAAACCTGATTGTTGAACAAATTAAAGAGCCTCAAACTATGGAGCTATTATTGTAGCAAAATCGTATGAGTGTAAAAGCATCCAAAGACATATTCAAAAATGTTTCAACTGACTTGCAAATGTATAACAGATTTCCTAATGTGTGAGCAAATCTTTAAATTTGTAAAACTGATCCATGAATGTGTAAACAGTCTCACAAATGTGAAAAAAAAATTGTAATATTTGCTCAAATCCAAAAATGTGCAAACAGGTGTGGAAGTGTGTGCACACATTTGCTAATTAATTCAAGATTCACAAATGTGCAAAACTGGTAAAAATGTACAAATATGTGCACAAGACAAATGTGTAGACGTATTCACAAATGTGTGAACTGTCTCACAAGTATGTAAATAGACTTGAAAGTGTGTGAAAATTTTAGAAGTGTTAGCACAAATAAATGACTGTGTTAACAGATTTGAAAATGTGTACAATATTTATAACAGTATGCACATCTCACAAATGTGTGAACAAATTTGCAAATGTGTTTAAGATCTACTAACTTTGCACGAATCTACAATTGTGTATAAGATTTGCAAATGTGCATACAAGTCCATTAATGTGTAAACAGTTTTTCAAATGTGCAAAACATTGTGTGTAAAGAGAGTAAATCTGCAAATTTGTAGACTTATTAGCAATTAAATGTACAGGCTAAAATGGCCTCAGTTGCTAAAAAGTTGCCTCTGCCAACTGGTGGTTGAATACTTATAAACTGAGGCATGGCTCTAAAATTAAAGCACCAGCCCTGGCCGCCTGTACCTGCAAGCCTGAGCTCAGGGCAACTAATCCCTGCTCTCAGACAGCAAATTAGGAGGCAGGTATCAGTTGTAACTGATGATTTGTATGTATTTTCAAGTCTTTTGGCAGAAATATTTAAACTTTTAAGCTTTTTAAGACAACATTTCTTTGCTAATAAGTCTACACATCTGTGGATTTGCACACATTTGTAAATCTTTTACACATTTTGAAATATGTTTACACATTAGTGGATGCATTTACACATGTCGATGATTTTGCAACAATTATAGCACCATATCAAACTTTAATATGTTGGTCAATTCTGTTTGTCTCCTAAGCTCCATGGTACCAAATACATAGAGACGGTATCAAAGAGCGATACGGTCTCTATGTTTGCTGCCATCTAAATTACACAGTGGCTTTTAGAGCGTGCGTTCTTTGGACCTTACGTGGACTAAAAACACCTCCCTTTTGGATGAAGAATGGCCAACGCCTTGCTCAAAAGTCACATAGTTATAAGCTTCATAACCGGGCCATTAAATAGGTCAACAGCTTCTCATCTTATGAGTGCATTGTCTTAAATGCATGACTAAAGCTAAGGAATTTGAGAGATGTGAATAAAATGCTGCTTTTAATCTTTATCCTCCATCTGAGGCGTCCCTCTCTGTGTTAATTTTTTCTTTTCGAGCATATTTTCTCATCCTGCTGTCTTTGGTCACCCCTCATTTGTGCCAGTTTAAAATGTTCAGTATTGGATAAAAGCTAAATTGCTTGTATAACAAAACCCCTGACTGCCTGGGTAAACCTTTGGACAGCTGAAACTTATTAAAAATTGACACAAACTCTTCAAGGACACGGAAGTGTGAGGTGTTTTTGGTTGTGGTGGAAAGTACCTGTCCTACCCATGAGCCTCTGCCAATCAGATTATCTGTGCCAAGCTTAGGCATTCACACACTCCCAACCTCCAATACCTGTTGGCCCACCCCTTATATAACACTACCAACAGACTGTGTGTGTGTGTGTGTGTGTGTGTGTGTGTGTGTGTGTTTGTGTGTGTTTGTGTGTGAGAGAGAGAGAGGGAACGAGAACAAGGAAGTTTAAAGGCTGTACCGACACAAAAGGAAATTATTCGTATTTTGGCAGCTTTCATAAACATTTCATGATAAATTATTCACAGTGATTGAATGTGAGGCTCAAAAGCTGACAAGTCTCTTTGCCGCTCCTATTTTTTGGAAACATTTTTATCTTCTGTCACATCATTAATTGATGAATTCATTTACAAAGCTGAAACGGCAGAGCAAAGTTCAGGTCACTGCATCATAGAAGCTCAGTCTGAACCCACTGATGAGTTTCGCTGTTTTCAAGTACTGGTTGAATTATTTGATTATTTTTATCATGCAACTTATTCACTGAAAAGCTTGGTCAAACTCTTTATTCTCACTTGACCAAAGCAACAACAATAGAAGTTGACTCTCAAAATCAGAAGATGATTGGCCAAACAAAATTAATCCATTAATATCCAGCAAACCGTACCCAAGCCCTTGCATCCATCTCCGTGCCTTTATTTCAGCTCATCTGGTTCAAGTGAATTTAAGGTCCTGTTTTCAAGTGGTGTAACTTCCTAATCTGACACCTGAATAAAACCTGAAAGCATTCCTGACTTTCACCCTTGATTAAAATCTTAAGACCAGTTGATAAATGACAAAAATTTACATTTTGCACCGTTTGATCTTAAAGGTTACGCATAGAGAAGAAATAAAAGTAATGCAAAACAAAAATTGAATTAACAATTTATTGGAAATGACAGCCAAAGTGAAATAGTCTCTTTATCAGCTGATCAAAAGTTTGGCTGCTTGACAAATGACTTCTTCTTCCAGCTCAATCTTTTGGAGCATCCTGCGTGTTCCCCTGATCTCAATCACATTGAGAATATCATGGGATGGATGGGAAGGGAAGTTTACAAAAATGGGCATCAGTTCCAGTCAGTGGAGGCCAAACATGAAGCATCTTCACCACTTGGAGCAATGTTACCAATAACCTCCACGAAACACTTGCATGAAGCATGAACAAACAAATTTTTGAGGTGATCAAAGAGAACAGTGAAGCTCCTCATTACTGAGTCCTTTTTTAAAACTTTTTTTTCTACTTTAAGGGTTTTCAAGGTTTTTCTGGGCTGTAGTCTATAACTTTTGATCAGCTGATGAACAAACTATCTCGCTCACTCCTATTTCTTCTTTCTGCATTTGAAACTCTACTTTGAACCTTTTTAACATCCAGAATTGAGAATTTGTGCAATTTTTCAAGTGGTCTTAAGATTTCGTTTAGGAGTGTATTTCTAGTGTTGGATAGTTAAGCTTGGTACCTAAACAGACAGCAGGATTGTGAAGCTGGAATTGCAAATGATTGAAAACAGTACTGAACCAAACCAAACCAGGATATTACACAGAATTCGGGCTTCTTTTGTTATATGAACTCAAACTGTAAAATCAAGCCAACAACTGCAACAAATTTGCACCTGTTTTCTGTGGAGGCCGGGGTGGTTTTTCCCAAAGCTTTCATTACCCCACTGATCGAACATTCTTGGCCAGTAATAGCAGCGTTACACCCTGGCAGTGTTTTGTTTATCCTCCTGTTTCCCAGGGAATTACTCAAAGTGAAACTGAAACTAACACACACCCTGGGTGTGGATCGATAAAAAAAAACAAATTGATTTTGTATCCAAGAATTTAAACCGGAGGGTGGAGATTCAAAACATCTGTCATGTTGAAAAAACACAGAATAATAGTCAGATAAAGGACAGAAAGCAAAAGCAGGCATGATGTGACAAGTTGAAACTTACCCAAATGTGAATCAGGCAAATCTTTGTTTGTTGTATTCTCATCTGAGTCCTTTTTCCCGTCACTGCTGCACATTTTTGCACATTTAGGAGTCTGGTAAACATTTTCTGCATCATGTGCAGCCTCTGACGTCAAACTCAGATTTTTGTAAAGTGTTTCAGCTGTTGAATATGGCAGGTTTTCTGTGATAAAAGGTTGGACGAGAGCATCATCCAGTTCGTTGATGATGTACGAGTCTGCAGATGCAGATCTCAACGTTTGAGAAATCGTCAAATAATCGTTATAGACTCCAACATGTTGGTGTGTAGGGAAACAGAGGCCCTGCAAAGACTTTGTAAGTTCTGTTTCTGTGCCAAAAGACTCGTCATCGTAGAAACCCAGAGTCCTGCATGTGACTGCAAGCTCTGTTTCCTCTTCCAAATTCATGTCAAGATATTCTCTTTCATTGTCTGTGGTCGTGTGGGGAACCAGCGACAGCAACATGCTCTGTCCGCGGTCCCAGTGCTGCCACAGAGGCATGGCTATCCTCCGGGCCGCCTGCTCCACCTGCTGTAACCACTCCTTTTCTTCTGAGGAAGTCCCCTCCACCAGTCTGCCTTCATTTCTCAGCAGCTCTGTCAGTTCTCCATAAGAGCTGTGTTGTGCAGAATCAAGTGTGCGATTGCAGAGGAGTTTAAGTCTAGACTCAGACCAGTCAGTTTCATCCACAAACCATGACTCTAATCTTTGGTTGTGGTCTGTTTCAGCTGATCCCCCCCACCTCGATGAGCAGTGTTTCCTCACCTGGTTGGGTTGACCTTGGTGGAAGAGCCAGTCGGTGGTAGACCCTTGAGAACGACTCCAGTCCCATCCTGATCTGTGTGCTCTGTGAAGCTGGTGCAAGTTTAAGCTCTCGGCGTAGCCCTCGGAGACGATCTGTCCTTTCACCAAACTACTGATCAAAGTTTGGATTTCAGCAGGAGACGACTGTGACAGAACCAGCTGCACAGCCTCCAAAACTGTCTCAAACTGGGCCATGGCGACATTCACGTCCCTCCAAGGATAAACCACCTGTGAAGATGATAAACTCTTCAATGTTGTCTCCGTGGACAGACAATGATGTTTTTTAATCCAGAAGCATTGTCATGTGAAGAGGGAGGTGTTTATAAAATCAGGGAGGGAGTTCTGTGTTGAATTCATGTTTCAGTTTTACATGTGTGACAGCCGGGCTGCAGGGATACATTATTAGGAAGTGGGGACCATGAATCATCCTCCTACATCAGGACTCAAAGAATTTTTTTTATTTCTAATAAGTTGCTGAATTCTCAAATCAACATTCCCAGAATGTGTTTGCTTTTGCTTGCTCATGAGTTTTTATTGGAATTGTATGAAACTGAGTCTGATAGTGTGAATGCATCTGTTTACTCCTGGTCTTGGAGCTTAAAGAGTGACTCCATGAACTGCAAATCCTTGGTAGTAGTGAGTTTTTGATTCAAATCTCCTCTTCAGTTAAATATGTAAAGAAAATGTAAAGACATTTTAAAGGGATGAAATTGTCTGAAAGTCTCTAATTAACAGAGTTGCTCTTTAAACTGAAACACCGGTCAATCCGTCTTCTACCTGCTTTAAGTTGAGCGTTAACACTCAAGGTCCGACATTAATGTCCCGAAAGGTTGAGGCATCTTCGAAAAGCCGACAGGCAAGCAAAACTTGTTAGGACATGCCTGATCTATTCATTCATTTTATTATTTTCTTCTCTTGTTTCTGTTCCCATGGAGCCCCTGAGTAGCCTGATGCACTGTGTTGTTGAAAAAACTGAAATTTACAATACAAATAAGTTTGAATTTCTTATTGAAACGACCTGGTTCAGCTTTCACATTGCACTGGTCTGTACAACGTTAAATATAGTTTTCATTGGGCTGACACACAGCAAATAAATACAGTTTTCTTATGAAGGAAGTATTGAGTATTGCTTTCCATAGTCAACAGATAATGGAATTGAGTTCTAAGTACGTTGCGAGCAAAATGTATGCACTTCACAGACAGGAAAAGTACCTTCTAGAAGGGGCGAGTAAAAATTCAGATCTGCACCCTGAGCACTGCTCTCAAGTGTTGGTTTGGCAGCAACCTCCAGTCTAAAAATATGAGACATCACAGAAGTGCAAAGATATACTGTTGGTTCTGGAAGTACCAGAAGTCACATAAACACAGAGCCGAGAAAAAGAAAAAAAACATCCTTTTCAGAGCAAAAATAAACATGCTTACAGCCTGGTGCAAAACTGTCTCTTGTCTTAATTGCTCATTCTCTAATACCAGACACTGTACAGGGATGAATTCTTTTCTTAACAATGTAGAATATGTTAAGATTCAATCAGAGAGACTCGTCACCCAGACTTAGTCCATTTATTATACAGTCTTTGGTGGCGTTTCAATGAGTCCACAAAACCAGCACAAGCTTCAGCCTGTGTTCCTCCTCGCAAACAGGCTGACTGCAGCATCACACATCACCTTCCTCAAAGTTAAACAAGGACAATACAGGAACATGTTTATAGGATCAGAAATAACTTTGTAAAATACAGTGAATGTTACTGAAGATTTACTGAGATTCACCAGTTAAAAAAAATGAAAAAGAAAACAAAAAACATGAAACATTGACTTAAATTACGTCAGCTGGTTCAATCTAAATGCACTAAGTTAGTCGAAAGCAATAATTCTAAGTACAGCATAGTTGATCATAAAACCATCACTTTCAACCAACCAACCTTTTTTATGTAGTATATTCAATTTAAGTTAATGTTTCTTTTGTTGCAGTGAAGTTATGGTTGGAAAATAATCTTGTAAAGGGAAATGATTTTATATAGCTATAAAACCATTTCTGTCTATGAGAAGAGGCTTCAATCATGAAGTAAAACACGAGTAAAGAGAAACCCGCAGAGTTCTACATGAGAGAGGAGTCTGTTTGTGTGACTCTGGCTGCTGTTGTTTGTCTGTTCGCAGGATGCAGATGCAGTTTCACATGTGTTTTTTAGTGAACCCTTCAGGAACTATGAACGAATGTATGTGAGGCAAAGCACACCCGAGCACCCAGAAACACACACACACACACACACACACACACACACACACACACATTTAACAAGAGATATGACTCTTCACACTACATGTGAAATAAAAAAAAAAGATCATCTGAAGTCATTTCTGATGCACAGGTCATGTATTTGTTTTTTTCTGTGTTAATAATATATATATAAGGTGATTTCAGGTTGGTCTAATGAGTTCATTTCATGTCAGAGTCCAAATCTATGTCAAAATTGTAACTTTGCAACCAAAGAATATTTCACATTTGATTTTCACATCTTCCTACAGCATTAAAGGAAGACTTTGATCAGATCCTGCAACATATATAACCCCAAATGTTTCGCTTGTTACAGCTCATGCGCACAACTAAACTGTGTATTACAATTCCAGAATTAAATATCTTATGCACATTTTCAAAATTAATCAAAAGTTATATGTATGTGGGAATTTTTTGTCTGAATATTTTCCTTTACTTGTGTTTGCAGACGTGTAATAGAGCGGTCTAAACATTAACTGTAGGTTTTGTTTGTTGTTAATAATTATACCGTATAAAAAGCTGAGAGTGATGGAGGAAAGACATTTATCATTGATTTTTCCACATTTGTAACCATTTTTTAATCCAACACAAGCAGCAGCCCTCCCTTTTTATATATCTGATATTTAATGTTTATTCTAACTTGTTTTTGTCCTAAGAGAACACAATTGAAACTGAAGTCAAATTCCTTGTATACTTCTTGAAGATAATTAGCAATAAAGGCGATTCTGATTCTGATTCTGATTTTCCTGAAATCTCTCTGAACGTGGTCCTGATCAGTTAAGAGAGACTTTAATGCTGATTATAAATGTAACCTCAATTCAAAAATGGAATAAAATGTGGCAAAGTGCATCTATTATTGTATCTTTTTATATGAAAACTGTTTCTTACAATTTCTTTCAACATTTCTTACAATCACAAGATCATGTAATTCATTTTATTTAGTCTCCAAATATTCATATACCTGACCCAACTGACCAGCTGTGGGTTGTCTCTTAATCTGGAGACACTTCTAGCAAACTTTTTAAAGTAGCTCTGGTATTTTTTCTTTGTGCGTTTCTTTTAGGAGTTGATCATTTCTGCAGCTCTCCTCTTGTGAGTCCTGATTCCTCTTTGGTCCGGCTTCATGTGTTACTGTGCTCGTCTGTCACACGGTTTGAGCAGTAGTCCTGAATACCTGACGGAGGAGAGAGATGAAGGTGATGAATCAGATAAACCTGTTTTTGAGTGAATCATCTGACAACAAAAACCACATTTGATTCTTAGACTTTATCTCATGCCGTATTAAATTTCGATCCGTGGTTCTTCCTCTTTGTCGGACTCTGCTTCCCATTTGTAAGGTGATCACTTCCTCTTTCAGGGCATTTAATAGAGAATTGAGATAAAAAGCAAAGCATGGAGTCATCAAAAATTAGGGGGGACTTCACGGGAAGCCAGAATCTGCGTCAAACTTCCTTAAACTGGAAAGTAAAAATTACAAAATATGTTTTGGGGTAGTGATGATGATGAGGATGAAGGAGGACTGGGTGGGGCGAACTAGAGCTTGGGTATGTGTGTTTTTGTACACACTCACTTTGTACAATCCTCTGGTAAACCTGAGCAGCGGGAGAGTCTGGGACCTCGTTGAGGAAAGACTTTCCTTCGTCACAGCTTCGTGCGATTCTGGGATCAAGAGGAACCTTTCCTAAGAGCGGCAGATTTAAATCCGTGCACATTTTCTCAGCGCCTCCGCTGGTGGGAGGGAAGATCTGCGACGTGTTCTACAAGAGGGAGAACAGAGTGAAATGAACAACTTTTAAAGTTTCTGAATTTCTGGAAAAGTTAAAAACATAAACTTTAATAGATTCTGTAGAGCAGTGGTTCCCAACCTTTCCCAACTTAGGGCCCACTTTAAAGTCTTAAAAATGTTTGCAGCCCACCTCCAACCCAATAAGTACGTAGGCAATATGATGCCACATTAAAACCCTGTATGTAACAATGACCAAAAATGTAATAAAAAAATTAATACACACCAAAATATATCAACTGATAACAAATGCTAACCTCAAAACAAAACAACTTTTTGGTTGTTGTTACGTTGTGGGTCATGATACCCATTGGGCTCCAACGTTCGAGGTTTTTTGGAAATCTGAATAACTGAATAGTTTTATTTTGCTTTAAAATGTGAGTTGAGTTTGAACATTTTCAAAATCATTCTGTATATTTGTATCTTTATTCATTTATTTGTATCTTGTATATTTATAAAATTATCCTCCATTAAAACCAACATATTTAGGAAATGATTTTGCAGCCCACCAGGGGGGCACGGCTCACAGGTTGGGAAATGATGCTGTAGAGGATTCAGCTTTAAATAAAAAGGAGGGCTACATTCCTTTTACACACACAGCTCATCGAAATTAAATCTTTACTCTCTCTCTCTGCACTTTGTGAGGTTTACTGTGTCTGTGTGCACATCGTTGTGTACCTTGCATTTAGGACAGACAAAGCCGCTCATGTTCTCCACCACTCCGATGATGGGCAGCTTCACTTTCTGACAGAACCTGATCTCCTTCCTCACGTCCTGCAGCGAAACCTCCTACAAAGAGGAAACGACAAACACAGAATCTTTAACTAAGGGCGTCTCGACCAGATAATGATATCAGACATCGTTCCAATATCAGCAAAAGAAAAAAAACAACTTATATCTGCCTGCATCTAAAATCTCGGATACACACAAGTCTGGATCCAGCATGTAAAAGCCCATGAAATCACAACAACAGTGTGAGCTAAACTGCTAATAAAGTAGCAAGGAGTAGGAGTGATGCACGCCGTGTGCAAATGAGTGCTAAACTAGTCATGCAAGAGTTTTTCTTTAAATCAGTCAGAGAGGCTTAGCTACACCAGCTGTTTCTGCTTCTTTATGTTCAGCACAAAGGAAACACAGAGACACCTGTGCAAAGATTTTCTGTCATTTCAGAATGTGAGGTAACCGCCTACATCTCATTTTCATACTTCTGTCACAGTCTGATGCCATCGCAAAGAGCCCTGTTTATATTTTTAACTGCAGCTTTATTCCATTGAAGCGCTTTGGCCAAATGAGTCTGGTTCAGTGGAAAAGGTGCTGCCAGATATACCACACTGTTTTTAGACTCCACGAGCTAAAGTCTTATTTTGTGTGCACATGGCAAAATATCTCCAACATCATCTGAGGTTAATGCAGTATGTCTAATTATTGATACTGAGCGCCATCGGTTCCTTGAAGTGTGTTAGTGTGTTAACGAGCTTCTGTTGATCATTCAAAGTTCAGTTAGGAGGTTCGGGCAGAAACTCTCTGAGGGTTTGAAGAGGCGTTCATGCACGACCTCATGATCCTGTTTCACAGCATTTATAAGCGGAGTTTATTTCTTGTTGTTTCTTGGATTTGTTCTATGACCAATTCTAAACAAGCTTGTGCTAAAAATGCTGGACAGTGTTGCATCTCTTTACCTGTCCAAGTGCACAGGTAAATGCAACAATAGCACTGGAAATAAACTAGATGTGAGATAATGAGAACAGGAAAAGTGAAAGAAGACAACACAGACATGAGTGAACAGAGCGAAAGAGAAAGGAATTTCCTGAACAATTTTCCCTCCTCCTACAGTCTTGAGTCTGCTTTCCATCAGGGAAAACAGTTCCCACATCAACATGCCTGGAAATCTAGGAGTGTAAAAACAAAAAATGCAAACAAAAACAACATTAGAGGAACCAGCCTGGTGTCTTTGCTCTGGTACTTCCCAGAACTTATAGTGTGGTCAGTTCTGCAGAGTGCCAGCTCGAGGAATGAGGAAGCGATTCTTCTGTAGTCTGACTTCACGATTCCTGACCCGTTTAAGAATCAGGAAATGTTTGTCCACTGAAAGTTCATTGAGTGTGGTAAATTCCTAATTCCAGTGAAGTTGGAGTGTTTTGTAAAAAGAAAATCAAAACAGGATACAATGATTTGCAAGTCCTGTTTATCCCATATTCAGCCAAATTCACAATGAAGACAAGATATTTATCGTCCAAACAAATAAACTTTATAGTTTTTTTTGTCAAATATTCACTATTCATTGAATTGATGCCTGTAACACAATCTGAAACGCTACATTTTGCCGTCCATGATGCACCTTACATTTTCAATGGGAGACAGTCTTGTAGCTGCACTCTTTTACTACAGAGCCATGCTGTTGTAACATATGCAGAATGTGTCTTGGTTTCATTGTCTTAGTGGAATAATCATGGACGTCCCTAAAAAAGACAAAATGGCTATGATGGCAGCAGATAATGCTGCCTTCACAGATGTGACATTCAGTTACCCATGATGCCATGGGCAGAAACACACCCCTCTATCATCACAGATGCCGGCTTTTGAACTTTGAACTCATGCAGGACTTATCAGAACGTTTAAAAGAGTTGCAACTGTTTTATTTCCTTTTATTGTGTTGAGTAAATAAAAGGCCATTGACCAAAGCCAGATCTAAACAGAATATGAAGTCATATATCATCTTATAACTCTCATAGTTATGACCTTTGTGAGTTTATTAAATGAGAGCTCCTCTGAAGGTGGCCACTTGTGCAGAGGGTTCTCTCTGATAAAGCATTTATGAAGAGCATTTGGTTTAGGCTGATTTTGGCGCCCTCTATATACTAAAGATAACAGCTTATCTCTTCACCAACCTTGTCCTGCCTAAAAAAGGTGATATTCACCAAAAAAACCCTCTTATTCTGCTGTCTTGCATGAGTTAAACATGTAACTCACTGAGTGTTTTCTGTTTCTGCAGCATGATGGTCAGGCACCAACAATTAAAACACTGTACACTACACAATGTAGTTGTTTTCTTTTCTAGGGCCATTCAAAGATCTAACTTTCAAAATCTGTTTGTACAACCAGTTAAAAAAATAAATGACCACAGGAGCTGTAAATCATGATCTTAGAACAGTTACTCTCCTGGGAAGAAACTGTAACTTTGATAAATGAGTTTTGGCATTTGCAGAAGATGAAGAAAGATTTATTTCTAAACAAAAACATGTTGGGTGGTTTCCAAGACACTTATTAACTTGTGAGCAATCTTTAAGCCCCCACGTGCATTTCATATTTCCCAAAAATGTCCCCCTCAGCCGACTGCTAAGGTTATCAAGTTGGTAAAACATCAAAGGGTGAAAATCAAAGTAAGAGCCGACATTTTTCATTTTTGTCTCGAGTTCTTAGATTTAGACTTGGGTTTTGAATCTTACTACCTTAATTACTCTCTTTTAGAAAGCACCTGAAAAACATGACGGTTCAAATTCGTTCTAAGAAATGCAGTGACAACAGGATTTGTGGTTAAATCAGAGGGTGTGAGAGGACGGTATGAGTTGGAGGACTTTCCCTTCTGCGGCACCAGCTGTAGTGTTATAACACCACTGTTATGTCTGAAAGCTGGGTTATGCTTTCTGCACGCATGTGACGCACGGAAATGAGATGCCACAGATTATAGCGACAGACTGCATTTTACCATCATACTTTATATCACTCTGCGATCTGTTGACATTAATTTCCAAACTGTAGGGGGTGGTCTATCGCATACACCGGTGCACCAAACCAGAGTAGAAACAGTTTCTATTTGGTTACCCTGTCTTTTTTTTTTTGCCCATTCCTCTTCTCTGCTGAGTGTAGCAGCAAGGAACTCTTTATCACAAGTTTATCACGGAGATCTCAAGCAGAAACCGAGCTTTAGCCTGTGTGTTTGTGTGTGTGTGTGTGTGCGTGTGCTACCTGAGGTGTGGTAATGATGACGGCTCCATCCACGTGGGTGGAACTCAGGTACTGGACAATGGACAGGTGTTCATCGGAGGTGCCAGGGGGTGTGTCCACAATAAGGTAATCGAGTTCTCCCCAGTCAACATCCCTTAAAAACTGCTTGATCATACCTGGTTTTGAACACACACCACACTCAGGTTTACAGAGGTATTGCAATAAAACACACACATAAACACACAGAAAGGGGTGGTACCATTCTTTTTAGGTCCCCTCCAAATTACTGCATCATCAGGGCTGCTGAGGAGGAAGCCGATGGACATGACAGCCAGGTTGTCCTCCACATACTACAACACACACAAAATTAGGGGTTAAAATTATGTAAAGCAATGTAAAGCTTGTAATTTTCTCCAAAAGTGTTAAGCGTCTATGTAGGGGGATGTAAGAAACACTGAAGTTTGTTTGTTTTTTGCTTTGAAGTATGCAAAGAAAACTGCAGTTTTACAATAAGGCCATGATTAAGTAAAAGAAGGGTAAATAATGCAGCTGTGCATGAACGGACTCACCACAGGAGACCAGCCTGAGCCGCTCTGATGAACCTGTGCACAGAGAAATCACACATTACAGACACCTAAAACTAAAGAGGATGAAGTAAGAAGATGTCTGATCTGTGAGTAATAAATATCACAAGGTATCTTGAACTCGGCTTTGTCCTTCATACAATCAGGATAGACTTCTCTCTTTTTTAAGTACAGCGCTACGTGTCACGACAGACACAGATAAAGTCATTGTGTGTGTTGCCACCCGCATATCTGCCCACCTGTTCCCCCTCCAAGCCCATTATGCGCGGAATAGATGGACCACAGATATCGACATCCAGGAGAGCCACCTGAAAAAACAAGAAACAAAACATTTGAGTCACTGCAGCAGCTCAGTTCTTAGTCAACAAATCCTTTGGTGAGGAAGTCGAGCACATCATAAAGTTTGACCTGCAGGGCTTTCTTAAAAACTATTCTCCAAACCCTAAATTAGTAACACTCTCATCAAGGAAATAATTAAAAAATTTTAACCAGTTTGATACGTGGGGGGTATTACATTAGGAGAATGACGGTAAAATCTCCGCTGGTTTTATTTTTATATTTTAACTTCTTTGAGAGACCTTCTTGCAGCGCCCTCTGGTGGCACAAAATCATCATTACAGGCTACAGGAACTATTAAGGCAATATATGATTATGAGAAAACGCAAAGGTTGTTTATAAACTCATTACTGAGGTCTCTGTGGCTCTAAAAACCAAAGAGTTACCTCCTTTGTGCTGTCACTTGCGAGAGCATGAGCCAAATGAGCGCTGAATGTGCTCTTCCCCACTCCTCCTTTCCCAGACAGCACCAGGATCTTGTGTTTGACTGTCGACAGCTTTTCTCCTATCTCTGCTATAGCTGGAGGTGAGATGGGGTGGAGGGGTGGACGGTTATTGGGTGACTTTTGCAGCAGAATAAACATTTAAAACTTTCAAAAATAAACATGATTTTAAAATGATGGCATCTTACCAGGATCGGGGGCCTTGGTGGCACCAGAAGCACACAGTTTCTGGTTGGGACAGCCTGCACATGATGATGCCTTACCTGCTTGCTCGCTTGCTGTACCTGGACAATCTGAGATAAATCGGCAAAGGCAACAGATCAGATTTGGTTTCAAGGGGTTGAATACAGTGCTACTTTCTGGTGTTATTGCAGTAAAGAGTCCTTGAGTAAGATTTAAAAAGAATACTCAGCTTGATCCTGAAATATATGTACAAAATACTATTTGAAAAAGCTGCACCAAAACAAACAAAACCACCCATACATACATGATTGCATGTTCCTGTGTGTAAATAACGCAAGATGGATTTGTTCAAAGGCATCAAATATAGCTTCATTGAACTGGTTTCACTTTTTATGAACTGAACTTTTGTCTGGTGTGTATTTTATTATTTCTCCTTGCTATTTGGGATCAGTAAGACCCAATAAGTATAATAACTAAACTTGGTCTTTGTACAGGAAGTTTAGTGTTATAAGTTCAATAGTAGTTATTAGCTATAAGTGTTATTGTGGTTAAAGACGCAGTTGTTTTTTTTAATCTGAATGGGTGTAATGTTTTAATTTCACCAAAAGAGGAAGTGGGCAGTGTCTGTAAATGTGGCTAATAGGTCAAAGTTTAAAAAAGGGTCTTGAGAGGTCAAGCAGTTTTTAAAGTAGTAGTTCAGATAGTTGAACAGTTAGTTTTCATGTTCAACACTGATAACTTTGTAATCTTGGCTGCATTCAAGTAGTGTCAACATAATCGGAAAAAGGAGTATTTAAGCAATAGAGCATTTAAGAAGAAGTAAAAGAAAAAAAGACCTAATTCTTGGAGTGTTCCTTTTATAAAAATGTTAAGTTATTGTGGGGAAAATTGTACGAATACCCACCGATGAAAAGATGAATAAATGCAGAAATTATTGCATCATCATTTCAAGATTTCAAACCATGAACATTAGGATTTCTGAGCATCACGTGAACGCAAAATGACTCAGCATTTATTCAGGAGGAACCTGAAAATAAAAAGCCTGAAAAAAAGAAATTTTAAAAGCTTTTGAATTCATTTTACATTTTAGAGGAAAGAGAAACAAATGTCTTGTATTTGAAATATTTAACGACTGAGGAAAAACTATTTTAGCAACTGCGTCATTAAAAGTTAACAGTACAACCGACGATTGATTTCATCTAAAAATAACAGCAAACATTAATCAATATGAGTCTATGTGAACTTATAACACTTATTTACTTCACAGGTAAAACACCCGAGTAATTAAACCCTGAAAACTGACACAAGTGCATCAACACTCCGGTGTTGTCAATAGCAACGTGGTTAACGGAAGTAGGAGCGGAACTACAGACAATTCACGAAAACAACAAATCAGAGTAAACGCTTTTATTTGTGAGTTTTTAATGTAAATGATGTTTTAAAATTCGGTTTAAAAAAACTCACGCTCAGGTGCGTTATCTGGTACGTCTGCCATCTTCGCTCGAGTGTCCGTCCTATGTAATGTTCCCCGCTGAAGGTTCCGCATACGGAGACAGTTTCCAGAAAACTCAAGAAAGACAGATAGAAAAAAGAAAGAGAGCAAAAATAAATAAATATCCTTTTATTTTACTTGTCTAACCTTGAAAAGAAATTCAGTGCTTGATTCTCTGCCATATGTAGTCACATGAAATTCAACCTTGAGAGACCAAAACTAAAAAAATAAATAAAAAAAACAAAAATTAAAAAAAATAAAAAAAACACTGAATTAAATATAAAACTGTTGTTTTAAACATGGACAGAGCCAGGATTTTAGTTTTAGGTGGGCCAAACAAATACTGGCTGTGCCTTGAATCCCAAAAGTTAATTGATCATGATTTAGATTTAAAAAGACAGCTGATTCATTCACTTCTGTTCGTTACTTCTGTAAGTCACTATTTGTGATTTCAGAGCAGATTGGGTTTCTTTTGCCCTTTCAATATTTGATTACATTTTTATGACATTTTTTGTTAATAGGACAAATCTACCTGTGCTCACTCTCCATGGTACTGACCAAAGAGAATCACGATTACAGCTTTCCTTTTTTTTTGAAAAAAAAAAAAAAGAAGAAGAAAAAAAAACCTGTCAGAAAGGCAGCATAAACAACAGCTAAATCAAATAAATAAATAAATGAATAAATAAATAAATATAAAAATAAATAAATAAAGTCTTCCCCTGAATCATGCCCTAGTCCTTCCCATTTAAAATGAGACTGAAGTTTTCATAACTCTGACAATTATTTTTTTCCCAGATGGGCTACAAAAGATTGCCAAGCCTGACTCATTTTATAAACAAAGAGTGTCTACAAAAACAAACTTGCAGAGACAAAATTAACATTTTTTTTTTTTTTTTAATGTCAAAGAAAAGTCAAGGGTGGGTCTATCAAAAAGTGGGTGGTTCTGCAACATTTGGACCCGCCCATAACTCTGTCCCTGGATCACAGATTTCCTCTCTGACACCAACTTAGACCTCAATGTGTTAAAGAAGAAATAAGACGTTCACCAGAAACTCCTCACCTGCAGAAAGCATGAGTGCAGAAGTCTGAGAGGTGGGAGAGCCAACTCCTGAAGCAGTGCAACCAAAACAGAGCTGTGTGGAGGAGAAAGTGTGACTGGCTGCAGAGGATCCTAATAAAGGTCAGGACACAAGAATAAAACCATAGACTGTATGAATAAAACCCAGGTGCAGGTGCAGGTGATTTGTTTGTAGTCCAGTGATCATGTGTGCATCTTAATTTTGAGTCACAGTCATGTGCTGGAAAGTTGATTGAAACGAACAAGCAGCTACTTTTGTAATCAAGGTAAATTTGTGACACCAGCCTCTTTGTCATCAATGCATGCAACAGGACATGTTGCGAACTCTCACAGCTGGTAAAATTAGTGGCTTCAGTCCCTGCAGTTCCTCAATGTCGCACAAGATGTCAGTACACTCCATAATGAAAACCTCAAATCTGCTGCATACCTGGCAAATGTTTGAGTCAGCTCACTATTTATGTAAGCTAAAGAGCCATAAAGGATTTGTTTGATTTGTCTTTAACACTTTCACACTCAAAAGTGTGTCAAAATGAACTAAAGCTGCAGGAGAATTTTGATGGTGCTGAAAACTGTAATAATCACAGATGGATTATTAATCAGTGTTACAATGATGGGTATTGTAACCAGATAAGCAGCATTTATTTTGAAATGTGTGCTGCACTCTGTAAGTCTCTCGTGGTTTTATTTGGCTTGTTATGCATATCTGCTGAGTTTGTGGAGCCAGCTCATTTGAATGCAATATAGTGTAGCCCCCCCTGTGATCTGGCACGAGGCCAGGCAGACGACTGATTTACATAAAACTTTAATTTCCATAAACTTATCAGATGCTTCCAGCTAAAAATTAATTGCAATCTCCTGAGTTAGTTTCTTTCACTGGTTTGCAAACTTGTGCCATGATGCTGCTCGCACTGGAACAATATGAAGTCCGAAGGGCTCTGATTTCTGTCAGGTTGTCTTAGTTGAGGCGTAATGAGTGTGCTAGACATAAATTAAGTGTGCTGTTTGCTCCAAATACCTCTCAAGACACTTTTTTTTCTGCACAAATATCAGTCTGGGGGTGATTTCTTTAAATGCATCCACAGGTGTACTCTATTGTAACTGTACAGTCTGAATGATATGAGCACTCACTGCAGTCAATCTAACCATAGACACTTTAAGGTTACTCCCAAAACGTCAGGTCTTTTAAGGACTATCCCAAAGAATTAATTCATCTTGAACTTTTGTCACTGATCTAAACTCCTGAGTCTTTATGAGCAGGATGAAACATTCTCAGAAATACCAGAGGCAGTCGGAGGGACAGGCAGCATGGGGCTGATTTTGGGTGTGTGTCTTCTCTTTGTATTTACATCTCATAAATTGTAAAGTTAGTGAGGTTGTACTTTTCAAAAATAATGACTCATGCACCGCTTCCCCTTGTCAGCACACTTCTTTGAATAAACTTGAAAGAACCAGCGACGGGGGCCGTTTCTCAGATCCTGAGGTTGAAAGCTAAAAGCACCTAAAATACAAAGGATCCAAACCAAAGATAGATTTTTTTAGTCATCCTTCAAAATCCTGTAAGTCAGTGGCATTTTTCATGACTTGTTTTAATCAAGGTAAAAAAATCTTCCCACACACATGCAGTGGTAGAGTCTCACACTGTGGAGATCCTCATTAAAAGCTAAGCTTGTGTTTCATTCGCTTCATCGTGACAATCCTGACCTTCCCACTAATTAAAAATGAGAGCTCTGGATTAGGGAGCACTAAATTATTTTAAGGAGGCTCAACACTGGAAAGGAAATTTGGTGCAGGGTTGTTTGGCGCAGCTCGTGTTTTCATGACATGTGCGACCTGAAAAACACTAAATGTTTAATGCCTCCGCCATCTGAGTTGTGGACCTGTCTACTTAACTCATCTCATATCGGCTGGCCTGAAATTCATTTTCAGACTCGATATACAACACGGTCTGATTAATATGTCCACAAACAAATAGATTCAGTCATGTCTGTTTATCTCTAATGCTTCATACAAGCTCTCATATCTTCTCACATTGATTTTCTCTGCATCAAGAGAGACCATCAATCTGGCTTCAATTTGGGCCAATTTCTGAGCTCTACCCTCATTTGCAGTGAAGTGTCAGGACTTAAGTCATGTTGTTTTCATCGGTTTAAGAACATCAGACCTGCTTTGATTTCTCTGGTGTTTTCTTTAATTGACATTTCCATTTCTCCCCCTCCGCTCTGAGTGTGTGTGCTGAACCGTGCAGGTCAGTGAGGGCTCAGCCTTTTTAAATGTTACAGTCTGAACACACATTTATCATTAGCTGATTGGACGGGACCACAACCTTTAACACCTGGCCCAGAGTCAATTTGCATAGGCCATTTTACATCCAGCAGTCATCTTCTTGTGCCACATCCTCTAAGTTTTTAAACTTTCAACATAAAGATAGACAGATATATGGGTCATCTTTTATAACAGGCTGATATTTGGTGTTTTTCACTCGTATCACTTATAAAAGTATTGGCATTGGCCGATATGTTGGTGGGTTCAATGATATATTTGTCCCCTAGATGATTTGTTGACAGGCATCCATTGGGGAACTCCTTGTTGCTAGGAGACACTACTCCTCCCCTGCTTACAGATTACAGAGTGAAGCAGCTCATACCGATATTGACCCGGTACAATATCAGCACGAATGTTGTGACGTTCAGCTCTATTTGTAGATCTCCAGGGCTTGAAGGTTTAAAGTTTAAACATATTAAACTTCTCCAGTCCTGTGCCACCAAAGGAGACTTGTAAAAGTTTTGCACTTGTCGATCAGAATCAGAATCAGAATCGCCTTTATTGCCAAGTATCTTCAAGAAGCATACAAGGAATTTGACATCAGTTTCAACTGTGCTCTCTTTGTACCCAAAAAACAAGTAAGAATAAAAATTAAATATCACATGCGTAGGAAAAACAGATATTAAGTAACTACAAATTAGAAATAAAGAAATATTAGAAATTTTTGAGAAATATTTTAGTTGCAGGTTGATATAATCTAATGTTTATTCTTTTGTTGGACACCCCTACTCATATTTATCCTCTTTATTGACTAAGTTAGAAGTTGATCCAGCTTTAATTGGTCCAACCAAGATGATGATGTAAAAACATTAAAAGCATTTTTGCCAAATACTGATGGAGTTACAGAAATGATTTTAAAACCAGAATTTAGACCCACTGAACTGTTGTGTGTGTATGTGCGTGTGTGTTTTGATGACTGATGGGCTGACAAATGAAGTGATTGTCTTGTTTGTCATCGACTCTTGACTGACTCTGTAACATTATGTGCTGCTGTCTTAGCCATGACTCCTTTGTAAAAGAGATATTTTTTCTACCTCAATGGTAAAATAAAAGGTTAGAAAAACAAAAACAAAGCATGGCACTCAGAGGAAAGCTTAGTTATCATGTCTTACCCCAAAGCTAGCATTTTATCTGGAAATCACATCAACATTTTCTGGTCTAATCTTTATTTTAGTGCTAGGCATCTGCTTTCCTGGATCTCAGTATTTTCATTATTCAAAAAGGCTTTTTGTAAGTACAAAGACAAGGTTAAACAGCACCTGAGTGATTCCCCAGACAAACTAAAAAATAAGCCTGGTCTGTGCCGTGTGTTGTTTCCTCAGTCGTTTGCGGATGCACTGAAACACAGAACAAGAGCACATGAAACACGGCCAAGGGGGTGTGTGGAAAATGTTTCCTGGCACGGCCTCTGCTGCTCTGGTTTGGATCCCTCACATTATGAGGTAGTTACTGTAAGCCAGGCCCGTAAGTGATCCCTTGATGCGCACTGGCACAACACCACTCAGTCTGTTTGTAGCATCTGAGTCTTCTCACCTTGTTTGAACTACCTGCTTCATTGCACTGTTTAGATTAAAATTAACTCTTCTCATCATAAAGGGATCTCTCTCTCTGCTCTCAGGAGACAGTACAGGTTCATTACCATTTTGAATCTGATTGCTGAAGATTAAAGCTGGTGGAGGAAATAGAGAGGCTTATGAGTCCCAACTGGTGCACACTTTGTCCAGAAATATTTGTGGCTCAACTTATGAAGAAATCTGGAAGCTTCTCCTGAAAGGATGTCGTGCAAGTCGTGATGGATAAGCAACATATCAAACCTGATAACGCTGAGTTCAGAGTAATGTTTGGTTCATGTTGTGAAATTATATAAACGAGGAAACAGAGGAGCTCGCTCTGCAAAGGTGATTAAAAATGCCTGGTTGCATTTTTCAAATATGACAAACAAACATTACAAGGCTCAGGAATCATCGTTATGCTAAGCTAAGATAACCCCCTGCTATCAGTGCAGATTAATTGTACTTATAAGAATGGTGACTATGAATTCATCACACTCTCAGCAGGAAAACAAGGTGTTTGCTAAAAAATAGATCTGCTCTTTTAAGTGACATATGAAACTCCTTTATACGGTGGCCCTGGAGTGTAAACCACAACAGCAAATGAAGAAACAGCAAATTAAAAAACACGGCAGCAAATAACTTAAAACAATTACATAAAGCTGGTGCTGGTGGGCGACATGAGTCATCACTGATTGGATGAGAGATGAATAAGTAGATACAAAACGCCCCTTTGAGTTTTGTGCATACAGCAAAGTGTCAGGAACAGTTTTTGGCTCTTTATTTATTATCAAATCTTGTTGAAAGTGGTCTAGTGGCACAACAGATTATTGATAGTAGCTGTAGTAAAGTGGTACGAGCAGCAGCAGGAATACTAAAAGTACATGTAGTTGTAGAAGTATAAATAGACATATCAGCATTTGTAGATGTATAACCAATTGTGCTAGCAGTGCCACTGTCAGCAATTGTAGTTATTTACTGTCACTACTACTACTAGTAAATGCGTTACCATGACTACCAATAATCATCTAAATCATATCAATCCAGAAGGCCCTCAATGTTTTTAATCCAAACTGATTTTTATGATAAACTTCTCAAACTCTTCACATGATAGATATTGCAAATTATCTAGCAAATGTCACAACGCTGCTGTTAGACCCAGAAATTTTACATGCAGCATTCTAAAAACACATTTTCTAAATGTGCCTATCTTTAAAATTGTAGGCTATATTGGTAAAATGCCTTTTTCTGTACTTTTTTATTATTTATTTGTTTAAAATGAAACGTTCTGCATTGATAGCTAATGTTTTGATGTTGACAATATAGTAACATGCATGAAAATTGATTGAATAATGAGCAAATTATGATTTGGAATGTACATGCATTGCCTTTGATGGGAACGTTGCCCCCACGCTTGTCTTTTTTGTAAACCTGTGATTCTGCCTTAAGCGTGATTTTCATTAATTCATTCATTCATTCATTCATTCATTCATTCTTCTATTATTTGTTGTTTTTATTTAACTACCGCTACGCAACTTTTGTTAAACTACCTTATTTGATATCTGCATCCTTGCACTACTCACCACTGCACTATTATCATATATATATATTTGCCTGTGAATAATAGTCTTGTCTATTTGCAATTTCTTTGTGTTTATAGTTGTGGATAATAATCTATAGGCAAAATTTTTATTATTATTTTCCCTTTTTATGCTTTACTATTACCTGTACAAGAGAGAACGGTATACCAAAGCAAATTCCTTGTATGTTCATACCTGGCCATTAAAGTTGATTCTGATTCTGATTCTGATTTTAAACAAGAATATTTTGATTCAGGACAAACATACGAGGTGATACTAGATATGCTCAGGACTAATCACGTCATTTCAATGAGTTTGCACTTCTTAATTTGGTGCTATGGTCAGTTAATTCACACTCCAGGGCCACCTTATCTTCATGTCCCCAAACTTTTATTAGCTGTCTGTCAGTTTTCTAAAAACAGCACAGGAACAGCTTTATAATGGATCCTGTTTCTGACCGTCCTGTTTGGCTGTTTAGGGAAAATGGCTTTGACAGGCAGCAGAGACGAGACATGAACTGTGACAGCTTTGCCTATTGTATGAGCCTGAGGGACAGTTGTCACCTGTCAGGGCCGAAATAACTATGGGCCGCTCTGTTAGCCATACTTTCTGCCTTTCAGTTCTGCGTTTGGATATTGAAATGAACAATCTCTTCTGACAGAACAGTCAGACGGCCACAGAGAGCCACAGGAAATGTGTGACAGTCGTCTCCTCTCCGCCCGTCTTCCTGCTGGGTGCTGTGAAGGCATTGTAGATGTAATTGCCTTCAAGACTGGCTTAGGCTCTGGACCAAGGATCTTTCTACTGAGATCTGTTAAGCCTATTACAGACTTGTTGCGTGAAGACACACAATCCTATGAGGATGAAAGCCTAAATGTGTGAGAACCAATTTGTGCTGCTTGCTTTGGCATCACCATGTCCTGCCTGTGCTGAAATACAGTGTAAGTCTTTTGTTCTGTGCATCATTAGAACTTCAATACCGACACAGTCCACAAAACGATGATTTTAAAGTGTATTGGGAGGTCTTTCATTTCAAATCCAACGTTTTAACTGGACAAGGCAAAGAAAAAAGGCTGTGTCAGGATGTTTTTACTCTCATTTTCAGGATTTGAATGTGTTTGTGACTCTCAAAATAACAACAGTGACTCCACATAAGTCACAAAACAGGCAACATCCACACTCAAGTCGTTATAATCCTGCAAATTACGGTGATTGAAACCAACTTTTCTGAAACTTTCTTGGCTCCAAGGCTTCAGTAACTTTTTGCTAAACCAATTAGCATCCATAACTAACACCCTGAGCTGTTGCTGACGCCAAATTGCAACGATAAATATTGGCCTGCAACTCCTTAGAGTGCAGCAAGTGACACAAAGTGTTTATAAAAGCAGCTATAAAAAGAAATTATGAACAAATGTAATTCAAAAACCTGTTCAACCCAGACCTTGTGCATCATCTTAGCAGCTTAAGTGTTAAAGGTGTTACATTTTTATTTTCAGTGTTGACTCTGTAGCCACGAGGATCATATGAGTCAGAAAAATCACAGGAAGCTGGAAACACAGACCTGATGAGTGATCTGTTGTGATAAAAAGCTGCTGCTGAATATTTTTGGATTATTTCCCGCTGGTAGAAACTTGTTAGAAGTCCAAACCCCAGGTAGCTTCTTTGACAACTGACGTGCTTTTAGGTTTATTTGATTTTCAGTGAATGAAAAATGTCTTTTCCCATGACAAAGGGAAGAACATTCACTTTAAAAATAGGACTCACGATCTGTAACTGTAGTGCATGAAAGTGAAAACCTGATATGTTTTTGAAAAATTGTCTGACTTATGGTCTGTTTTCTCTTAAAGGTACAGGCATTGTGTCCGTTTTAGTTCCGTGAAATTGTGTTAAGAAGTATTGGAAGTGGATTAAACAGGCTGGTTTGACCCGTGAACATCACACTTAAAACATTTTCCTGTCTGTGTCTTTTTTTTTCTTCCCAGCTGTCCTGTTTTCCTTCACTACAGCACCTGAAGGCTCTGATATTTTTAGACCTTTGCGACGTCACAGCTGCATCTTTGGACCAACACGCTGGAGAGATTCTGCAAATTCACTCTTGAGGTAATCCAAAACACTTCTGATGCTTTAAGTTTGTTATGACCCAGCTGATGTGTCAAATGCTTGATTCTGATTGGTCAGAGCCCCATCACATCAGTAGAAATGATAACAGAAGAGGCGACAACCGGATCACATATGTCATATTTCATATTTACGGCACATTTCATTGTTTGTGGAGATCATTATAGAGGCTGTATATTATTTGGCCCTACAGGAAATACAAACACTCAGCTTCTATATTAATCCATCTTATCTCTCTCCTTGCATTGTTTTGTGTGTGTGTTACAGTCACCATATGTTAACACACTGCTTTTGTGTGTGGAGTTGGACCCATGTCATATGATCAAACAAGAAACCCTGCAGAGTTTTGCATCTGTTGTTGTTTGCCTTACTCCCCGTGCGCTGCCTGAATAGTTGTATAACAGTAAAAGTATTATGTTGGAGGCAGAAAGGGACGCTCTCATCTATTATGCACAGAGACAAGAAGTGTTTTATGACTTTTGGCTGCCAAATGTGATAATGTCTTAAATATTTCAGAGGACTCTGAGGGGAGGCCAGGTACTGAGAATGCTTTCTCTTAGGGCTTTAGATACTTTTTCCCACATGTTTTATTTATACGCAAGTGCTATTTGAGAAGTTCATTTACAAGTACAGTGCAGCCAAAACCTTTGCTTTTCTTCTTGATAGAGGTTTTTATTCGGATTTTTGATGCTCCATTTGTTAATGTGCTTTCATGCATTTAGTGTCACGGAGCCACATTACGAGGCAGAGCTGACTGACAAGATAATTGCAGGGAAAATCTTCTCTGGGTGGCAGAAAAAGGATGAGGGAACTAAATTATGAGCTTACAGTCGTCCAGAGTGGATTGTTTTTTCTTCATGTGAGGGAGCCAATTATTTTAACCACCACAGAGAGCTTGTAATGAACTATTTTAACCATATAACCTTTCCAGAAAATACCCTAAACTCCTTTAAATCCAGGTTGAAGACTCAACTTTTCACATCAGGTTATTTTTATAGAAATATTTTATCTAATTATTTAAAAATCTGTTTTATTGAACAACTATGCACTGAAAATTCTATGCTTGTATCTTAAATTATGCACAATCTTATATATTACTTTTTTCCATTTTATTCTGTTTTATTTTATTTTGTTGATTTGAGAATTGATTTTTAATTGTTTTCTTTTGATTTGTTTTGCCGACCTTTTCAATAATTGTTTGCACGTGTATATGAAGCACTTCGAATTGCTTTGTTGCTTTTAAGTGCTATATAAACAAACTTGCCTTGCCTTATTTCCTGAGTTTATCGGTTTTCTTTACATCAAATATCACAGAGCTTCCCTGAGGAACCAATGTACTTCCTGTTGAATTGCCTCACATGTAGAAGTGGAAACGAGGCATTAAAATAATCCCACGGGCACGAGATTTAATTCATCCTTTAAGTGGTTTCCTTTAAGGATAAATCTTACAGCGCTGCCTTGTTAAACGTACATGAAAGAGGGGAAAGGAAGGAGAGACTAGGACGACGAGAGGATGACCTTAAACATGTCCGCTCACTTTGCAGAGCTGATTGAGTTTTTCACGGCCTCTGTAAAATTTGACAACATGCTATTAAAATGCTAATTGTGTTTTAGATCAAGCTCTGGGGTCTCTATAATATATCCCGGCTGGCATATATCTCATACGATGTCTTGTAAATTGACAGTTGACATCATAGAGTGTCATAAGCTGATGGTTCTTTGATCCACCCCTTGCTTCTATGTGATCACGTAAATCACCGTGTCATCTGCAATCAAAGAGTCAGCGTGTCCGGATCAAACACACGCAGGATCAAAGGTTTCGGAGAGGGATGGGATTATTCAGGAGGGAAAGGTGTGACTAACGAATCTGAGGCCTTGAGTCTGAGCCAAGGAGAGGATTGACTGTGTAAGACTGATCGGAGTCACAGAAGAAGAAGAAGAGCTGTATTATATCGAACCTAATAGCTCGAGACTCATGTTTGGAGCCACCCCCAAGTGGCCACTCCAGGAACTGCAGTTTCTGACTGAATTTTTGGTCAAGAATCTCTTTTTTATGTTGCACATTAAGCATCTTTATATGATTGAATTTTGTGAAAACTTACATCACTTGACCCGGCGGCCCAGTGGCACCCATTATTTGACGGGTGTGATCCCTTTCATGATCCTTTCATCCTGTGATCATTAAAGCCGGACTCGCCCCTCTTTCACCTTTCCCACTGCTATTACACGTTTAGATAGTACTCATTAAATTTAACCTGCTCACATCCTCCATCTATTAAGCACTCATTGCCTGTGCAGCAATAAAAATTCATTACAGTGAATCCTCGTATTTGAGTTCTGCAGAGTTTTATTCCCTCGCTCCCTCAGGCTGCACCGCTGAAACATAATTTCAGTTTGAATAGTTTTTTTCTCAGCACTGTGAGGCCTTGTTTTTCGTGAAAGAAACACCTGTACTGTGTCATTTCTCAATTATCTCTTGGTTGTACCGCAGTATTTTGTTTACCCGCCATGTTTGATTACAAGGAGCCACATATTGCTGTTACAGAGAGAGTCAGATCACTGCAGGCAGATATAAAGATGACACTTTCATAACTGCTTTTTATTGTCACCTGAAACCCGAGGATGTCTCCTGCTCACTGTACATTCTGCCGCTGTCATGCCTGCTGTGAGAAAGACATCTGAAAGAGAGTCTCAGGCTGTGTGATTCAGGGCGCAGTGCCGGGAAAAAGCAATCCAGGCTTCCCTTATGTAACACTTAGCTGCTTTCTTCAAGCAATTACACCAGCAGATTGCTTTTTGCCACAACAAAGTCATCCAAATGTTGCTTCTGATTTGACTTTCTCGGGTAATTTGGCCTGCAGCGCTGCACATGCCTAATTCAGGATGAAATCTAATTTTGTGTTGTAGGATGTAAGTCCATTCATCCCTGACTGTAAGGGAAATAACATGTTCTCAAACAGGTGTGCTGTCATGCATTAACTGTACATAAGGCTCATTTTATTTTTGGATCAACACCAAGAACATTCGATACTCCTTCTGACACTTTAACACGCTCTGATATTGTTCTCCCAGCATCCACTGCTCATTCCCGCAACACTGTACAGTTGAGAGTAATTCAGAATCGGGTGTCATTACATCTCTTACTGGCACAAAGTGCACCCACAGTGGGGAAAAACAGGTATACAGAGAAAATGGAAGTACTGTTACGGCTCTTAAGAGGGAGCATGATTAACTGACTCTCACACATTCTGGGTTATTATCAGGTTTAGTACTGGGAGGCAAATGTATTTCACACTTCATATGATGTAAGTGAAGAAAAGGGAACGCTAAACAGAGGAGGGTTATGAAGCAACATGTTAAGGATAATTTGAAATACATTAGAGCATTATTAATTTAGAGATTCTACAGAATATCTCCAAACATCACTGTGATTTAGTTTCCTTTTACCACACGCCAGGGTTTCCTTTTAAGACTGGTGTCTGTAGTGACGATGCCTCTATTGTCCAAAGTGAGGAACTACATGTGGCCATGACAGAGCAGTGAATGTCAACCAGCAGAACTTTTCATGCAGCCTTGAGAATATTACTAAAAATACCCTAGTGAGGTGAAAAAATGTGTCTTTGTTTTTGGATTTTTTAGTACAGCTCTCTGAAAAGTATTTTGTGTCTGCCTCCAATCCAAAATAACCACAACTGCTTTTATGCAGAACCCACTTGTCGCCCTCTCTTGTTCAGTCAAAGTTGGATTAATAACTCCTCTCGTGTGGGAGTGTTGAGTTTTCAGAGTAGAAATGTTTCTCTGACTCCTTGAAGCTTGTTTTGTGTGGTGTTGTGGTGACGCCTCAGGTTTTTTTTCTTTCGCAGCAGCGACAGTTTGGCACACAGGTGCGATGATGAACGATGACGGTGAACATTCAATTATGAGGCTGTGGCAGGTGTCACAGTAGGTGACGGTTCTCAGGAGGCTATTGATGATTTTTGAATACTGGATGGTCGCATACCATCTAGAAGTCACCAAAAAGGTCTAAACCACGCATTGATTGAGGGATGTATCAATCATTTATTCTTGAAAAGGTTTATACAAAGCTTCATGTACAAGCCAAAGTTTAAAGGTCTTGGTGCAACTGTGATAAACCGCATCTTGTTGCCGTCACCATCGACACCAAAATTCAGATTTATGGCTCAGAATATGAGAAAAAAATATAACAGCCTTTTGACCATCTTTACAAAGAGCGTCTGCGTTGGTTTAGTGTTGCAGTATTTACATTGAAATATTCAGCATTAAGTTTGCCAACCTTTGTTATCTTGGCTATGACAGATGAGTTAATGAAGCAAAACTCCAGAAGTTAACATTAGTTTCATGAGAGCTCTTTGGACAACAGCTAACAATGATGTACAACCGACATCATGCAAAAACTAGAACATATCAGGTCAATGAGCTCCCAGCAAACAAAGTGACATAATAAACAACGCAGCTAGGTGCTAATGAACTTTTTCTAATGTTAGAAATGTTAAAGATGACAGCAAAGTGACAGCATGTTACCTCAAATATGATGTCGACTAACCTCAGAACAGAGAGATATTCTCATTAAATTCATTCACCTTGAGTTGATGCTGTGGTTTATCATCAAGGAATTCACTTCCTGCGATGTGTTTTTGCAAAGAGAATGTTTCCATTGCACTTTTGTGACAAACTATTATATCAAAATTTCTGTAAAACCATCTCATAAGGGCAAAACAGTTTTTTAAATTGAAATTTGAGAGGTTTTCAAAATTTTAGTGTTTCCATTATTGTTTTTTTATTGTGAAATTCAGGTTGTGGAATTCTAGCTGTAATGGAAACTCAGCTATTAAAAGCTAGAGAAGTCAACAAAAACCATCAGCCCCCTGGTACAAACACGTGCTGATGACATAATTTTTTATGGACTATAGCCTTGATTCTAAAACTGTGGTACATGTTCCACCAGTGGTTAAATAAGAACTGTCTTTCCTTTATTTTTGTCTCACTATCAGTCTGCTACGTAATTCGGTTCATGCACATAGCCCACCCAATCACCACTATATTTGTAGGTTGGTGATAATGGAAGTACTTGTAGAGTTTGATATTTTTGCAGGTGGTGAACACTGTAAAAAGTTAGAGAACCACTGGAATACAGTTTTTGGTTATAGCTCGCCTTACTCCCAGATTTGTATCTCATTGGGCTCCCTCATGCTGTAAAGCTCCTCTCTAAATTGCAGGGCTCTATAATAAAAGTTTTTTTTTTTTTCATCCTCTCAAACTTCCTTTGAGGACAGAACACCAAGCCCAGTCTTTGAGGGGTTGAACTTTTCAAGATAAAGAGCAGAGCAAAGGTGATGTATGGGGGTTTTTACTCCTGCAGCACAAATGAGCCGGAGCGCGGTTGTGTTGGATCCAGTGATGGTGGTGGGCTCCGTTATAATGAGGGTCAGCAGGGCAGGACAGGAGCCAGAGCGAGCTGTGGGCGCTTTGAGAGGCTGGCACTGAGCACTGAAGCTGCCGCAGAAGGAGAAAATAAGTGGAAGTGGTCGGTGTTACATGCATTGACCGCCCAGAAGCCGGCCCTCACCTGTTAGCGGCGGGATAGAGCCGCTGTAATCCAGCTGTCAGTCAAAGCGCTCTAAACACTTTTTCTCAGGACCTGTCATTTCTCAGACCCAGTGTCAATTCGCTCTGTCTGGTTTCGGTTATTACTTGTTTGATGAGTTAATTACTTCGTCCCCATTTGAAATACTTAAATGATTTCCTTTAAGCCTCTTAATCACAGTTTGAGCTGCAGTTATAGGCCAGTTAATTTCAAAGTGAGATGTTGACACAAAGCCCCAAAAAGTCAATGCCTCAGTGCGGTAGATTCACGTGTAAACGCGATGTGTTTTTATTGACTCCCAGGTCGTCTCATGTTTCCTCACAGACTGCTCTCCCGCAGATCAATACCATCACTAACTATGCTGGAAAGGTTTCTGAGCTCGGCTTTAACTTGAAAAGAAGTTTCCTCTGCCAACAACAGGCTCACATAATTGGCTAGGATACAATACACAGAGATGTCTTCATACAATGCAGGTATCGTTAGAGGCGAGTCACATGCGCAGCGTGCAGGCAGCAGGGAGGCACATGAGACAGAGATAAAGAACAGGGTTATTAAAAGAAGCTCCTGTGCAGGAATGCAGCAGAGGGTGACAGGTTTGAGGAATGGATGAAGATTTAAAGCTAGGCGGGAGTTTCCCTGGGATCCTGGAGTTTGACTGAGCCACTGATCCTGCTCCTCCTGCAGCATCGGTGTGATTTAAGATGCACTAATGGTGCTAACGCTAATCCTTCTGATCGGAGCTGCACAATATATTGTTTCAGTATTGTCATGCATGCATGCACAATATTTATATTGCAAGTTTATGCAATTTTAGAAAAAAAAAGATATGTCTAGAGCTGAAAAATATTTTTAAGCCTTTCGGTTAAGTTTATGTAGTTTATCTACACCCAGTCACTAATCGATCTAAATGAGCATGCATTTAAATAATTGACCACATTACAGGCATCAACTCATACAGTTATTTCACCTTCTCAGTGCTCTGTTATCTCACCTGCTGTTATCAGGGTCGGGCAGAGTGACGTGCAACGTGATTGGTTAAGAGGGAGCAGAGATTTGGACAATCTGGCAGTTTTCTTATTGTTGATATCACATCAGTCGCTTTTTTTTTTAAACACCTTTAGGGTTAAAGGCAGTGGCTTCCAGATCTGTGCTTTATTCAGCTTTGTCTTCAATCAAAATGAGCTCTCTGTTTCTTTTTTTTTCCACTCGCTATATGATTTCATGACCTGCTATAAAACTTGAAACAGTTTTGGTATAATGCCTAAGAAAACTGTGCTTAAAGTTTACTTTGCTTCCTGCAGAAATCATCCTTTTTCTCTTGCCAAGGCTGACCATCTTCACAAAATGCACCGAGCATGTTCTAGAAATGTCTCCTAACGTTAATTTCATTGATTCATGTCTCTGGAAAAAGATTACCCAAGCCTACAAAAAAGGCAAAATGCAGGAGGAGGACAAACTCTGTGAGCCACTGTCTCTCTGGCTCTGAGTGCAGGCTGTTCACAGATTTAATAAAAATCCCGATGATATTATTTGGCGCAGAGGGAAAAATTAAACGATGGAACCTCTGTGCAGGAGTGGGTTATTAAAAAGTGTTACCTGGTGTGAGAAGACTCATCAGCAGGAAATATTATAGATCAGTATCAATAATTAATACATATCAACATGATTAAGACTCATTGCAGATGCAAATTGTGTTCATGGAGGCAGAGACAGAGGTGATTAGGTGAGAGACTGTTATCATCATTTCAGGAAGAATTCAGCTGTGAACAGAATGAAGCAGCAAACTTAAAAAAAATATTGACATAATTTTTCCTAATATCTTGAAGCTTTAATTCATGTGATGTGAGTTGAAGCAGCAGCTGCTGCACTGAGGACCAGTCTCCATCCCTGATACTGCAGCGTGATAAAGAAGGTGAATAAAAGCCTCTGTTTGCTCCTGATCAAAGCTTAACTCAGGTGATGGGAGGAGGATGGAGGGTGTCAGTAATGTTGCTCCTTGTTCCCTTTCGCGCGTATTTGATGTTTCTCACCGCAGACCGCAGAGCCAGGCACTGCTGTGTTTTCAGCTCTCGTACGTACGAACCGAGAACTGAGGCGCCGAGTGATTTCGCAGATGAAAGCTGTCAGCGCCACCCTCTCCATCCGAGGAGCCTTGAGAATAATATTACATCAGAGCCTTTTGTGACTAAAGAACAATGGGTGTGAGTCTGAATAGAGCTTAGAAGGGATGACAACTGAAAACACGATAAGGTGGTGGGAGTGTGTGTGCGTGTGTGTGTGTGTGTGTGTGGAGGGGATGCTGCAGAACTACCTTGATAAAGAGCATTGAAATTAAAATTAATGTGAGAAAATAATCTTTAATATCGGTTTGTATCATGTGATGTGTTGATGAAATCTGATTTTGTATTCTGCTCATGAAACTTAATTGTGAAATCAGGCTTTAATGTCATAAAGAAAGAGGGATTTCTACATTTACAAGGCCAAACAGTGATTTCTGTCCATTTTAACAAGAAATAGATTGGCCTCTTTTACTATTTACGACATGACAGAAAACGTGTCAGACTTTGGGGAGTTTGTGTGATAAAAACACAGTAATTTAAAGCAACTAATGAGAATTTTTGTACTTTGTTATAGTTTAAACCACAACTGTACCATAAGCTCAGCAGCTTGATGTAACTTTCCAGTCACTCCCTCCTAAACTACAGTGCAAAATACGTGATTCAACGGAGTAAAACACAATTGGAGCAGTGTTTGGAGCAGATAATTACATATCCCGTGATTTCATGAGTCATCTTTTAATCACGGTCATGCCGGCCGTCTCCACAAGGACACCCAGTAGCTCGTTCTTTTGTGTGTGTACTGTTTTCTCCAATCTTTGCTGTGTGTTTGTTTTGTGGGTAGCAGTGTGATTCATTATGTACCAACGCCCTCTCATCTGCAGACTAGATTAATTTGTTAAAGCTCGGCGCCCATTTGTTATTAAGGGAGCAAGCGCGACAGAGGAACACAACTGTTCCTGGTCTGAATAGATGAGGGGTTCGATGAAGTGTTTATGAACATGTTTTTTTTATAGTCGTAAGCCCCAGATCTGTGCTGCTGTTCGTCTAAATGTGAAGTGTTTGTTCCTCTCCGAGGCTGTCATTGAACGAGAGGGTTTCTATTATCACTGAGTCTCTTTTCTCCTTTAGGACACAGAAGCCTGAGAGTTTTATCGGTGCAGTCGTCCAGTTTTTGTTTGTGATATTTCTGTAATAAAACTCTAACTTGTTGTTTTTTTTTTTTTCAACACTACATAGAAACACCAACTCTTTTCCTAATGACAGTGTCCTAACTCTTTCATACAGAACTGAAAACATAGGCAGACCTGGGGGATGCAAGGCCTTGAATGAATCTGTGAATCTTTAGGCCCCACTCTTTGATGACAATTATGTTCAAATAACAGTCACACAAACACAGCTTAATGTTTTACTGCGCGCATTATCCCGCTGCAGTATGTTACAAGACCCCATAGTGGTGCAAGGCCATGTGTGGGTGCAAAGTTTGTTCAGTCCATGCAACACCTTGGACTGCAATTGATCAATTATTCTTGGTGTTGACGAATCTGATTGTCCGATTAATCATGATTATTTTTTGTTTAGCTCTAATCTGAACTCTGTTTTACCTCGGTGGATGAAGAAGAGTGCACACCTGTAAAATTCAGCCTATGTAAATCATCCCATTAGGATGCACAAGGTCATTTCTACTTTTAGTATCAAATAATGGAACAAATAAATCAGCAGAGCACAGACAAAATATTCATACTGAAAACAATGTTTTACCTTCAAAAAATCAATGGATAACAACCAAGTTTAAAACTGGCTTGCTGGAAATCTCATCTTTTCTACTTTTGGGAAAGGCTCATTTTTTTTTCTCGAGCCTAAATGGTTGAAGATTCTCAGTGATGAGAAAAGCTTAAATCATTTACCATCTGTGATTTGAACTATGTTGATGCAGACTGCTTTGTAGTTTTTTTCAAAACCACAAGTAAAGCTCGTCAGGTGTTCTTAAAGGAACAGTTTGAATTTTTTCACGAGCCCGAATGGTTTAGGAGTTATGGTTATTTAAAGTTTTCGTTTAGTTTATGCTAGGTTTTCTTGCCTCTGATTGTTCAGCTCTGTGTCATACGGGCAGGTAACAAGGAAGTGCAGTTGTTGCACCCATAGATATGTATAAGAAGGCTAGATGCCTCGTGCGCTCTTGTAAGCCAATGGGCGGTAACGTTGTCACATGGTGGCCATCGTGAAACAGGGCTGCTCGCTCACTGATAACATTACAGACAATGGCGCCTGGACTTTGAAATAACTGTAGATTGCTCAATTTTCAACTGATTTTCAAACGGCTTGGTTTCTTATAAACGTCAGAAGTTTAGCTAATTTACTTGCAAATTAAAGAATATTTTCAATTTTGTTTTTTTGCGATTTGAAAACTCAGCCTGAATCATAGCAACGTGAATGAGGTTTGTAATATACCAGTCCGTTTGTAAATCTGTCAAGAATTCAGCGAGTTACGCGTGTTTTAGTGAGTAAATCATCATCCTTTCCATTGACTACAGTACAGGGCACCAGATCAGTCCCAGGTGCTAATCATCATTATAGATGTTATATAAATTATAATATAGATATAGATGAGCATCTTTTACCAAGTATTTAATTTCACTGTATGATGACAACATAACAATCTGTCGACTACTAACATTGGATTATTTTTACTAATTGTTGCAGCCCTAATGAAGCTATCCCCCAAGTTTAGACTCTTATCAGAAAATGTGAATGGAAGCCAGAATTTGCTTCACTTGCTTTGTTTTAGAGAATCCTAATCACCCAGACTGCCCCTGACATGTTTGCTCATAAAGATGTGAAAATTGAATCAGCCACAAAAATAATTCAGTATTGAATTAACTGATAGAAAGCAGGTTGTCTGGGTGTAAGCTTGTTAGCATTTCACACACATCAAAGTGGGAGAGAGAGGAATTGTATGTTTTCGTTAACAGCAGGCTGCTGGTTTGTGTCTCTGCTGGAGAAAAGAAATGAAGATGAAAAGGAAGCATAATATACCTTCACTATATCTCTGTTCATAATTCACCATTTACAGGAAAAGTAATGTGTGAGAAGATTAAATAGTGTATAGTTGCTGCGACAAGAATAAAAGATTCTTGTTCTTATATAACCCCTCACTAAATACTAAAATAATCTATTTATCTTTGTTTTTCGGCTTTATGTGTCTATTTTTGTGGCACAGTCTTTGTTCTTTTTCAGGCGCCCCTTTGTGGTTCGTCTGCGACAGAAAACCTCCAAGAAGGTTTATTTCCGCCGAAAGTCTCCTCACATCATTTCCCCACAACACTTCTAATCTAAATGACCAGCGAGTCGTGACTCTTATAAGAGCCCAATCCAGACGTTTTAATCACTTACTACCCCAAAAAGTAAATGTTATGTAACCTGATGATGGACATAAAGTGACCTTGGATTAGAGTCTGGCCTCTCCGTCCTGCCCTGGCTGAAGGGAGGGGAGAGCAAATGTCCTGGGATTATGGTAAATCACTGCTCTGCTGGTATCACACAGGATTATTAAGCACATTTTTACATCCTGACAAGAAAACCTCTGCTGATTTCAGACACATTCAGGATTTTGACTTTCCCAGACACTGTGTTTTGATCATGTAAAAGCCTTCAGTTTCAGATCTGTCCTTCTCTCCATCACTTCTATCACTGTGACATTACAAGCCTATCCGATCGCCTTATTGTTCAGTATTAAATACAAGCTATTTCCTCCGCTGCTGTCACATCAGATGCTCCGAAATACACATTTAAATTCCCAGCACTGAGTCATCTTCACATGGAGCAGGTACACTGTCCTCTGTGTGTGTGCGTGTGTGCGTGTGTGCGTGTGCATGAGTCACAAAAAGAAACAGCTCTGACAGTCTTTCTCTGAATCACTTCTTTACAAAACTAAACAAAAGCAACTCATAACAGACATTCGTGTGAAATGGATTAACTCTGTTTAGGGCCTGAGCTTGACCAAAACCTTGCAGGTAAAGGTTTAAAACCTTAAAGATTATTAGACTTTTTCATTGTTTCTGCCTTCAATGTGCATGAAAACTTGCCAAAATTTGCCTGCCCTCTGATTCCCAGCAAAAAATGTCTGATTCAGGTGATTTTGTGATGATATGACGCTCCATAGATCCCCCGTTCTATTCTTTTCGAAATGCATGAAACTTTTAGTGCATAACTGTTATAACAAAACCAACAAAAAAGTTACTTACAACAAAAGTGAATTACAAACAGGAAGTTTTGACATTTGAGTTAAATTTCTAGTTTTGACAACTTATTGGATACCTATTAGAGCAAAATAGCCCCACGCTTATTTTCTGATCAGCTTCAAATTTAATAAATGTTTGCAAGACACTTTGAGGATGAGAAATTGAAAAAAAAAAATAGAAGCATTTTTTGGAACTCAATGGGCGCGACCAGGGGAGGTTGCAAAAACATTTTAAATTTTTTCATGTACTTCAATTTGCATGATTTTTTTGTGCACACTTATCATGCCAATCAGAGTCTGAGGTTCAGAAATTTCACATCATAGTTGAAAAGTTCCCACTAGCAGGGTATGTAACTGAACAACCTCGTCTTAAAGTTTTTCTAATTTTTGGATCATCTTCAAATTGCACATATACTAGACACTTTGGGGATGATAAATCATTTAAGGATTTTTTGTGACTCATTGGGCATGGCTAAGGGAAAGGACCAAAGTTGATGATTTATGCACTAACATGCAAACCTGAGCAGCTCTATGTGCAATGTTGAATATTGACCAAAATGTAGTTTCTGCGATCAAAGTTAGGCGCCCCATACCAGAAACAGGAAGTTATGACTTTTTGTCGAAGTGTTTTTTGCTGCACATGCAGCATGAAACTGTTTTTTAAGAACTTGTCTACAAGTTAAGTCTGCTTGAAGTTGTTTTTGGGCTCCACAATACAGCTTAAAATTACAATAATTATCAACCGAGTACATAACCCACATCAATACTATTCCAGTCGGACTCAGCAGTAAAAGTCATCATACAGAAAGGAGATTTAAGTATACCTGTGTGATTTTGCACAAATTACCCCACATAAGCCCAGATTTACTCACACACAGCTTCACTAATAGCCTCCTCCAGGATCATCGCTCTACCTCCCTGCCTGTACTCCTGTCACAGAGGGAACCTAATTGCTTTGACACCTCCTCCGGCTAAAAAGCTAAATCCTATATGCAGGGACACACAGGGGAGCACAGTAATGAAACACAACTTTATTAACAATTCCTGCCAAAGTCGGTTGCTCTGATTGGACGATGAGGAAAGAGGTTGTAGCTGTAAGGGCGTCAGTGAGTTTTGATAAGGATACGAGGCATTTTTAGTGTGCTTAAAGGTCAGACAGAGTAAACGTCAGAAGTCCCAAAGCTTCATTTTACTGCTCTTATCCTCTAGAGAGCTTCTCCAGTCTCTCCTTCTCCTTTCTCCTGTCACCTGTTCCTGATGATCTAATTATGGCATCGCTACAGTCTAGACAGTCCAACCCGACAACCGACTCTATTATGTGACAGAAGCGTCTCATACAGCAAACTTTACACTGTGGGACGTTTCCTCCCTCCTTTGTATCAGCAAGTAATTGAAGACAGATTACATCTCCAGCACTATAATAGCTGTTGTCCATTAGCCTAATGACAAGCCTCAGTTTATTCTCTAGTGTCAATTATCTTGACATGACACACACGCTCTTTGTCTATTTGCACATAAATTGATCTTTTCATCTCAACACCCGGCTGTAATTAAGAGGAAGTGTGTGTTATTAAAGGAGGATCACTCAGACTCATTTTTAAAAGACTGCCCTCGTCCACTTTCCAGATTTACTAATTAGCTCCTCATCTTAAGACGGAAATTCTCTTTTCTGCTCTACAAAATGTTTTCATGCTCCAAAAGAGGAAAAACTACACAGATCTTCAACTTCTGCAGTTTGTGTTTGGTCACAAGCAACTTGTAAGTTGAGTTAGATGGTTTATTTATGATTGTTGTTACATGTTGGGTTTGCAGAGGGGCTTAATTTGCTTTGAGTGAGATGAAAGGTTGATACCTCTCATGTCTTTCTGACTTAAGCAGTTACCAGGCAACTAACAGCAGTGATGATAAAGCTCCCAGGTCAAACAGGGAACCTGCGCCATGACCCCACTTATTACCCAAAATGTTGGGATGAGGGGTGTTTAAGGCTTGGTGGAGGCCTCAGGGTGGACCCAGAGCTACCTGGAGGGAAAATATCCCACCTGGTCCAGGAATGCCTCGGGGTTCCCCTGGAGGAGATGGAAAAGGTTGCAGCAACAGAGGGAGGAATATCTTGGGTCAATTGCTTGCATGACCCAGCCCTGAATAAGTGAATTGTTGAGGAAACAAAGAAGTCTTTGAGAAGTGTTGGAAGATGTGTGGTTTGTAAAAAAAGGTTATATTTTGGCCTGAAAGGACAGACTTGATATTACAGACAACACCTCCTAAAACACTGCAAATATAAAACTGCAGATCCCAACAATAGACTATTTATATTTATATATAAAGAAAACTCCACCAGCTGCCACTGTAAAACCCTGCTTTTAACATCTAATAACTAATGAAAAAGAAACTTTCCTGAAAAAAGCGGGGAACTATCTCAACAAGGTGCATTTGTTTTTTAAAGCAAGACCACAGCCCCATTCAAATAAATGGAGAAGACATAGTTTTAGGCCTATGCTGCAGCCAACCACCAGGAGGGGCATTTTTTTTTCAGTTATTTTTTGGGCTTTTAATGCCTTTAATTGGACAGGACAGAGAATAGAGGAGTAAATTAGGGCTAAAGTGGGAAATACCATGCAGGAAACAGGCCACAGGCTGGACTTCAACCCAAGCCACCTACTCGGCCCGAGTGGAGGGGAGGGGAGCAGTTTTTGTGGCGACCTCAGCGTGATGACGTCCATGTTTTTCACAGTTTATTATTCTGGCCTAACAATAAAATTCCTCCAGTTGTATAGGGGTGCGCTATGTGGAGAGGGTTCCAAACTTGAAACTATCTGCTTGTTATTCTTTACGAGCTTTTCACCTTGACCTGTTAAATGTTCACTAAATGCACAGAATTCAACTTCTAGTATTCCTTTTGCAAAGAGCCACAGTTTCTCTTAACAACTACTTTTTTCAAGGCTGCAAATTCATAACTCCTAACTCTGCAGTTTCTGTCGAACACACTGGGTTTCTGAGTGCAGGTTTAAACATTGTGTGACCAAACAGCCGGGATATATGCTGAAAGGCTGCAGCAGGAGGTGCGTTGTAAAAAGTGGAAGCTGTGACACACCTAAACCCTCTCTCTCTCTCGCTCTCTCTCGCTCTCTCTCTCTGCAGGTCGCTCATTAAGCGTGCCATGGGGAGCTGGTTTGCCAACCTGCCTGGTGCAGCAGAATGAGGATGAGGGAAGATGGGACAGAGTCTGCTCTGCAGCAGGCGGAGCAGATGACTGTTCTTATAGTCTCCCTGTCACACATAACTTTTTAGTTGTATCCTCCAGGGGCTGAAGCAACTGTCCTTTAAGTAGCTACTGCACTGAAAAGTTGGGAGCCTGTAGGTGTTGCAGTATCTTAATGGTTATCACATGAGAGCAAGAACTGAGCAGGTTTTTTTCCTAAATGTTCCTGTTGTGTCTCTTCCAGTCAAAACAGGTCAGGTGAACTGGGGACATGGTTCCTGTGTTTTCTGGGGTTTTGTGGCTGCAAACACAATAGCTGGGTTTCCATTACAGTTTTTCGCAAAATAAAAGCGATATTCCTAAAATTTCGACAAAGTACATTTGCGCTTTGAACGTGTTTTCATTGAAGGTTGTTCTAGGTAGGAGCGCCGTAACTCTCGTCTAATATCATCTCGCGAGATTTCACTGCTGGAAGATGGACGCTAGAAGATCAGTTTCTATCTCCTTATAACACTCTGCATTCCTCTCTTTTGCTGTCTAATATGGCCGTTATGTTTTTCTCGAAAATAATTGCGAGAAAAGTCTCCGTCTCCTCCTCTGTCCCAACGTAGCGCGCCATGTTTACTCACAGAGAAGTGATCATGTGACCAGGTACGTCACGTTCTGTGACGTATAATTGCAAAAAAAATGTTTCCATTGCGCTTTTGCGATATATTTGAATGTCGAAACGTCTGAAAAACCACCTCTTGAAAGCGTAAAAACTTTTTTGTGATATTTTAGTGCTTTTTCCAAATTGAGGTGTTTCCATTACCAGTTTTTTATAGCGCTATTTAAATTTTGCGCATATCAAAGGGTAATGGAAATGCACCAAATGTGCACCATACGTTAAAATTTGCAAAGGTGACTCAGGTGAAGAAACAGAAACTAAATAGGCTTATTTTTTGATAATCACTAGACACAAAGTAGAGTTGTGGAAGATGCAAGGCCATCTGCAATTAAAAGTGGTTCCCAAATGATTAGAGGAAACTGTTTTTATGGACCCTAAAAGACTCCATAGTGCAGTAGACATTAGAATTAACTTTAAAACACTTTTTTAAATGTAATTCTACCAAATTTCTTGCTCTTCCCACCTCGTGTGGAGTCCATGTAAACTCTTGTGTGTTGTTCCGACACCTCATGTTACTGAACACTTCTCTCAGACCTGCTGCTGCTGCTGCAGTCTGCAAGGTCATGGATTATTCATGGAACAAAGAGGAGGATGGCATGCTGCTCTTGTGCTTTTATATCTCCATCAGAGCCAGTCACAACGAGAATATAATGTCGGAAGTTAGTAATTATGACTGATTACAGGTGATGACTGTCAGTGTTGTCCGCAGTCGCCCTGCTCCTCCTCCTCTTTCTTTATCTCACAGGTTGAGTCGGTCATAGTGGCAGGAATTCAGAGTCATATTGCAGAAAAAGGGATTATTTCGTTTTTTGATTTCCCGTGGGTTGAAATGATGAAATAATCCTGTAATAACGTTGGCGCTGACTGCCTGAAAACTGAAGCAGCTCGTCAACATCCTCTGTCTTCAATCAATCGACAATTACTACAAACACAGACTTGATCACAAAGAGCATCATGACGGCTGACAACCTCCTCTTCGGTTTTACTTTGTGATGAAATTTTCTCTTCATAACAAAAGAATTCATGATCCAGCTTCAGACAGAGACACTTGAATGCGACATGGGACAGCCTGTGAAATAGAGATTAGTTTCCGTTTCCACCCACCTTTGGAAAGTGTCTAATCAGTCAATCAAAAACAAATCACCAGAGTGAAGCATCTACTCATGACTTGGTGGGGTTGTTGCTTGGTTTAGATGCAGTTTTTGGTCAAGTCTTTTTGATGTTGAGACATGAAAGTCAAATGATGCTTTATTTTTACATCTTCATCTGTCCGCGAAATACGTTGTTTTTATCGACTGAGTCTCTTCTTGTTTGTGTTTGTTGTTGTTGCTTTTCATCACCTTGAACTTTCAACATTTGCTTCTTTTTTCTGGTGCGAAATATTTTTCACAGCATAAACATGTTTCAAATTTCTCATAATCACTTCAACAAGGAGTGTTTGAAAAGTACACTGAGTGCTTGTTAGGGAAAGCTGCCAGTAATATTTGGTGGCTTTTGTTTCGTGCTTGTAAATTACAGTCATATGCACTTTGAAATAATCCTTTTGTGACGCGTGTCCTTGCTTTTTGTTTCTGCTGTGAAACCCTCTGAGCATATTTTTCCAGTAAAACCATTAAGGTCGCTCATGACACCTCTACGGTGAATCACTCCGTTATATCTGAGTTGCTGTTGTCCTGCTTTTCAAAAACAAGACAAAGGCGAACTTTTTCTTTTACGAACACAAACCTTTCACTTTCTTCTCTCTTCTTTATTTTTCTCTGGAAATTGAAGCAGTCAGGAGTCGGCTAAAGTCAGTTTACCTTGACAGAAATTTCATTCGTCTATTTGCTCTGAGGAGTTTTATTTCTTTGCACAGTGGAGACCTCCAGAATGTTTGGATTTTGGTCGAGCAGCTCTGTTGCTTACGAGCTGAGAAGAAGGTGTCCTTCACTGGACGTGACAGCCAACTTTCATCCTAGTCTTGTTTTAACCGACCCGACTAATCTCAGGAACGACCACCCTCCACCACACAACTTTTTAAAAAGCACTGAAGCATGTTTTCCAGAATGCCATTTTTCCCATTTTTGAAATACAGTTTAGGTTAAGGTAAATATTACTGTGTTTATCAATGATAGGATAATTTCTTTTTACAACCAACATGTTTTCAACGTCCTAATTAAGCAAGGATCTTACAAAACTACATTAACAACCACTCTTGATTGGTTGCTGCCCAGATGCTCCAATCAGCAGACTTTCCCATAATCACCCAGCTCTACCTGGCAGCCTGAGGGGAGGGAGCAACACCGTGCATGCTCACTGACACACAAACTCACACAGGCACACAAGAACAACAGCCTACCAGGTATTTATCAGCAGTTGTAGTGTTTTTGTTTGAAACATGGCAACAAGCAAGCTTTATAAGTTTGTACTGTAGTTTAGTAGCTGGCTGTATTTGGTGATACTCACAGCCCGGTGCTCTGAGACGTGTCTGTAATGTGTAACGTCAGTAGATCCTGGTCATGTCCTACCAGTGCTCATCTACCAACTTCAGCTTCACCAAGAAGAGCAAACGTAACCTGGCTCTTTATTTAGTTGATAGACTCTCAGGTTTAAACAGACCACTGCAGTGTAACAGCTGCATGTGGGTTGGAATGAACATTAACAGCTTAGCCCCTGCTTTAGCCTTTAGCCTGTGCTCTATCACTGTCCTGTTTAGCTTTTTTCTGCTTTGACCTCCTTTTCATGTCAGACAGTGCAGCTTCAGTGTTCTTCATTACTACAAAATAAATCTTTTACAACAGAGAAACACAAATCTCTCTTCTCTCTACTAAACTTTGTTGGTTGTCATGGAGACTCCTATGCACCATAGATCAATCCGGTACTGAACGACCTGATCATGGATATAGCCTTTAGCAACGAGCTATTCTGGTGCTGATAATCTCATTTAAAATTATGGATTATGAACAGGCACAATGACTCTGCTCACTTGAAAAGTCCTCACTGGGTTTTTAAAGAGACAGTATGTCGAGATCAGGTTTGCTGTGTAAGGTGAGGTGAGGACACCAGTGTTTTATCTGATGTCACACCTCGAGTAATTACTCAAACACCTCAAGCGGACCTCTGCACTCAGCTCGTACCTTTGTGAGTGTGTGTGAGAGAGAAAGAGCGAGAGGAGGGGATGGACAACTCTGTCGTGGCTGTTCAGTGATTGACCTGATTATGGAAAATAGCCCCTGGCACTTCTCCCAGAGGGTGCAGGGATTGTGGCGTCTTCATGAAATATATTCCTGTTGTGCCGGCTTCTGTCACAAGACGCCCGTGGATAAAGCTCGGCTGTGGCAGGCTGCCAAAGTGTGAGCGTGTGGAGAGAGAGAGAGAAGGAGAGAGGGAGATTTTAAAGAAGGAACGAGGGGAATAGAAGGAGATTGATGCTGAAGAAGTGAAAGAATTATGCAGCAGTCATGTCGTGGCAGATTAACGGTGCATATTATTGATGTTAGCATCCTGGTTGTAATTGCAGGCGGAGAATGTGGGTCCAGATATTTTACACTTTGCCTCTCACACTCTGGGAGAGCAGAAGCAGCAGTGGGAAACATTTGTAACGACTCTGCCAAATAAACACAGTCCACATTCAATTCTGAGAACAATCACACCAATACAGCTCAGCAAGATTACTGTATTTAGTGAAAGTGACAATTTCAGAGCACATTCGGCTGTTGTTGGGGTTTTTGATGGAATTTTAATTGCTTGGCAAAGTTACTTTCTTCCTCTCTGAAAAAAAAATGTTTTTCATTTTGTGCTCAACTCTAATTTGCTTTATTCATACAAATGTGCAGTCAGAAAGAGTCCACACAGAGACAAATGGATGGGAACATATCACAAACATTAATGACTGCAGATACACTTTTCATTTTGACAAACAAAATTAGAAAAAAGACCAATAAAATGCCTTTAATTCTTAACTAACTATCATTGAGTTGTTTACAAGTCAAGTGCTGTGGTTAGAAATCCTTAAAATCTGAGACCTCTGAGCTCTGAGTTCAGTGAACTTCTTGAGAGGGGGAGAAACATCAAATATCATCTGCACTGAGTGTTAACAAACAGAGTTACAGATGGTACTGTAGAGTTAAGATTAATTAAACATTTCTGTTTAATTAAGAAGTTACACCAGATGATGGAAACACAACTGTAGCTGCAACAATCAGAGTTTATTTCGTTGTTCCAGCCATATGCACATGTGCAATATTCATATCTCAAAGTATACAACACATTTTGATATATTTTAGCCTTTTGATAAAGTTCATGTAGGCTGTTTACACTCAATCACATTTCTCATAGATCTAAATAAGCACACATTTGATATATTTGATATATAGTTATATATATATGAAGTTGAAGAGCTGAGAGAGAGGGAGCGGTGTATGTACGTGGAGCAGAGCAGGTATTTGGACAATCTGACAGTTTGCTTATAGTTAAGGTGCTTTATTTAACACTTTCAGGGTCAAAGTCAGCAGTTTCCAGATCTGTGCTTTGTTCAGCTTTGTCTTTAGATAGAACGGGCTCTCCATTTGTTTTTCAGCTCTATGTTTTCAGGTCCTCTTTCCCATGCTATAAGATTTCATGACCTGCCATAAAACTCGAAACAGTCGTAGTAAACCGACCAAGTAAACCGTTGCTTAGAGATTGCTTTGTTTCCTGCAAAAATCACCCTTTTTCTCTTTCAAAGGTGTACCATCTTCACTAAATGCATTGTGCCTGTTCTAAAAATTCCTTTAAACATTACTTTTCATTGATTCACATCTCTTGAAAGAGATTATTCAAGCTTACAAAAAAGGCAAAACGCAGGAGGAGGACAAACTCTGTGAGCCACTGTGTGTCTACTCAGCCTTTCTGCTCCCATTGTCTCTCTCTAGCTGGAGGGGCAGCATGAAAACATGTTAATATTTAATAAATATTCCTGCAATATTATTTGATTGTGGAGGCAAACTCTAATGATAGAAGCTCTGTGCAGGAGTGCATCATTATAAAGTCTCACATGATATGAGAAGAATCACTCACAGGAAATATTATAGATCAACATCAATATTTAACTGATATTAACGTGATTACTGACTCTTTGAGAACACAAATAGTGTTCAAAGAGAGGGAGACAGAGGTAACTTGGAGAGAGTGTGTTATTATAATTTCAGGGAGAATTCAGCTAAACAGAGTCAAGCAGTAAACTTTGAAAAATATCACAACATCATTTTCCCCCAATATATTTTTTAGCCCTACTCAGGAGTTATTTAAGGAGAGGCAAACTTTGGAACGTGATTTTTCAACCCAACAGATGCATCCCTTCCTATAAACACTGCAGAATAATCTCCATCCCCCTTTAATCCAACTTCAATCTGACCTTTTGGGTAGAAAGCGTACAAACCCTACCCATCAGTGTGCAGAGGCTAAAAGTAATGAGCTGCTTGAACAGAGTCTGTGCCAAATGAAGAAAGAGCTCCAGGTTGTGCTGTAAACAGAGACCACACAGCTCCAGCCTCCCTGTGTGTCTCTTTTTAATGGTCTGTTACACCGTGGCAGTGTGTTTGTTTTGGATAGAGGTGGTAGACGAGCAAGGAGGTGGTTTGTCCCAATTCTTTTTGGTTGACCGACTTATTTAGGTTGTTTCCATTCTCCACCCTCAGGTATTATTCACTTTCCTAATCAGTTTAATACCACACACATCGGATTTCCTTAATTCATTCCCCCCTAAGAAGCTCTTTTTTTTTTGCCTGTTTTGAGTTTCTTTGTTCTAGGACAGCTTCCCACCTCTCAATATCTGTGCCATTTATCTTTTCCCCTTAAAATTCTGCCTGTGAGAGTTCCAGGCTAAGATAAATTCCCACATAAGGACCATATGGTGTATAATACCTCATCGTGATGTAACTGGGCATCAATTCTCAGTCCTCTGGTTGCCATCGTGCATTTGGCTCCTTTTCTTCTCCTGCCTGTTTTCCAGGATGAGAAAATCTCTCTCTACATAATCTTTACCGAGGGCTTTGAGGAGGTAAACACTTGTGTTTCTCCAAGGGTTACAGGTCTATTCAGTCCTGTCTTTGTTTGGGATCTGCCTTTGTGCAAAGCAACCTGTCGGTTCTGCTTTTGCAATTTCGCCTGCCCGTCATCTTCAAAAACCTGCCTGCAAGGGAGAAAGTCCACAGAAAGTTTCCATTAGGGATAATAAAGTGGATTTTATTATATTGTTTTCTATCATACAACATCATTTTGCATCACATTGCAACTTTCTGGAGTTGTCTCCTTTCTTCTTGCCTGCCTCCAGAGCAGTAAAGCAAGGATGCACAATATTGGATTTTTGGCCGTTATCCAAAATGCCGATATTTGTCAACTCATTTACCTGATTACCGATGCTGATACTGGAGTGCATTCCTGCTGGTGTTTGGAATAAGTGTAAACAATAAAATATAGTTGTGCCGCAGTTTCTTCTCTCAAGCCCTGGACTCTGTAAACCACTCTGCTCTCTGTTTCATAGATGGTGACAGGTACATCAGGAACCGGTTCTTGATACCCCGTCAGGTTTTTCCTTGAGTATCTTAGAGTTCATATAATTGTTTGAACAAGAAAAATCAAGTTTAACTGTAGTTTTTTGTCATAAAAAAACAAAATAGTGTCTTCCCTTGAGAAGTAGTTAGATAGGTCTCACATCAGGGGAACACTGTAAACAAGCGTGAAAGTAAAAGCACTGTGCTTCTGTTTGCATTTCCCCTGAGGAGAGACTTTTTCTCTGGATATATTTGGACTGACGGGTGTTGGGTGATACCGTGGAAGGCAGAATTTCCCATGTCAGAGGGAAATCAATTATTCATTCAGTGGCATGGAGGGTTGAGCAGCACCCTGACAGCTGCAGAAGTAGCTCTGAGATTAGGGACAAGTATGGAGTGTTGTGTGTCTCATGTATATTCTGTTACAGCTTGCGGGCCAAAAACACGAAGCTGATACTGAAAAAAAACCCCTGAAGAATAAAAACATAATACGGTAAACAGTACGGTGAGCACTGTGAACTCCAAGAGAAGGATTGTGACGATCTCTAGGTTTGGTACAATCAAACCCTGAAATATCTGTGTCCTGTTTGTGTTGATCAAATCTTTATTTATATGGAACAAGGAAACCCTCACTAAGGCCTCATTTACACTATGTTCTACAATGTTTCACCTGAAAATGCAAAAAGTGCAGTGAAAAATTCTGCATTAACATGGAAACGCTGATGGACTGAAAATGGTGTAGTATGCATGTCAGGCCTGTAGTTGGCGATATAACTGAAGGGGCTGAATACGAGGCCATTGCTACTGTTGTTAATGTTGTTGTTGTTGTTGTTGTATGGTTTGCATATGGCCATGACACAATGAAAGTGTGATGTGCACGTGAAAAGCTTTAAGTCAGCATTTCCATTGAAAACTCTTGCGTGCAATTTACACGACGACGGTGGTATCGGTATTTCAAAGAAATTCCACTCTGGGGGCCATTTTCAACAGTTTCTGCTTTAGGTTGACTAAAACACAGTTTCCATGTGCATAAGAGGCCGAAACGCAAAAACACCATTGTGTTTTTTAATCCTGAAATCGCTGTCCTTTAAACGTCCCCTGAAAGCAGACATACTCTGCAAAAAGTCAAATCTAAGAAAGTTTCCTTATTTGACTCAAAATGAGCCATATTCACCCTGCACTTCTATCAAATGTTGTATTTCAAGACATAAAAAGTAAAACAGAGACCCAAATTGGTTGTAATGTTTAAAATATTTTGCCAATTGGGTAAGAAACGTTTTCTTGATAACTTTCTTGATTAAAATGTTGCAATATCTCCAAATAAGACATTTTTCTTCTTTTTTCACTAGAAATAAGACTTAAAAAACCCCACTGAGTTTCAAGCTTTTGCTATGTCCATCATGTACTTTAAAAACATGTCAACATATTCTGAATTACAAGACGGGAAATCAATGCGAGGCATCCACAACCTGATGCAAATTCCAGTCTGCACGAGCCGAGGACCTAAAACTCCAGCATTTCTCTGATTTATAAAATGAATAAGTAAGAGAGAAGCCGATAAAGAACCTCCTTATAAATAAGAGCATGCTGGTGATTTAGTGTACTGATGCACAATGCAGGCCAGCCGACTCGAGCATACAGGGAATTTATAATGAACCTCAAAGCTTGGTGGTAAACAGCCTCCAGAGACTGAAGGCATAGAAGAGATGCTGCATATATATAAAACATCACTATAATCAATCAGGGGTATAAAAGTAGCAGCAACACATCTTTTCTTTGCAGCAAAGGAAAAACACGAAGCTTCAACTGCTTTATGATTTGCTGAGTGTGAACTTTGAGTTTGTCGAAGATCCGAGCTCGGTCACATCACCCTGAGACAAGGGGATAGATGGCAGACGTGGTATTAGGCACCATTAAGGATGCATTTCTTTGAGCAACATTAATCATGAGATTTCTTGTGTCACCATTATTGCATTTTTCCCCTAAAATGACTCTAATTCAGCATCAGTGGGAGAGCTAAATCTCTCTCCCACCCACGTGGAGTTTTTGTTTATTCTTCTATTCTCTTGTCATGAATTTTTCATCAGCCACTTGATGAGACATTTCATGTGTTTGGCTTACAAAGCACAGTAAGTAGTCTTCCAATGGGAGATAAATTCTCCCGTCCCGCTGCTGCAAAGGTTTTTGAATACAGTAGGTACAGTCTTTTAGCTGCTTAATGTCTGTTCTGCCATGCTGGGCTGGATTCGGCCTTTTGGAAGAGTGAGCAGTTTAAACCAATTGGAGCAAACTTTCTCTTGGATGCACAACCGGTTTAGCATCACTAATGTTGGGTTTTGGATGGACAGTTTGAAAAAAAGGCTCAAAACTGACACAGCAGAACTAGACATATGACCACGCTCCATTTGACTTATCCTTCGTCTACGTACAGTGCCCACAATGCAACTCTTCCAGCACTGTCTAAGAGTGCTACTTGTTTGGTGAATCATTTCTCTCTAATTAACACCCAGGAGCAGTTTCTGACACTGACTGAAATGACGTCACTTAAGGCAGTTTGTCAGTTTTTTTGATACATTTTGATTCACATACAAAGGGTTGTGCAACAAAAAGACCTGTTTGCTGAATTTGTTGTGTGAAATACAGAACATTTCACTTTTTAGCAGTATGATTGATTCCCCAAGTCTAGAGTCTTCTTTTGCCTTGATGAAGTTGACACTTTTGTATGCGCTTGTGCATAAAAATGCCTGGTAAGATTTTGTTCGATCCATCCTCTCTGGTTTCAAATCTACCATCAATTAAAAATGAATATGCAAATTGTACCACAGGTGCTATACTGGGCTCTAAAGGGTTAACTCACCTGTTGTGGTTACATTAATGCAAGAGGTCATGTAAGAAGCTGTAAAATAAGTTGCATGCAAGCAGCAAACTCCATTCTTCGAGAAAAAAAGCCGTTGTCAAAGAGCTAAAACCTGCAGTTCCCAGAGTGTCCACTTGAGGCTCAGTCATTAGTTTTGAGAATGTGAGGATGACAAGTTTTGCATGGCAAGTGGCGCAGGTGACTTGACAGACCAGTGGGCGTTCTGCAGCTGTTGATGAGACTTGAAGCTCGTCTTAATTTTGACGCTTTGACCAGGAGACCAGGAGGCCAGTCACCTTTTCCTGTGTCTTAATTGATCAAAAGTAAGAGTAAGACATACATTTTTATATGGTGACAATACCTGGACTTCATAAAGCCTCATTATGAACCGCTATGTTACATTACTGAGACAAAGCCAGTGTCTGTGGCTCAGTCCAGAGACTGGACAGAAAGACTGCGTGAGGATGTGATGACCAGAAAATGAAGTATCCTCTGCCTGACAAGACGTCTTGTTATCTGTATTGTTGCTTCATTAAAAAGAGCTCTGCTTTGTTCCGCCTCCTTCGGGTCATTTCAAGGACAGTTGAGTTGAAATTTCCTGGTGAAAAAAAAGCCTGGTTTGAATAAATTTTCTCATGTTGGATAAAGACAAGAGAGAAAATAAGAGTCAGATGTGTGAGACGAAAAAAAAATCCTCACCTTTCCTCTGAGCTCATTCAGACCGTTGTGCACGCCGGCGCAAACCAATTAGGAAGGGGAAAAGCCCAAGAGAGGTCAATGGGCCGGCTATTATGCGGCTGAGCCAAGAATATACCAGACGAGATCTGGGCCAAGATCTAGGTCAAGAGGAAAGAAGACCCTGAGTCTTACAGATGTGACCTGAGGGTCAACAAGGCCAGATGAGTGTGATGGAGGGAATCAATGTAGTCCTCGTCCCCGGAGGCCACTCAGGAAGTGATTAAACTGTGTAAGTGTGACTTTTGTTTCTCTGCACACAGAGTTCACGTTACCCTCGCTGTGTGTAATGGATGTGTGACAGTAGGAGCTGAAGGCGGTCCGGTATCTGGGGAAAAGTCTATCGATGAGAAGATGTCCCCCCACCTCACAGGTAGACAGTGGAAACCAATTTGTGGGACACTTTACCCGTCTGTGGTGGGACTGTATGACCTCGCCAACAATAAAGGGCGGACCCTCCTCTGAAGGGAGCGTCGTCAGCTCTGATTCATTAGCAGAGAAACTGCAGCTATAGAGAGATGTACACCCTGAACTGTGACCTTTAGTTGACAGAAAAAGACACATAGTTTCTCTGCACATTATACTTTGAAGTTTTTACTTTATATTCTAGATGGAGAGGAGCTGTTTCTCAGGTGAGGCTCAGTTTGCTCCTTGAGCCCTCTTAGGAAATGTCAAACATGTTGAAACTCTATTCTTATAGCGCACAGTCTGATTGTACAACATGCTTACAGCCTATTGGACAAGCTCCACGGTGCAGGATGCACGAGTTGATCATGAAAACTAGAGGCCACAGGGGGTTGCATCATTTGTAGAGTTTGGCAATTTTTCAAGGAATTACAACAAACTTTAGGTCTTGGTTTTAGGATTTTAGGAGAACATTTGCTGCATTGACACCCAGGTTTGATCATTATTAATCTCTTTGTTGACCAGCTTGTCCATCTATCATGCTCTGTTTTGTCAACGCATTCAGCTCAAGGTGACTTCTGTGCATTTTTTGTGCCAAGAAAAAGTTAAAAAGTTCCCCTTACAGACGTGGCATTGGATCTTTTGGCTTCTGGAGGGCAGCATGAACAAGATAGCCTCGTTTCCACCAGGCAGTCCAGTACGAACCAGTACAGTTTGGTACGGGTCAGATCGGTGAAGCCTGATCCTGTGCGCGTTTCCACAGCCAACCGTACCCTGCTTCATGGGCAGGATGTACAGAGCTGCGTCAGCTACGTAACAGCAAAGTGTCATTGCAGCGCGACAAAGTGTACCCCGCTAATAAATACAACGAAGAAGAAACCGGGGGTATCTTAAACAAAGAGCAACAATGGAGGACATCCAGCAACTCTTCTACTTTGCTGGATGCCATCTTCAGAATAAAAAGTTCTGCGCTCGTACACGAGTAGAGATTTAAACATGGTGGGGTTGTGTATTGTTCTTTATGAGCACTATCACACGGGAAGTGACAAATCTTTCGACCAATCAACGTACTGCAGTGATTATAGCCCCACCCCTGGGGCCGGTTTGGTGCGGCTTGGCACCCCAATGGAAGGGTACTGAAAAGTGGAGCGGCACTAGTCGCTTTTTAGGGGACCCATCCCGGTTTTAGTCTATGGAAATGCCACAAAATGCGTGCCGTACCGAGACGAACCGAACCGATCTGATTGGTGGAAACGAGGCTCATGGTACCAACATTTGGGGTTGAAAATGATGAAAGGTGGAAAGGTGCCGTTTGACAGTTTGAGAAAAGAAATTCAGTCTGGGAAGGAACAAGAAGTTTTCATTTGTACCTTTGTTTTTGGTCTCAATCATCTCTAGGCAAAATTGCAACAGCACCAATACTCTGCTCCTTTGGCTGGAGTGGTATTACTGTAACTCTGTTGCTGTTAATTCAATCAGAAAAAAATCAAACAGCTTTAGAAACATAAGAATTTATGCTTTCCTGTGATAGTGGTTTCTCAAATTGTGGTCCTGGGACCTCTAATAGTCTTCCAGTGCTCCCTCGTGGTCCGCCATGATGGTGAGTAAATGTTGTGGATTTTTTTTTTCTTTTTATGGAACAATTAAAAAAAAAAAAAAGACACAGCGAGGGAGAAGTTTGCCAGGACTCACAAATGTTTCCTTGAACTACACTCTTCTCATTTAAAAACTGTCAAGCTAACTTTGCTCCATTGAGAAGCTTCCAGGCAAATTTACCATGAATCAGAGGCTTAAGATGAGGTAAGTAGAAAGAAAATCAAATGATCCAATACTGGCCAGGAGAAGGTGCAACGGTTTGATAAATCAGCCACAGTAAGCATTGTGGACACCGTTGTAGCTAACATTAGTGCCAGTTCTAGTAGTAACAGTGCTCTTGATGTATGATGCGACTTTGTAATACATCACTGTGCCATCTGGGCTGTTGCCCTTGGGCTATTTAGCTTGGTGGTCCATGAAGATTTCTTGGGGGGATAAGTGGTCCTTGTCTGAAACAATTTGAGAAACACTGCATTATGGTAATCACAGGCATGTGACATCGCCCCGCAATGCAAAACAATGGAAGTATTGTGAAAATGCTAAATGGCTTTAGCTCTTCAAGTTTTTGTACCAATCAAAGAATTTGAGCTTTGCTTTCTGTCAATTACAGTATTCAGTCTCTTTAAACTCCTGACAATTCAATTTCTTTTTGGTGTTTTTTGTCTTTTGCAGTGCAAACACTTCCATACCATGTGCTATAACCATTCACCAGATGTTAAAAATTATGTTTATGTTCTACAGAAAAAGGGGCCAAAGCACTCAGGCACTGGGCATTTTCAGACCATTTTACAGCCATAATAACAAAATATGTCCAGACCTCTTTAGGTAAAGGGTGCAGAGTGAAATGGACAAATGGTGCTTTTTTGGAGATAAAAACAGCACTCTATCGTGAAAATCAAAGCTGATACGGCAGAAAACGACCAAAATGTTAAGGTAGAAAACTGTAAAAGCTAGTTTGAGTTGATTATCACCGGTGCTTAATAGAACCGAGGAGCTGGATGATGCTACTGACGCTTTAGGGATGCTTCTCTGGAAGTCACATGATATCTTGATTGTGTTAAATATTGACTTAGCTAAATTATAAGGGTTCAGTTTTCAAGCTGTGAAGTGTTAAGTTATCACTCAGATAACAATAAAACCTCCATCAGTGTCCGTTTGAGCTCATGTTTCATTCGACTGTGTTTCATTAATGCGGTTTCAAGTGTCTAAAGTAAATCTACACCCTGTATATGATTCAAGTATCACAATTTATTACAAAAACTAGAACTTTTTTCATCTGTCGTTTTGCCATGCTTTAAGCATATAACAATACAGTATAAAACCTCAACCCAAAAGTAGGAAAGTAAAAGCAAAGATCAAAGATGCTGACGCAGCATTTACAGAAGTTAAGACATGCTGTTACTGTACAGAGAACATTCCCACGGAAACATCTGCAAAATGCGTCATACTCATCAATGAATTGCATTTCACCACAAACAATCTGATCGAGCCTCATTCAGTCTCTCCTTCAAAGTAATTTACAGGAAAATAAACACCGACACTCTGCAAATCAAAATGAATGTGCTGAGATTTTTTTTTCAACAGCCCAAGGCACTCAGGCTCCAATGTTGGCAATAAATACGTCATTCTTTTACACAAATCACATCAAGCGGGTGGTGGCAGGGAAAGAAGAGTGAGAGAGAAACTATGTCGTCTATTTCTATGACGTCTTGAAGAACTCATTCCTGTTGAAGAAGTCCACCTTGGCCCACGTTTCACAGTGAAAATCCCTGGCAGTCGAGACAAAAAAAGACGTTTGCGCTCATTTTGTGACATCTGGTTTGCTAAAATCTACACGGCCTCCCTTCTGGACCTCGGACAGCCTGTCATTTTGGTCTCCGAGGACATCTTATGCTCTCAGGAGCGACATCAGCTGCTTCTTCAAACCGAACCACGAGCAGCCCGAGAGAACCACAGGATGCCAAAGTGTCGTTTCACGTGACCTCTCACCCCCACATAAGAATCTGGTACAAATCTATCAAATGTGGACAAATGACGATTTCAAATATCTATAACAAATCCAGAAAAGCTCCTGATCTTTCGTTGAATTTACCGATGCTGTGACAGAGAAGTGGCTTGAACACGTCGATATCCTCGTGGCTGAGGTTTCAGTTGAGCTGGCGACAAGCTTCGAATGTCCACTTGGAGGCCCCTCCGTAAATATCGAGGCTCGTCTCCATCCAGGCAAAAACGTTGCCCACTTGTGCTTTGCTGCTGCAAGTCGCTAGATTGTAAATCTCCCCCACGGATAGTTTACGGTCCCAGATGTGAAAGTTTGCCAGGTCTCCTACGAAGGCTTGCGTGGCGTCGAATCCTCCTCCCAGCGTGTCCTGTGGAGGAGACAAACGGATTTAATCAAGGATGAAATGATTCGTTTATTCTTCTCTGGCTGCTTTATGAACAAGAAGAAAATTGCTTTTTGGATTATCTGGAGTTTTTAGAGTGAGTGACACAAATCTTCAGTCAACTGAGGAAAATCTAATTACTTATTAAATGTATTATGAGACTTTCACTGTGGTTGTTTCTGGAAATTGAAATCTAATGCTGGCTAATATCATCTAATGATGTCAGAATGAAAAAGAAAAATTACTTTTCCAGCTTGTTAGCTAATTTTATGCACCATGACATCCATCCATGATATTTAGCACAGTGAAACTAACTCTTGTGTGTTTCTTTCCTGCATTAACATTCTGTTTTGGTGAATAAAGTCACATTCAGGTTTCAATATGTAGATTGTTATGACTGTAAACCTCTGAGTTTGATTATATGAAGCTTCTCAGGCTGTGTCACCAACTCTAACTTCATACAGCACTGAAATACAACCATCACCAACAGTCTTATCACCAGTAATCAAGTTTGATACAGAAGCATAAATGGGAAAGAGCTGTAGTTCTTCAGGTGTCCACTAGAGGCTGATCCCAAAAGAAGATAAACCCCAATAATCTCCATGTGAGAGTGCCTTTTCTCACAGCAGAATAAACATGTTTACAGCCTTTTTAGAGAGACATTTTTTAAGTGTAGCTCATTTATACATTTCTACACACTGTAAGGGATATTGCATCTTTCATAAATACATCTTTTTTTTTCAATTTAACAAGGCCAAGAGTTGGAGGCTGTGTCAACTCAAGCTGCTTTTATGCATTAGTAGTAGCACTATTTTTTTTGCTCAGCCACCATAGTTAGCAGAGTTTTTTTATATGCATCATTTCACTCTCAATTAAAAACAACTTCTGGAACCCACATTCATCAGTATCCAAAGCTGTCACCTAGATTTAACATAGCAAATAGGTACAAGCATCCTATTGAACAATTACTGCATGAATGATTATCTTTTAGCTGGCAACAAGTTATTTCTCATTTCTTAAACAACCATGGAGAAAGACACATCCTGTGATCATGGAAAAGATGTCAGTCTGTTTAAGAAGCGTCACATCATTGGCATCAAGCAGAGAAAACATCTAAGGAGATTGCATAAAATACTAAAATTAGGTTAAGAACTGTCCAATGCATTATTGGATGATCAGGAACTATCGTCTTCTAGGAAAAAATCCTGAATGATTGTGGTCGGGGATCACTGAAACGTTTGGCTGAATCAAACCAAAGAAGAACAACAGTAGAACACAAGCGTATGTTTAATAGTGAAAGTCAGAGCATTTCCACACGCACAATGTAGAAGGAACTCAATGGATTGGGATTGAACAGCTGTGTAGCCTTAAGAAAACCACTAATCAGTGAGGCTAACCGGAAAAAAAGGATTCAGTTTGGTAAGGAGTGTAAAGATTGGACTCTGGAGGAACGGAAGAAGGTCATGTGGTCTGATGAGTCCAGATTTACACTCTTTCTGAGTGATGGGCGCATCAGGGTAAGAAGAGAGGCAGGTGAAGTGATGCACCCATCATGCGTAGGCCTATTGTATAAGCCTGTGGGTGCAGTGCCATAATCTGGGGTTGCTTATCTAAGTTTATCTAAACATTGTCATAGTGAATATGTGCTGTAATAAAAACTAAAGGTGGTCCAACAAAATATTAGAGTCTGGGTGAGATGTTTCTGGAAGTTTTCAGGAATTCATAATAGGCTTCAATGAAGTAGATATTTGGTGCTTCATAGAGTTCAGAAATGACTGATATGGATCAGAAGTTGAGTTTACCTGCTCTTGACCCAGGATCAGCAGCCCCTGCGGTTTGATTGGATGATAAGGAGCCAGATTCTCTCCACTTCCCCTCCTGACGCCATCTTGGAAGGCTTCCCAAACGCCATCCCTCGTGGTCCAGGTGACGCAGATATGGTGCCACTTGCCATCGTTGATGAGGAAAGGCAGCTTCGCAACCTGAGATAAGATATGCGTTAAAAAGTGAACACACGTTTCTCATATCATAGTTGGGAATCATTTCAACGCATGAAGTCTTACTTTGTCGTTTATGAGGATCTCCATCGGGTTGTTCCCCCACTCTATGAGGACCAGCTCGTTGGCCTGGCCCGGAACTGCGTAAGAGAAAGGTGTGCCGACACCGGGGGACGCGTTGGACTTGAGCCACATGCACACGGTGAGGGCGTACATCTCCGGCAAACTCTTCTTCACTTTGGCGTACATGTAGTTGGTTCTCAGCGGGAAGGTGAGCTGGAATTTATCCAGGGGCCTGCTCTCTCTTTGACCTGTGGAGAGGAAACAGAACATTCTCCATCAGCATCAGCGTTTCTCTTCGTTTGTCTTTCTAAAAACAGATACGGCCTCAGATATTCACACATCCTGGGGATTTACGCAGGAGTTATAACGTTACACAACAAATCCACACTCGTTACGCTCCAGATCTGCTTTAATCTCGCATAATAAATCTCATCACATGACTGCTACTGTCAACCTTCCTGTACCACTACACCTGTTTCACTGCTGTATGATTCTTTTTTATATATCTGGCATCAAAAGTGTCCCAAACTGTAAACACTGCGCCTTCTTTCAATTCCCAAAAGCCTTCCAGGGATAATGCAGGGATTGGTCGTTCTCTGCGTGTTTTGAAGGTTTAATCTGCATGAATTAAAGCAGGAAACAGACAAATGCAGAGCTGCTGCAGCTTTGAGGGGATGAGTACAACATTAAATCATCTGTTGATGTTATAAAAGCTCATAATTCTGATCTGTTTTTCTTATTTTACGCACTCGCTGCATGCGCAAACCCCTCATGCCCTCCCACTTCTCCTTTTCATTTTCACTTTTCTGTGCGCGCAGTCTTTCAATAGCGTCTCAAACTACCTTTCTCAAGGTCGGTGATCCTCTGGTGCAGAGACGTGAGCGTGGACTCCACTCTCCCACGCTGCTCCGTCTCATTCCTGAGCCCGGGCTTTCCCTCTTCGATGCTGTTCACACGGGACAGAACCTGCTTCTCCAGGTCGTCGATTTTACTCTGGAGCAGGTCTTTGAGGCTGTTTGCCTGCACCGAGTTGTTGCTTCTGCTGAATTGCTGTCAGGAGGAAAGAAAATATTAAACTTAGATTGAAAATATTTGGATTTAGACTTTTTAGAAAGCATGTTGCAGCTTATTTTTCTTAAGGCAAGTTTGGTTGATTGTGTTTTTGCCTAATGTGCGCAAAAGGTGTCACATTTTAAGTCATAACCAGCAGACAAAAACAAAATCACACTTTTTTTTGTTGCATTCAGGGTCATACTATTGATGTGCTTCTAAGAGACAAGGAATTGGTTTTGCATTTAATGACGAAGATTTAGTTGAGTCATCCAAAGAGTTCCAAAAGCTCTCCAGCCTACCTCTAGATTTTCTAATCTTTGCTTCAGAGACTGTAAAGTCTGCGAGAGTTGCGTCAAAGTGTCCGTGGGGCCCCTCGATACATCCCCCATTGTGTTTTTGGTCCCTGCTTCTTTTCTCCTGCCCCCGGCCCGCGCGTCCCCTGGCTCCACGCCGCCGCTCTGGCTCTCGCACCGAGCCAACTTTGAAGTCAGTTCTCTGATGGTTTCCTTCTGGTTCATGATCGTTTCCTTTTGCTGCAAAACCGTCTCCCGCAGCTGCATCACCGTGGTCTTCAAGTCCTCTCCCGGAACGCTGTTCTGCAAAGTGGCCGCGCAAATGTCCATATCCTTTGGTACAGAGGTGCAGATGAACTGTGTCTGTGCGCCAAACTCTTGACAGGAACTTTCCAAAAAGAGGCAGGAAATTAGAAAAAGTCTCCAGCAGATTCCCTTCTTTGAAGCCTGCATGGCTGATTCTGCGTTTTGGGGTTTGAAAAGGCTGAAAAGCTGCGGTGACTTCCCTCCTGGGTCCCCCGTGTTGTTATTGTTGTACTCTGCCTGTGTGGAAGTGCAGCGCGTTTTTATACCACCAGCCCGGTTCTGCGCAGAGCTGCTCCACTGCATCACGACCGGAGGAGGAGGGAGGGAGGGAACCGCGCTGTCCCTGTTTAATCGGCTCCAGAAAGCAGAGTCACATTCAGGAGATGAAACCCATTTTTTTTTTTTTTTTTTGCTTTTTTGCTTTCAGGCTCCCACGTGATAAATCTTTAATCACTTGCACTATTTGTCATTCCTCGCCGTGTATTATTCATCTGGAAAATGCGCGTTTTGTAAAGGCAACGAATAGAGTGAGGGGGTTTCTTTATTGCGTGGCGGGGTGCCAGGAGAACCAGCTGTTTGTCTAGTTTTTTGCGCGCGGAGAAAACACACTTCAACACACACACTCCAGGAACATGGATGCAGATCAGAAGGAAGAGTGTGTGGTCCCTGCAGGTTCAGCACCAAGGACAGCTCCCAGCACATTGCACTATCACAGAGGATTTGTTCCTGCTGTTTAGTTTAACACGTTAACTCCTCCTGTGTCACTCCCCTCTGATCACACATGTTTATTTCATGACGAGCTCTGCATTGAATTTCAAAAGGCATAGATTAGTTCCAGGTCAAACACACACACACACACACACAGAAACACACACACCTTATCCCCAAAGAAACCCCAATCTGCTCCACACATCACCGCCGTAATCATCTCAATAATTCAGTTTCCAAAATGATAATCTGTCCCACAGCACTTTACCTTTATCTATTATTCAGCAAAGACAATTGTATTATTTTTCCGCACTGCCCACTCTGCTCTTATTTTTCAGCCCATGTTGGAAAGAAAATGAAAACATTTCTTAATAAGTAATGAAAACAAATAGATTAAAATTGATTTCTCTTGGAGGATGAAGATATGCAGGCAGAGGCAGAAACAGCCTGAGCTGGAAGAGCCCACATGTGACAGAAAAAGGTTATTAGATGGAGGAGGTTAGACAGGTCAGGGTATAATTACTATCATCTAAAGCAGGTCACTGAAGCTAAATGGTTTATAGCTGCAGGAGGAGAGATATTAACACTGAACGACCACTTAAATTGATGTCAGGAGGAAAGAATTTATTAAATCAGTCCCTCCAGGATTTGTGGTCTTTATCTGTCCTAATCCAAATTTAATTATTGAGCGCAAAAGTTGGCCAAAGTGCAGCGCTGACAGTCGAGCGTGAAAACACAAGAACAACACAAGTAAACAGACAAAGTTGAAGACAACAAGATGCTGAAGTAGTAAAAGCCTTCAGCTGTATTTCAAAACAGTTTTTTTTGTTCCTTTTTAACAAGTTTAAGCAAGTTGGTTGTTGTGCAAGTAGTTGGTTGCCACATTTTAAACAAAGTCTGTAGCTTAACTATTCAATTTCGTTCCATCCCAGACAATGTAGACTTTACTCTAAAGCCTTGTTTCCAACAAGCAGCTCAGTTCGTCTCAGTGAGGCACACATTCTGTGGTATTTCCTTTGTCTTAAACCAGGACAGGTCCCAAAATTACTAACCCACACCGTCCCCCTTTTTGGTTCTCTTCTGTTGGGGTGCCACACATACAGATCCGACCCCTGAAGGTAGAACTAGACACGCTGCAGTCTGTTCATTAGTCTTAAGAATTGTCATTTCACATGCAACAGCGGTAATAAAGAACAACATGTCACCAAAAGCTTGATTGCTCTTTGTAACAAAGAGTCACAGACCAATTACAAAGAAGACAAAATGCTGGATGTCTGCCATCGTTGCTCTTTGTGTACTGTTGTATTTTTCTTCTTTTTTTGACTTATTAGCAGGTTTTACTGTGTTGGGCTGCTGGTTTTGTTTGGTTGTGGCATTACCGATCCGACATGTACCAAACTGCACTGATCCATGCCAGACTGCTTGATGGAAACTGGGCTTAAGTGGGGCTGCCACAAAAACTGGTCCCCCTGGTGACTGACTTTGGTATAGGTCAAAAACTCTGTCTCCATTCATTTGAATGGGACTGTGGTCCAGCTTTAAAAAAGAAATACACCTCACAGAAATGCAGCTCATATCCATATGCTGTGGCGAATTTGCTAATGGGGTGCATTTGGTTTAAGTCCCTTTTTTTCTGAAAAGTTTCTTTTTCATCAGTTATCAGAGGTTAAAAACAGTTTTGCACCACGTTTCATGACGATTGACAGCTGTTGTTTTTTGTCAGGAAGGAGAGCCATAGAGAGATTAAACTTTCGTTGTTGGTCTTGAATTCAATTTTTTCAGATATTATACTTTGACCCAGCAGTAAAATTTACTTACCCTTTGTTTTGTACACTTCTTAGGAATTGTGCAAGAAGGACAAAAGTGTCTCTCCATAGGGGGGCTGTGTAAGGCTCCAGGCTTTTTTGAAGCTTCGTTGCAGACTCTGCACAGATTCTCTATTGCGCAGACTTTGGCTGCTAATTCACAAGATGGCCGACAAGGATGTTTTGCCATCAAAACCATACCGTGGCCATGCTGTCCTTCCTGTTTACAGTATATGTTCCATCCACAGGTGTGTGATGATGAACCGAAATAGTGCTCTGTTTGCTTTTGTGATGAAAACCTGAGATATCTAATTTAGCTGATCAAAGTTGGACGACCGTTGTGGACATATTCCTTTGTCCGAACTGATACTGACATTTTTCTGGTTTAACCACATCAGGGGTCTTTGACATGTGGAAAAAAGATCAGCTCATGGCTTTGCTTACATCAAACACTCGCACAATGTCAGCTGAACACTTCACAGTGGAGCTGTAATTTGGCCTGACCTCAAAAAACAACCGTGTGACTCAAAAATTGGGTCAACATCTGCTATAATACACTCAGTGTGTGCCTGACCTTTCTTATCAGTGAGCAACTGGACTGATCTGTCTGAACGGGTCCAGTTATAAAAGAATCACATTTGAATTATACTGAATTTACAGTCTGACAGGAAGGATCAGTAAATATCACAGATGTGAGTTTTGTGGTGTTGTTGTTGACACCTGTAGGATTTAAAAGATGCTGGAAAATTTGCTGAATCACAACCTCGAGGAGAGACTGTTCAATGCTCCACAACAGCAAGCATGATAAGAGCTGCAGCAATTTACTTTATTACACCCTGTACTAGAAAGAGAGGACGGTTTAGCGACAAAATGCTTTCAGAGATTTAAATCTTGCTCTCAGGAATTTTTCTGTGACAGCAAATCTTTCCACAACGTCATTCATCCTAAAATCTGCAGATTTTCACTTGTAAGACATGATTTGGTGATGTGCTACAGTCAGCCAAAGCACATTATGCAAAGGTAATACGTGACATAACTTATTGTTACAAGCATTTACATATTTGTTTTCTTCTCCAACATCTCTGGAGGATTAAGAGGAATGGAAAGGGGAGAGAGATTTAGTGCTGTTACCCTCTGTACGTAATCCAGAGTGAATGGATTGTTTATGGGTTTTAGGAAAAGCATCAGCAAAGCCTAAAGGTGTGCAGGAAAGTCATTTCTTTTGAGCCTTTTGATGTGATGTAGTAGACGAAAAACAGAGTGGATTTAAGCTGACGTAACGTGGGGACTTGTAGGATATTTGCTGCAAGAGGGATGCTGGGGTCAAGGTTTTTATTTTAACACAGAAATCCAACAGAGGCATGTAGAAACCACTAAAGAGGAAATGTGGAAGGCAGCGGCACTGACATCAAGTCTCAGTAATGCTTTCAGCCGCATTTCCCTCAGTGGTAGTATATATTAGACAAAAGAGCCTTTATTAGACGGCAGGAAACATGGCTCTGCACTGCAGCCCTGGGTGAAAAAGAAATGTGAGCACACTTATTCTCCAGCATCACCTCAACAACTTGTTTCCATGTTATGTAAATCCCAGTTTCCATGCGTTTTGTGGCGTTTCTTTTGGATAAAACCTGGACGGGTCCCCACTTTTTGGTACCCTTCTATTCACACGTATCAATCTAGCCCCAAAAATTGGAGCTAGCAACACTGCAGTCTGTTGATTGGTCTAAAAAAAATGTCACTTCTCATGTGACAGTGGTAATAAACAACAACACATAACCCTGCCATGTGAAAGGCCACGTCCACACATAGCCAGGTATCTGAGAAAAGCATGTATTTTTATACAATTTGGCCTGTCATCCACTCAAAAGAGCAGTTTTATGTCATTAAAAATGATGAAATGATCCTTTCTGAAAACTCTGGTCAAAGTGAAGATTTTGGAAAACTAAGGCTTCATGGTTTCTTTTTTTACGCCCTGAAACAGAGTGTTTACTATGTTTAAAAAGCACCTTAATGTTTGCACTGTCTGCTTTTAAAGTTTGAAATATCTGTCTTCCACAACTTCAGAATAGATTTTTCTCTTTCTCTTTTCGGTTATAGGTTCAAATTTAATTTGACGTAAAAACTTTTATCTCATAATTCATCCATGCATGGATTATGTATACTTTTGGTTAAAGTGTATTTTTCTCTTTCTTAATTGTTATATGGGTGTGTGGAAAGGGGGTTTGGTTTTGGCTGCAGGCAATTTGTAATTTTGTAAAAATGTTGCATGCCATATCTTGTATGTCTTTGTAACCTGCTACTGGATACAGTTAATTTCCCTGGGGATCTATAAAGCATCTATCCATCTATCCATCTATCTATGGGCCTAGCATGCTCAGAGTAGCACTTATTGACAGATTTTTCCCAGTTACATTTGGACAATTTATCATTTTGTAAACAATCAGGTATTGCTGTAAGCATTTTCTAAATGAAACAGAGCGGATATATCAGTATTTGAAAGAACCCGGCTACGTGTGTACAAGGCCTGAATCTCCATTCAACTTCATAACAACAAGCTGCCTGCCAGTCACAAAGAAAACTAATTGCTGGATGTCTTCCATTGTTGCGCTTTGTTTCCTGTGCTGTGTTTTTCTTCTTTGTTGGATTTATTAGCAGGGTAAACTATGTCCCGCCGCTACGACACCTAGAGCGGAGAGGAGCATGGGGTGGTTTCTCACTCCAGTTTTGCTCCGTTACCGCTTTCATCACAAACCTGCCCAAAATTCAGAATAAGAACATACGTTTTTGGAGCATAGCTGGTCACAATCTTGGTTGAGCCACAATAGGTGGAATGGCATGGTGAGACTTTGAGCAGGGACGATGGAGGTAGACACCTTTAGGAGCGAGGATCAGTAATTTTCATTGTTTCACTTTGCTTTCAAGCTTTTACGCCTTCAAGCCATCAGCATCTGGCTTACATGCCACCTACCAAAAAGGGCATGGTCGGCAGTGGAAACACAACCAGTATCAGGCTTTACTGATCCGCTTGGTGGAAACGGGGCTTAAGTCTCATGTTGAACCACACCTCACTCAACAGAATATTTGTTTGTATGCAAATCTCTTCTTTCTGTTCGACTGTATGTACTGTATAATCATGCAGAAGAGACGAGACATCTTCTCCCCCGTGAGACTAAAGCAGCTTTGCAAAATGTCCAAAGTCTGGCTCTCATTAGGAATTCATTATTCAGCGCTTCCCACACAAACAAGTCCCTGAGCCATATGCTTCTAGAAGAAAAGCCTTCGCTTGGTGGAGAAACATACTGTACCTTTTCCCATCACCTCCACTACACCCTTCTCCTCCCGCCCCCCCTCTCCTCCAGCAGGCACACATCACACAGCCCTGCTCTAGTGGCCCCTTAAAGCAGTCTCTCAAATATTCCTCTGCATGCCACAAGTTCACTCTGTAAGCACACACACACACACACACACAAAAAATGCTCCCAGCTGTTGAATTTCTAACGCTGTCAGCCTTGTGTGTATGAAATAATCATAGGGTTTGGATTAAAGTGATTATTTGTTGTCAAAGTCGTCGAGTGAGACGTGACAGCACAACAATCTATGACACTGTTGATACTAATCCCATCCAAACATCCGCCTGCAGCTCTTCTCCTCACACACGCACACACTCGTACACACTGTACTGCCTCGCTGTCCACCTGTTGTGCTGAACAGTATCTTTTTAATAATGCATTCAAAGACAGGGAAAATGCATTCCCCAGCACAGCAGATCAATAGTAGTAATTTCACGTGTTGGCGTTCAGCCTCAACTCGCTTTATTCTTTCCACAGAACGAGCTCTTAAAAACATCCTGCACAGTTTGGCTCATGTCTCTATGTTTTTTATTTCACATTACTCTGCACTGGGCTGCATTTTGTATTTAGAGTTCAGTGAGTGAGTTCAATCTCATCTGAAATCCACTGATGGTAACGGGTTGTGTTGATGGATGGCAACTGAAAAGCATCAAGTTTAACAGTGATTCAAAGTTCCGTCTTTAGCCCAGTTTCCACCAGGCAGTTGGGTATGGATCAGTTTAGTTTAGTACGGATCAGATCGCCTAAACCTGTTTGTGCTTCCACAGCCAGGAAAGGACACAAGGGTTAAGGAATTGAGGATGGAAACCAGGAATTTTCCAGTACAGCAAACCAGATGTCGGTAGAAGCATCCTAGCAAGATAGAACACATTGAACCCCACAAATAAATCCAATGAAGAAGAAAAACTTGCTCAGTAATCAAAGAACAATGATGGAAAACTTCCAGCAGTTTGTCTTCTTTGTGGTTGGCAGTTGGCTCCTTGTTACAAAGCACAAATACGCTTTGGATTATGTGTTTTTCTTCATTACCGCTGTCGCATGGGAAGTGACAATTCTTTTGCCTAATCAATGAACTGCAGTGTTTCTAGCTTTCTGGGGTTCGATCGGTGTGTGTGGCATCCCAACAGAAAGGTACCAAAAAGGGGGACAGCAAGGGTTGGTAATTTGGGGACCTGTCCCGGCTTTAGTCAAAGGAAATGCCATGAAATGCGTTTAAACCGCTTTGTGGAAACTGGACTATTAAGCCCTACTCAAGCAAAAAGCCACAGGAGACACAAACTCAGAGTTTACTGCAAGAATATTCTTTCAATTTGAACTAAAGCCAATACAACTGCAGTTCCCTGAGTGTCCACTAAGGGCTGACTCAAAAAGTGAGTCAAACCCCGTCTGGCTCAATTGCATGAGAACACTCATTAATGCATCATCATGATTCATGTTTACAGCCTGGTACAGGATGTATGACTCATTTGTTTATTTGCAGCAGCTGCACAGTAGGTAAACTATTCATAACTCATCTGTTTTGATTGTTGGAGGGCTAGTGACTGATTTAACTGGTATATTAGCTGTTAGCTGCTTCAAATCTATCACCATGGTGATGGCTGGTTTCTTCACGTTGAAGATGAGGTGGGTTCAGTTTATTGAAGACAATGACTTAAATCTTCATAACCCCTCTTCTGACATTGAGTCAGATCGCCAAGACTCATGTTTCATACAATCTGTGTTTATCATGTTATTTGAACAGTGACAATCAAAGTGATGCATACAAGGATCAAATTGTGATTGTTTTGATCAAGCAAACAATCACTTTCTGTTTTATATTCTTAACATATTCAGTATGTACATAAGATTTCCCACTGTATGCAGGAAGCCAGAGGATAGTGAAGCTTGCAGAACAGGGAATAGGTTGTGCTTTGGAAGGCAAACTATCTGAATAAGGAAGCACAAGTGAAGCTGTGGGGAAATACTATGTTGATGTCACACACAGAAGATGGACTTGTGGATTTGTAGCAGCGTCTAACTTGAGAAAAATCTCAGGGTTTCAGAGATAATTGTGAGATTTGCAACTTTGAGAGACTGTTTGTCATCATGTGTGGTCTCTCACATCTCTGCATCTGCTTTTTGTTACACATCTGTAAGTGTGAGGCTTAAGTAGCAACACTGCAATCAGTTTGTTTCCTAACAATAGTGGAGTCGCTTTAAACAGTGAAATCCAAATGATCTAAATGTAGCCTGCAGAGATTTTGCTGCAGCATCCAGCGTGGACACATCACCATAAAAGCCCGGGAAAAAGAAAGGTCACCATCAACTGATGTTTTCCATTCCAGTGCGACCACCAAGCAGAACTGTTTCTGATGAACGCCGGACGCTGGCCCATCATTTATATGAACAAAAGCCTAATTAAGCTGCATCTTTGTGCAGCCATCTTCATCTTCTCCACCATAGAAGAGGAACACAGCTGCCATTTTTGGGGTCATTGGAACTTTAGCATGCAGCGGCTGGTTAGAGCAGGGAAATGTCACGCAGTCTCCAGCACAGAGTGAAAAAATTACCCCAGAGAGGCTAATTAAAACGAAGACATTCTTCCTCATAACACCCGTCTTCTTTTTTAAAAAAAAGTTATTTCCCTCGTGAGCTGCAGGAGGAGTTTTCCATATCATGTGATTTCTGTCTTTATGTTTTATTAAAGGTTGTGATTTAATCATGTTTTTTCTTCTGCATGAGCTGAGCCCGTCTGAAATTGTTACCATGCATCATCTGACACGCGGATCATTTTCTGAGCTGTGGAGATATCTTCACATGGGAGTCTTTTTTTTTCCACATCGTGAGGCTTTGATGCAGAATGCTCACAGAAACTTTTGTTAAAGTACAGTATATTAATGTAGAACTTTATCTCCTGCTGTTTGTGTGTGAATACCAAAGTAGCGTGTGATCCTGCACTGATTGCTTTCCCTCTCTTTGGAGTCGTTTGGATTTAAAGATTATCAGTTTTTATAACAAATACTTCTTATTACTTTAACAGTCCCTGCTCTCTAACATGAGCTGTTTAAAAGGCATTTTTAACAACATTCTCTCTGTCATAAAGACTCCAACTTATTTTTTATTAAAAGAGAGCGAACATCACTGCCTTCAAATGACACTTTATTGGTCTTATGACTCTTCATTCTAAAGTTATTGTCAGCAAAGAAAGACAAAGCGTGGATAAAAAACATCAACATCATTAAACTGAAGACTGCCGTGGGGAGAAGAGCTACTTAACTGGTGAAAACAGTTTTATAATATGTGTGTGGCTCAGGAGCAGGATGGTTGAGTATCAGGTGATGTCAGAGTGATGTCATCAGGGTTCGTAGACAGGTTGGGAAGGGTTAGCAAAGTGACAGAATGCTCCCTGAAAATTTCCATGAATTTCTTTTTCTTCTTGCTATCAACCTGAATAAGGTTTTCAAAAATGATCTTGGCTGAAACAACATGATTGGATGCAAATTCATCTGTGCACCATGAATCATGTGCAACAATGATAAAACTACAGTTGCAACCTCATATTTGTTTATTACAGCTTTCTAGGTTACTGGTAACACAATTCTGTGTAATACATGTTCAACAACAAAACTAGACATTTTTCCCAACTTTTAGGTGAATGTGACATAATTTTGTATTGTACTTTTTTTTTTAAATTAGACCAAAACACTTGCTTAACCCTGTGGTACATAGTGGTGACTACAGGGGACACATATTTAAAAGTTATTTACTCCTAAATTCAATGGTTCATGTGGTGGAAATTCATATTAGCCTATGTCAGGATGTTTTTATTCTTCTTATGGCCTGAAAAATGTTTTCAATTCTTTTTCCAAGTATATATATATATATTTTAAAAAAGTTATAGACAAACATTTGAGGGTAAAACAGCATAATAACTATAAAGTATTCAGTGTTAAAATTGATGAGAGAGAGTTAAAAGGTTTCACAAAGCATTAGAAATAGACTGTTCATGAAATTAAAAAAAAAAAGACAAGAAGTCAAACAAAAATTAGTCATATTTACATTAAGTTCACACTGTTTAAGTTGAATGCTCAGTAACAAATATTGGGGGAAAAAAAAAGGAAAACTTTTTTTCATGCTTTAAGACAAATAAAAACACTCAGGGGAAAAATCCTGACACTGACTTTCATAATTCATGCACCAGAGGGTTAAGGTTGAGGGTTTTTTATGTGCAATCTCAGCTCGTCTTCTGTGATGTTCACTCTTAAGACGAGTAAATACTCAAGTTGTTGAATTCCTGCCTTAAACTGGCAATGTAAACTGAGCTCTGCTGTCTTATGTGCAGCACAGTCAGATGTGAGCAACACATTGCCTCTGTGTTTGTTACTGTGATAGGATCCCTTCAGCTTTAAGTGTCTCTCTTTTATCATTTTGTCGACTTTATATAAGCTTCTGAAGCACCAACTTCAGATTCCTGTACTTGGAGTCGTGGCAGCATTGATTTCTTTTGTCTTCTCATTGCCATCACTGTTGTGTTTTACAGTTTGGGATAAAAACAGGCCACACAGCTCTGGTCCCTCAGCACCTGAAGGTTTGTTAAATTATAAATCAGGCATCAAAAATTCTCAGGATCACATCACAAATAGCTTTATGGATTGATTTCAATCTCAGTACAGATTCCTGCAGCACAGTTGAAGGCCAGCTGCAGTTTTATATATATATTTTTTTATTTCTTTCTCTGTGATACAAGTCTTTCCTGCTGTTTTCTGACAGGTAAAATTGTTCTCAGTGATTCAAAATGAAGCTGGATAAAACATGAACGTCAATTATTTTGAAACACACCCTTAATCCAAGAGTACACAGACTGTGTGAATCAACATGCAGCGGGCACGTGGTTGATGGATTTCTGCTTTATGTCCTGATAATCCACAATTGGTTTGCATAAAGAATGACAGATGGAGGCTTCATTGTGATGAGCTTACTGTATGGAAATGTAAAGAATAGCATGAGTATACTCTCTACTCTTCTCCACTCACTCACAGTTAGGATTTCTTGATGAAGCAGCAAATTTCCCAGAAGATAATTAATGCAATTGTTTGTTCCGTATGTTTGTGGCATGTGTCCTTGGCGATAAACAGCCAGCCAGGTGTGCAGTGTGTAGGTGGGAGCATCTTGCTCAGCTGTCAAAGAAGCTGTGGAAGCATGAAGTGCTGTCAAGAGATGCGGTCTAATGAAGGGATGTTCTCTATCTGAGCTACACAAAGGGAAAGTGACAGAGTAGCTCAAGGCCTCCGTCTGGCACCTTCTTCACTCTGCAGGAGAGGAGAGAGCGAGAAAAAAAGAGAGAGAAAAGGTTACTGAAGAAAAAGTTCTCCTTACTAACTTATTGAGATTCAAACCCACCCACACTGTGCTAGTAGAGGAAAGACTCCTGCCTGTTTCACTGATCATCAACCATTTAAAACTCAGAGAAGAGACTCCAGCTTAATGCTGCTGCTGCTGTCACTTTCTGATGGCTGTCTGTCAACCAGACATCTGGAACACAACTCTTAAAAAAAAAAATCTGCAGAGAGCTTCTTCAAAATTAAAAAGGACAACATTCATTCTTATCTGATGTGATGCTGTCTCAGAGATATCGTTTCAGATCGATTCCAATTCAAGTCAATGTGTCAACTCACACTGGATCTGTGGCCCGGCTGCATCCCTGCTCCAGCAGGTCCCAGCAGATATGCAAACATATTTTTTTCTGGATGCTGTGGTGCAACAATTGGCAAAAAGTAGATCAAGCAGGACAGGAAGTTGTGCGAAAAACATCTGAAAACAACCAGCGACTTTCAAAATAAAACAAACTATGCCGAAACTGGATTGAAATTAGAATAAGCTTAACTACAACAAGCGACATAATGAGCAGGGTGTCCAAAGCATAGATATATATAAGAAGGCTAGATGCCTTAAGGCAGAGTCAGCAGTGTCGTTACCGTAGCGACCATCTTGGAACAGGCCTGCTTTGTACTGTAGTCAATGGAAAGGATGATGATTTACTCACTAAAACACTCGTAACTCGCTCAATTCTTGACGGATTTACAAACGGATTGGTGTATTAAAATCGCAATTTTTTTCCTGAAAATATTCTTAAGTTTGCAAGTTAATTCGCTAAATTTCTGACGTTTGCAACAAACCAAGCTGTTTGAAAATCGGTTGAAAATTGAGCAATCTGCAGTTATTTCAAAGTCCATGCTCCATTGTCTGTAATGTAATGAGTGAGCGAGCAGCCCTGTTTCAAGATGGCTGTCATGTGACAACGTTTCTTTTCCATTGGCTTACAGCGCACACAAGGCATTTAGCCTTCTTGTATATATCTATGGTCCAAAGGGTCAGTTTACAATTTATATATTTGATACAAGCCCATTTTAGAATCTTTCTCTGTGAGCCAGGCTTATGGAGAATCTTCACAGATTATCTTCTCTTAAATCTTAAACACACACACACTGCAAGATTTACACTAGCTTTGGTATTGAGGGTTAAGATTCAACAGACAGAACAGGAGTGTACCTTTGATTACCAAAAACACTCAGGAGCCTGACTTGTTCTGGTGATATTGGGCTCTGGAAAAAAGATTTATGCTATGAAGGAAGGCTTCGAGAATACCTATAAATTCGTTACAAAAAAGGGGGAAAATGTGTTGTCTTCCATGCATAAACTTCTATATATAACTCAGGCGTAACAGGCTGAGTCAGTACAGAAATAGTCCTCATGTTTCAGTGCAGCAGAAATAAACTGAGCCAGTTGCAAGACACCTGCACGCTATAAAAAACCTGCCTCGTGACCTCCATCACGTACTGTAAAATCCAAGAAAACCTCCATTTAGATTATTTTCTCCAAATCCTGATTTAGTCGAATCCTAAAAAATGCATTTTAATATTAAAAGCATCCACAAAAACCACAAAACAGGGAAAAAGCAGGAACATGAGATCAAAGAAAGGAGTTAATCTTAAGCTACAAGATCCTCTTTATGTCCTCGCTGCGGTTATGCTCAGTCAGCTGACACAAGACTTGGTTTGATTACTCTTCATCAATCCATATCAGAGTATTGAGAGCATTAAAGGCTTATGTGAAGTCCAGCAGGCACGATAAAAGCGAGTCCATCGAGGTCTTGAACTGAATCAGGGTGTTAGCACAGGGATGTTATTGTGATGTGACGTGGAAAAGCATCATCATTGATCCTCTGCTGCATGAAGACTCTTCCTCTCTGTCTCTTTTTCATTCATGCGTTTGTGTTGTCGAGTGTACGAGTGCTGAGTTGAGGATTTCACAACTTGATCTGCAATACAGTGAAAGAAGGAGAAGACAGGCAAAGTGTTGCAACACGACAGAGAAAAGAAGTAAGTCTGGCAAGAAAGCAAAGTTGTTGCGATAACCTTTCACGCCTCTCTCTGAAGGTCACAGATTAATGAGTCATGCCCTGATGCCTCTACATGAAGATGATCATCAATACGTACCAAAAACTGAAGATGATGCATAAATCACACCCCTGCATTTTTTCTCTGTGAACCCTGTGAGCCAGCGAATGTATGAGTGTGTAGGAAAAAAAAGAAAAGAGCAGGATCAGTGCCTCCACATGAAGGCTTCTCTCTCTCCTCAGCCCTGCATCTGTGTGGAATAATAAAACTGTGTCAGAAAAAGTGCAGGCAAATATTTCTGCACGACGGAGCCGAGATAACTGAAGGAATCTCTTTTTTTTCTTCTCCTTCATGTCGTCTCTGCTTTGGGGTCTCCCTGCACTGATTTAAGCGAGCGATTACTGTTCTCCTTCGATGAACACTCTCCCTCTTATATGTTGCTTCATTTTTGTCCTATTAATGTACTGACCAACACACACACACACACACACAAACACACACACTTAGCTGAGGCGTGAGAGCCCCCTCACTCTCATCAATAATACACAACGGCACCCCCTTCTTCACAACCATCATTTGCTTCCAAAAATAGTCCTCCTTTTTTCTTAAATATTTCATCTCGCTCTGTCTCTCTCTTTCTTCACCCTTTCCTCCGTGCCTCGTCTTTAAATAGGTGATGAGAAAAACGCCGACAGATGAGTGTACGTTTCAACCTCCTCACTTACTCCCCATCGAGGATTCTGTCTTTCCTAAATCCCTCAAACTGCCTTTCTCAAAAATGCATCCACACTTGCGAGCCGAATCGCTCCCTTCAGGCCAGCAGCGTTTAGCCTCTGGGCTGTTTGGTGGACAGGAACCAGGAATGGACAGTTAGCTTACAAATACAATATCTACAGAGTCCAAACCACTGAAAAAACCTCTCCCCTTTCTCATTAGCAACTGAAACCATTCTCATGAGTCATCATTTGTGGTGTTTTTAAGTAATTCCTCATATTTCCTGCCTTTCTTTAGTGTTGTGTAGTGTTTTTTCCTGTGTGTTTCCTGTTTTCAAGAGTTAAAAGTTGAATTTGACTTCCTGTGTCTTCCATCCTTTGTGATTGAGTGCCCTGCCCCCATTGCCTACATCTGTGTTTCATTAACTGGACTTATAAGTGTCACATGTTGGCCTCTATGTTTTGTGTATTCTACTGTTATGTTGTGTTAATATGTGTCTTAGTATCCTCCATGTCCTAATCTCACTGATTCTTGTCTTGTTTCCTGTTGCGCCGTTTGTGTCTAGATTGAATCATTTGGAAAAGTATGACAAGGGTGAAAAACCAAACAAATCTAGAGTTAGAAGACACTTAGAATAAATGCACATTTTGAATTCGTTGGATGGGGTTTGCTGAGGAACTCCCCTGACACATGACGTTCTGCACCTGCCTCACTTTCCTGCTGCAATTACTCAACGAGACCATTTCTGTCCACCATGCATGTGGCTAACACTACGGTCAAATAGGCTGTTCTTTAACTGTGCGTTATGACTGATGTTGCCTGGGACCAGGACTCTGAGGGTTTGGAGGATTCGCCTCCTGCATGTTTTGGCTCCTGCTCAGCTCTGAAAACACATTTCAGCTAATAAAGTGCAGAGATTCATGAAACTCAGCTTCTGACTCAGGAGCAGAGAAATAATATCCCCTGAATGAGTCTTGTTCGTTGCTAAATTAGATATTTTAACTTAAGTTGCAGCTAGATTTAATTTTGCATGAAACCCAAGTCCCTTTATAAGAACAGTGTAATGATCCTCACTTTGTTTTAGCTCCAGGCCTTTGAGATTTGTGCCTTTGTGAAAATAATCTTCCAGTCAAAGTGTGGGGGAAGTAAGTTTGCTTGTTTTATTCTACTCCACCGCACCATTACAGAATTTACTGTACTAACAGGGCGTGAAGCTTTCTTCCGTCCTCGGTGAGTTCGATTGGAGCAGAAAAGTCGCACGCTGAGACGACGTGTGTTCAAAACCACAGTCGACGGTGCATCACACATTTCATCTCCACATATCTGGTAAACAGCTCTCTTCCCACTGAGCAAATATAATACCTCACATGTTGGGTGAGACTGGGCTGCTGCTGTGTTTCTTTTCATTTTCTGCCTCCATGGTTGAGTCTCTGACCTCGACTCAGACTGACTCGGTGGAAGACGAAGCGTGGTGCTCTGTTTGTTGTATAATGAGTCCAAATGGGACACACAGGTGGCTGTTGGTGCTGGATTTGACCCTTTTTGCCTTTATTTACGTCTCTACTCTCTCCTTTAGATTAACGGGGTTTTGCCTAATAAAGAAAACAAATCAAAGGTGAACATTTCAGTGCTGTATTTATTTTCCGTTTGTCTTAAGAATCGCACTCATCGCTTTACTCTCTGCATGTTAAACACACCTCAGCTCTCCCTGTGTTCATTATTCACGTCTTTAAAGCTCTTTGCTCCGATACATTAACTTCAAACAGTCGTAAGCGTTGAATTAATTCTCTTTGTTTTGGCCTCATAAATCATTCCAGGTTATTGTCTTTAGATATTTGCCAATATATTTTCCCAGGCGCGACGTAATGAGGTGTGCAAATTGTTTTTGGCTGTCGGGTTTGTTTAAGGCTGTATCTCTTTGTGAACACGATTGTTGAGGTTGTTTATGAGCAAATGGTTAAAGGTTTTTTGGCTGTTTGAAGATTTAATGAGCGTAACAGATAAGCAGCACATTAAAGCTCCTGTGAGGAACTTTCAGAACTAACAGGAGCTTTAAGTGCTTCTTAAAGTCGAGCTCCGCATCCTGTATGGGATTAATTTGTCTCTTCTACTGAACCTTTAAATCCAAGAGAAGGCAGATTTTCACTTCTGAAGTTTAAATAAGTCAGAGTCGTGTTTTCAGCAGGGACTTGTCAGAAGGATCCTTTAACCTTCTTCCTACTTTAAAATCAATCACAGCATAAAAGCCCTCACCTCTCAAAAGACTCAACTTCTCTCTCAAGCTTTCCTTTTTTTTTCTCCGTCAGGTAAAAAGTTTGATCACAGTTTTCAATTTTGGCACTGAATGAGAAATGAAACCTGCCTGTGGGAGTCTCTTATTTTGATTACTAAGGCTGAATGATTTGCAGAAATAGTCTAAGTGTAATTATTCTTAGGTTTCCATCTCATGTTGTTAAACAAACATAAGCGAAAGTACCATATTAGATAAAACTAGTAATAAATCCCTTACAAAAATAGCTCAATTGCTATAATGAAAGGTATCATATATATTTTTTTTTCATTCTTGTTTTAAGTAAGAAAAACACACAAGGGGGGAAATGTATATTTTTTTTCAAAACAAGAAAATAAATCCCATAAGAAACATTGTTGGCACATCTCTAGAAATTAGAATATCATGAAAAAGTTCAATATTTTTTGTTACTTATTTCAGAAAGTGAAACCCAGATATTATAGACATATTTATACATAGAGTGAGTTATTTCAAGCCTTTTTTTCTTGAAATGTTTTTGATTGCTAATGTAAACTCAAAATTCAGTGTCCTAGAAATCTAGAATATCATATAAAACCAATTAAAAAGGGATATTTTAGACAGAAATGTAATTTTTCCTACTCTCGACTGCTTTTTTGCCCATTTCGGTCACTTTTCACTCATGTTGATTTTGCCGCTTATGGACTATTTTCTCTACTTTCTTACTGTTTCCCAATGTTACTCCCAGTTTTCCACCATTTTTGCCAGTTTGAACTGATTTTTATGGCTATTCTTTGCTGTTTTTGCCATTTTCACCAACTGAATTGTGTCTCTTGCAGGAGTTTCTAACATCTACCACAAAAAAATGTATCTACAATTCTGACACTTTTCAGGTCAAAGAACAATATTGTGATCTAACCTTATTTGTAATGAATTGCCTAGCACTAACGCTAATTGAGCTTGAATAAATGCGCCCACCCCTCATGGAAAATTAACCCTGAAGCTGCGCTGCTGTGGATTCAACATCGTCACAGGCATGAGAGTGTCCCATCAGAAATGTCTGGATGCTTTGTTTTGGCAGTCGTTCGTGAATAAATGATCGGAGTACAGTGGATTCTTGTAGGTGCCTTGGAGCCGTGGAGCAAAAACATCCGAGTTAAACAAGTGGAATTCATTTCAGTTCACACACTCCAGTGCAGACAGGGTTGTTTCTTCTGTCATGTTTCTCTTACTCTGAATACACTTCAAACACAGGAAGCAGAACGACACGAAGAGAATGAAAATAATACAGGACGACTTCGAATTTGCTCCAGTAAAAGCAAACCACAGAAAATGATGCTCTCAAATTTCTCTGACTTGACAGACTAACTCTGAGCTTTCTGGAAACATTTGCAGCCTCCAGAGGTTAAACTCATCTCAGTGCCTCAGTTTGTGTCTGGCTCAAATTACCAAATTAACCAAAAGGATTGAGGACGATCTCAGCTTTGAAATTAAGCACAAAATCTTAACTGAAACCAACACAAACAAAAACCACTCATAAATCATGCAGAGAAAAATCCCACAGTGGACTCTAAATAACATTGCAGTAAAACTAGTTTGAAGTGTTGGCTGTTTGCACTTTAAAGCTCCTGTGAGGAGTCATAAGCTGCTTATAAAACAAGATGAAGTAAGTATTGATGTCTCTTTATGAGCTGCGAAAGCAAACAAGAGCATCAGTGATGAGTTCGATCATTTCTGTCCTGTCGTTTTTTATGTCTGAGATTTCTGCTGCAGGGTTTTGTTGCAGGGATTGACGGCCTGCAGTCAATACAGACTCTCTTTTTCTTTTTTTAAAGAAAATAATTAAGACTCAAAATAAGATCTGCATTTGAAAAAGGAAAAGCAAGCAGGATTATGTTTTAAAAGCAGAGTAAGCAGATATCACTTTGTCCACAGGGGGCGCCAGAGTCAACACAAGCTGAAAGTTCCCTCAAGAGGGTTTCTCTCTCCATACATTAATGTTAGGATATATCAGAGTATTAATCTAAAGTATTAAGAAATAAAAGTGGTTTGCATGTCATCAGTACTCACTAGACATACATGTCTAGGTACAGGATCTATTTGTGTGTGATTTACAAGTTGATGAAGTCCTGTTTGAAACCTGTTTATGCACATGACTGTAAGTGTTGTACTTCTGTAATGTCCTGTGTTTTGAAGAGTTAGTTCTGATGTTTCATGAGCTAAGGAGCCTTGTTGGGAGCCAAAACACGTCCCAAAGTGTCTTCTGGGAGCAATACTTTCATTAAAGTACCCTCTTGCATGCCACCAAACATCTAAAGTGCCCTCTTCGTAGCCAAAATACTTTCAAAGTTTCCTCTTGGGAGCCAAAGTTGTGCAAGAGAACCATCTTGGGAGTCAAAACACACCCTGAAGTGCCCTCTTGGGAGCCAATCTTGTTCTGAACTGTCTTCTTAGGAGCCTAAAGAAATGGTAAAGCACCATCATGATTTGGGAACCACACTAATCTGCTCCCTTGGCTGATTTAAGCTTGACTTACCAACTTCCTGGAACCAAAAAACACCCTTGAGTGCCCTCTTGGAAGCCAAAATGTGCCAAAGTGCTCTCTTGGCTGGCAAACCGTACTAATCTGCCACTTTGACTGGTTAAAATGTGATTAACCGGCCTTTCGGGGGCAGTTTCCCTTGCCCCTGTCTGTGCACACCCCTGTTTCCCATGTCTTCTGTCTTCATTTCTTCATTAATTATTTTATTTTGAAGCTTCATGGCTTGCCTCTTTTCCTTTGTGTAGTTAGTTTCACCTAAGTCCTGTTGCTCGTTGATGTGTTTTTCTCAGCGTCTTCTTTGTTCAACTTCTCTTCTGTTTCCACTTCAGCCTGTTTTGGATAAAGTTGTCTCAGATTTGTTGAAATAAGTTTCTGTTTGACTTTAAGTCTTTGATCTTCCCTTCATCAAATATTCATCTATCTGCATGTGGCTCCTCCTCCCTTGTTTGTTTGTTTCCCCTGATGACCTTAACTTTTTCTCTGACCTCTCTTGAAGTCATCTCCATTTTTAAAGAATGTGCTCATACAGTTGTGTTCAAACGCTTCAAAGGTCTTGCTCCCTAACTTTACTGAAAAACAGTCCTTGCAGCTTCAGGTTGTTATTGTAAAGTTGATTTCTGCAGAAAAAAATATTTTGCACAAATAGCTTTTTCTGTGAAAGGAGTAAACTCAAAAAAAAAAAAGTTTGAAAACCACCAAATCTTTGAGCAACAAAGCTGCACCATGTCTGATTTCTGTCATTTTTTAAATAAAAAAAAAGATGTGAGGTTCATTTCATTCTGCTGCAACTAATATTTTCTTTCTTTTAATTTCCGGTTTTAATCTTTTATTCTCACAGAAGCTCCTCAAGAGGCAGATTTTGCAAATTAGCATCATTTGTCAACTCTGCATATCTTGCTCTGGATGTCTTTCTTTTTTTTTTGTACTGTACTATTCTACCTGGACATATAGAGAGGTGATGGATTACATCTCTCCACACCATTTGTGCTGATAACATATTGAATCAACCTCAGTGGTGGCCATTACAAAAGGCTGCAGAACCAGTGTTGTATTGCAAGAGAAAAATTGTATTGGGACACCCCTAGATATTGACCTGCTGGTGGTGCTAGCTCTGCCAACCTTAGCCACGCTGCTAACCACAGAGTCTGTGCTCTGGTTTGACTGTTTTTCTTTCTAGCTGCTTTCTCTCTTTTGGGTTAGGCAGAGTTTAAATTTTCTAATCAAATGACTGAAATTCTTCTCCTTGTAACAGCCTGAATCATTAGATGTAGGGTTTCAGTTTCCCAGACGTTTCAGTCCAACAGAAATGATCATTAAACTTTGAGCACAGCCTCTGAAATAGAAAGCCATGGTTTGGCACAGCTTCCTTCTTTCTTCTGTTTTGTCTTCTGTTTTGTCTAAAACTGTCTCTTCCTCTGTGTCCCAGCTCCCCCCCTGGAGATGTTTGGTGGAAAAACAGAGGGTGAAGGACAGCAGACCTTCGACTCAGGACATCTATCTCCTGCTGGGACCAGAACACACACTCTTTTCTCCAGTGATCGATTGAGGACAACATCAGTAATGGCCTTAACAGCCGTGCAAGGTGGGCGATCAGTGGCCATCGATCCGATTACCTGGGGAAGCTGTGGACGGCCGAGTCAAAGGGAACATTTCACTGATTTCTTGGACCTGCGTGGTCGGAGGGAAACTGAGCAGAGCAGGTCAGTGGAGCTCTGTCACCCTCAATTATTCACAACCACTCTCTTCTTTTCTTCCCTCACTCAGCCCATTTACATCCCTCAGACTCTGAAGCCTTCAACTTCTCCTTTACCTCTGTTTTCTCTTGACTTTGGTGATGCGTTTTCATTAGTTTGTGGATTTTTTCCACATTCTGGATCATTTTTAAACCTTGAGCCACATTTGAGCGTTTAGCTTGTGTAAACAACGGCTTGTGTTGTGTATTTCTGCACCAGGAGTTCAAAGAGACTCTTCCTGACGTTTCGTAGTAGCACGAGTGAAATTTCACCCTTCTAAATTCTTAGATGTTTATGTTCAGAGCGAATACTAAAAGCCTCTTCTCTCCCTGAAGATTAAATCAGGCATTCTCCGGTAATACCCCCCCAACGAACATGTCAAACTGTGCCTCTATATTTACTCTTTAAAAGCTTGCTCCTTCTGCATGCAGGACACAGCGCTGATTTTTTTCAGGGGTACTTCTCCAGGATTAAAAATGCACCCTGCTATTTTGCCATATCTCTGTACCCAAAGGATCTTCTTGTCGAAGCCCTCCCTGATGGGAATCTGATGGTAATGATTACTGACGTCCTCTGGCTGCCACTACAGATGAGTTTACATTATTCAAAGTCTGAGAATGAAGCAGGAGAACAAGCCTCTGGTTCCCACGTGAGAGCTGCTGTAAAATCTCATATTGGCTTCACTGAGCTAATTCAATACACCACTTTGCACCATATACTTTTATTTTGCCCTGCTACAGTCTATTAACTTCACAGTGGCTTTGTTTAAGACAAGCTGTCTATGGCGCGTCACTATTTCAACATTACGTGGGAATAAAAGAGGTCTCCGGGCTCAGCTTCCTGCCGGCGCTGGAGACACACCTCACAGCTCTGCAGCTGTCAATTCAAACTCGATGTGCCTCACAGGTGCCAGCTCCACTCTGCCTCTTCTAAGCCTTTGTGCATCGATCAAAGCGAGCCCCCCGCCTGAGACTCAAACTGCAATACTGCACATTTCTGCAAAGTCAAACTGACCAGTCTCTTAACTTACTGAAGGTTCAATATTGTCAAAGGGGCGAAAAAACCCAGCAGAGAGAGGGAGTGTGTGAAGTTGTACAGTAAGAACAGTAGCCTGTGTGTGTATGTGTGCGTGTGTGTGTGCATGTGCATGTCCGAGTGTGTGTGACTGATTGAAGCAGGGATGGTCAAGGAGAAGCGCTGCAGCAGAATGAACTCTTTGTTACCAACGGTGTGCACAGCTTTGGTGTTTTGCAGTATGCAGCACTAATTTGCATAATTTATTTTAACACTCCAGAGACGACAAGTTGCTTAATGACTTTGCTTTTGGAACAGTCCTGAATAGAAACAGAAGTACGTCATCTGTAGCTTCTATCTATGATGTAACAGGTGAAATTATTAGGTTTGGAGACAGAAACCATCCAGGTAGATCTGCAGATTCTAGTCAGAGAGAAAGTAGTTCTTTGGTAGGCCAAGGAAAACATAGCGCTAGTGGCAGAAGTGTAAATTTGTAACGAACCAGTGGTGTATGCCCTCTTGGGAGCCAAAACGTACAATCAAGTGGTCTCTTTGGAGCCAAACTCACTTAAATAACATCTTGGGAGCCAAAGTACACTCTAAAGTGCCCTTATGGGAGCCAAAACAAGTGCTGAATTGCTCTCTTTGGAACCAAAACATGCCACAAAGTGCCCTTTCTGGGGCCAAAGCACACTAAAGCAGCTGCTTCTGTGCCAATATATGAGCCAAAGTGGCCTCTTGGGGGTGAAATTGCGTTCAAGTGCCCTCTCGGGAGCCAAAATACGCACTGGATCATTCCCCTGAGAGACAAAATGGGCAATATAGTGCCTTTTTTGGAGCCAAAACAGGTACTATAGATGCCACTTGGGAGCCAAAATACATTAAAGTATCCTGTTGGGAACCAAAGACATACTGAAGAGCTTGGTTGGAAGCTAAAACACATGATTAAGTGTTCTCTTCGGAGCAAAAATGAGCAAAATAAGTTTCTTTTCGAGTAAAATCTGCCAAATTGCCTTCTTGGGAGCCAAAAAATGCCATTCAGTGCACTCTTGGGAGCCAAAACTCATACTTAAGTGGGCTCTTGGGAGTTGAAATGCCTGCGTTGGTGCTCTACTTAGAGCCAAAACAAATCCTCAGCAAACTCAAACGCTAAAGTGCCCTCTTGGAAGTCAAGACAGGTGCTTCAGTGCCGTCCTTAGAGCCAAAATACACAATTAAGTTCCCCTCTTAGGAGCCAAAAATGTGTATGTGCCTTTTGTTTTTTTTTTCCCCACTGCCCCTCAAAAGTCTGTGCTTGTCATATCGATCTTTGACAAGGAAAGCAGATCTGCACCATGAATGTGCTTTCTCTTTTCCAAAGTATCTGTATCTGTGGCTCATTTTATCCTTGTTATGCTGCAGGCTGAGTCTCTTTAGAGTTTATTTACCTTGAGTACATATGACACATTCACATGTTATGTTAGTCACAGATTGGTATTCAATGCGTCATGGTTTCCAAGCATCATACAGCCAGAGGTGGACAAACATGTGAGATACCGCAGAGAAAATCTGAACCACGAGCTCAGTCGTTTTTCCTCCCAGCTCCGTGCTGAAGTGACTCACCGCCGGCCTGTGTGAGCCGGCATCAGTGTGTGAGCCGGCATCAGTGTGTGCTATTTAAGGCAGCCTGGTTGCAGTGCACGGCCTGCTGTGTGTGTCTGATCTCTGATGGGAGAAGTAGCTCTGGCTGAGTGGTCACGACCCTCCCACATAGTAGCTGTGGAAGGAAACAGACTGAAAAGCTCTGAGTACAACGGCGCTCTCTCCTATCTGTCTGAAAACACCTGCTGAGGACGGCTTTTATCTCCTGACCTGAGATATGATCTGCATCATTTTCCGTCTCTCTCATTTTTGTGTAATGCTCTTACTGTTTCCTTAAAAACACTTCGAAGTTCAGACACAGAGGCGGAAGCGACCCTTTTCATATAAAAGTGTTTGAAGTGAATCTTCGGGATGGATTTAACAGTTTTGAGGAGTAAACAGGAAGCTGAAGAGACGTCCTGTAGTCTCTTCTGGACAAAGTGCTTTCAGCTCCGACCCAACCTGACTTTCTGTGTCCCCGCTAACTTCTGAACTCTCTCAACTCATTGATTTGTCTTCTGTTCCTGCTGCTTTGTTTATCTGACCGAGGCACGGCTCGAATCTATCATGGAAGACTTCACTCTGTTTCTGCTTTTCTCTCAAACGGACGGGGCTTAAAGGTTCCACTTAAAGCTGTTTGCTGGTAAAAGGCACCTGAAGGAGAGCAACAATCTTTGAAGCGGTGTTTCATCATTAACACTGTGAATACCGTGATTGATCACAGGTTCACAGCTCAGAGCGACCGAGAGGGGCCAGGCTGTTTTTTAGTGGAAGGAAAGATTTTAATACGGATGATTCCTCTGTCGCTAAAGGTCAGTCTCTTATTGGGCAGAACATGCTTCGACTTCTGCAGAGGAGATCTCAAACTGTCAACTCCAACATGTTCCTGTGTCCCTTGTAACATGGGCAGAATTTCTTTGAGACATTTGCTTTGTAGCTCATTAAAGAGGAGCTCAGGATAAGTCGGCAGCATTTAACTTAAGCCAAACAAAATGTAAAGTCAGTGTAGCATGACATGAACAAAGACAGGTCAGTCAGAATGTAAGAGAAGTTACTCGTATGGCAGGTGTCACAGTAGGAAACATTTCACAGGTAAATAGTGATCCTGCAACATTCACAGTCTTTGAGTTATCTCAGTCTGAGGCTGAGACTTAAACTTTTAAAATCTTGTCTTTAGATGTGAGCAGGTGTGAGCTGATAGTTTTCCAGGAGCCTTTTCAAAATCTTTCCAAAGTCTTCTGATGTATCGGTGGTATGAGTTTGATGCTATAGTATTTACAGTGAATCATCCAGCATAACCAACTTTTGTTATCTTGGCTTTTACAGATAAGATAAAGAAGCTGAGCCCTGTGAAAACCAATTTTAAACTTGAGATCTATGAAGAAAATTCTTTCGGAAACACTAACTAACTTTCTTCAATGCTGCTGGTAATGTCAGAGTTTATGGGAATGACTCTACACACTGTGATTGGCTCATCGCGTTTGAGAGCAGTCATATGTCAGTGTCAGAAAAAACAATGTGTGTAGTCTGACATAAACATGTTTGATATGGGATGATTTGCTGGTTATGTTTTAACTCCTCGTTTCCCCCTCACTCCTCCTCCAAACCTTCAGTAAAACGTCTCCTTAACCGTCCAATCTGACACTTTTCACTGCAGCCTCTTCTTTTCTTCAGGTTGTTTTCTGCTTCTAAAAGTTTCCCTTGAATTGCACCCAGAGAAAAGAAAGTGAAGTCTGTGATTGGAACAGCGGAGAACCCCGGCACAAAGCACAGCACCCTAGATGCATGTTGTTAACCCAGATCTTCACTAAATCAATACTGGGGGGGTCGGACTTCACAGGTCTCCTCTTCCACACTGACAGCCTACCTGAGCTTGACACACTTGTTTCTCTCTGTGCAATCTTATCCTGCGTCTGGCCCTGAAAACACAACAGAGGTACCACTCAAACCGTCCTTCACTCCGGCTTTTTCTCTCAGATGTACGGGAGATCCTTCAGCTTTATCGACGAGCGCATGTTTCCAAACCTAAACCTCTCATTTATCTCCCACAGTCGGATTTTCAGAACAGAACTCTCAAACGTGAAGACCAGCTTTAAATACCACATATATATGTATCTCCAGCTGCTCTATAGAGCTCTAAGGATGATGAATAATACAGTAATAAAGTTTATTTATAAAGCACTTATTAAAACAGGCTGCACATCATAAAAACCAGACAATAATTACAAATTAAGACATAGAGATGTTATGCACAAAACTTGAGTGGAGCTGAGTAAATATATAAAAGAGAGACCAAAACTAAAAATGTAAAATTTATCATAAGAAGATACTTTCTTGGCCACTTCAAGTCTCAAAGTTTGAGGCAGGAACTTTCAAGAGGCTTCCTTTCTGAGAATCTAAGGATGCAATTTGGAAATTGGAAATGGGCCAAACCATGAAGGGGTCTAAAAGTAGGAAGTGTTGAGTTTTGTACCATCTGGAATTGATTGATGGTTTTCCGATTGAAACACCCCTAAGATAATCTTATCTAGAAGAATGTGGGTGATAGTTTCTGTCTTTAAAACTCAGCTTTGATTTGCTCAGGGGAGCATTTCTGAGGGGAAGTTAACAGGACAGGACGACCTTATCCACGTGTTTCTCAGAAGTTAGTTTGCCGTCAAAGAATCCGCTCATCTTACCAACGCAGAGTTATAAAAGCAGCGTGGCCTTGCAGGGAGAAGACATCAATACGAACCACAGAGAGCTGATACAACATGATGCCATGTGCACGGTGAGCAAAATTTGATACGAGGCGATCCATTAAACATTGACTAAATGTCATCAATAAAACCTGTGGAGCTTCACTGCAGTCCTTGGAACAGGATCAGAACCAAAGTGTGAAGCCGAACCACGGCGTGGAGGAACAGTTCTCTGCTTAGAGTCCCCAGAAATAAACACCAGCAGCATTTCAGAAAAACAAAAAGGGAAGGATCATCGACCTGTGGGGTCAAACACTAACAAGAAACATGAAGCATGACTTTCATATCATGTGCAATACTTTGTAGCCAAAACAATCACTTTATAGTTTGACATTGAAAACAAAATTTGGCATTGAAAACACACACTGAACCTGAAAAAAAAAAAGATATTTGCATTGAAAAAAGGGGTAAATCGCATCCAAACAGGTAATGGCATAGACAACATTCAGCTGAGGTTAAGAATGCAAATATCGACTGTTGTATCTTATTATTTTTGCATTCTGATACATTTTTTGAAAGAAAATTGTATTGATTTGTTTCACGTTTTTTATTTTATCATAACTTTGATGATGTTTTTTTTAAGTAGTTCACCTGGAGCTTAATGTGTTTGCAGAAACCCAGCATAAAGTGGGAACAACAAAAACATTAAGATACAGACCACAGCTGTTCACATTGCTTCTTACATTGAAAAAATATGGTAAATAATGGAGCTTTTTAGCAATGTTGTCTTGAAATAACTAAGTATTTCTTTTAAAGTTGAGGGTTATAAGCATTATATTAAAATACAGCAAAAGTTTAAGCAAAAAAATGGCATGAAAGTATGTAAAAATTTGAAGATGTGCTCTGGCAGACTTGGTGTACAAGGTCATAAAGGGTTAATATTAGGTAAAGACAACTTTTTTAATATAATTTGCGATCATATTTTTCACCTTTGGCTACAATCTATCCATTTTCAGGTTGTTTTAAAGATCAGAATATCATTTGCGATATTGAAGATACATTCGTTGAGCCTTTAAAACCATGAGAAAAGTTCAGATGTGACCTTGGCCCTTTAAATTATCACTTCCTACAGAGCGTGCAGTGATGTTGTTGCCCAAATGTGTGATGCATTTAACTCTCACCTTGTTAGTTACTTTGTTTGCACTTTGCATTTATTCTGTGCCTTTTTGTGTGGCACTTATCTCTCCCTGCAATCTGGCTCCAGAATTTCCTTCAGCACTAATAAATTTCTGTCTCATCTTCACTGGAGCCATGTGTTCTCACAGTCACATGCACCCTCCTTCTGTTTATTCATGAGTTCATGTTTCCATCCAGCAAAGAAAAAAAAAGTTTTCCCAGAAGAGGTGGAGGGAGTACACAAACCAAAAAAAAGAAAATCTTATGCAAGATAATATCGTTCCCACACACTTTCTCTCTCTCTCTCCCTCCTTCAGTCTGTGTCCATCCTTATCTGGAGGACTGCGCTCCGTGTTGAGTAAAGGGCTCTCCTCATCAGCACAGATGTGTGTAGGCGGTGCAGCGTTCATCCCCCGAGATGCAGTCAAGAAAACACCTTCTGCGTCACCTTTAATGTTTCACTGCACACACAGCTGTAGGCTGCAAAAGTTCTCATTGTTTGGGCGGTGACTCAACGCGGCATTTGACACGACATATATTAGCAGTGCACTTTTTGTTTGCACATCTGATGACTTGATTGGATCTGCCCACGGTTCAAGTCATCCATACAGTATTCACATTGTGATGTTAGAGTCACGAAGCAGAGCTGAGGGATGTCGGGGTCAGGTTTGATTTTAAATAATTGTTCTCTCCATCTTCAGAATAAGTTTTCATCCTGACCCACTGAAGTCTTCTTAAATCAACATCAGCTGTTACTCTTGTCTCGCCTTTATTATAGAAACTTATTTTGGATTTTCTCTCTGCCAAACATCTCAATAAGTTCCTCTTTCCTGCTTTCACCCGGCCTTGCTTTGCAGGAGCTCAAAGCGAGCAAAACACTTGTTTGTTTCCTCCTGAAAAATCCAACCTTGGCAGTAAATAAGCAAGCTGGACACTTGCAAAATGCTGTATACAGATTTAATAAGTGCTGCTTTCACAGAGAGCCTGAAGGTTGTTTTATTGTGACATTTTTTTTTTTTTGCCTTTCACTCTTCTTTTCACCTGGAGCACTAATGTACCCACCAAAACAAACTCTGCCCGACGTTTACTTCAAAAAGAAACTTTTCACTTAGTGGTTTCCTCTTTTTATCATTCTTTTTCTAAATTCCTGCAGCGCCTGTGTTTGTGTGCATCAGTCTGCTTCTATAATTTGTCTCTTTGTCTGACACATCCTGATAAAAAATAGACAAAATGATGGAGCACTGACACTAATCACTGAATGATGAAATTGATGAAAGCTGTTTTTAGTGTTGCAGCAAACTTTCTGTCTTTGTCCTCATGTGAAAATCATAGAAGGACAAAATGAGGCCCAATGTGATGATAAATTGGACAAGAAACTAAAAACATTTATCATTTAAGGTGAAATATTATACTTTTAAAACCACCTAAAAGTAATTTAAGGCAGAAGTCTGATATCCTAAAATCATATTTGACTGTAAGCCTCCACTCAGTAGCCAATAGCGAAGTAGCATGCCAACAGATACTTAGTGTGCTAATGGCTATATAGCAGGCTAAGCAGCAAATTTACATGTAAAACAGTAATTATTATAGACTTATATCTTCTTACATACCTTATATCAGGACTTACGCAACTGTCTCAATGTATTTGTTTGAAAGTGAAAGTGAAAGTAGATCAGAAATAGATCAGATATGTAGCGCTGTTGTTTGAAGTGTAACAACAAGCAAACTCTGTGAGTTCGTAGTTTAGTTTAGTAGCCGGCTACATTTAGTGCTACTCACAGCACGGCGCTCTGAGACCTATCGGTAAAGTGTAACATTACTGAATCCTGGTTATGTCCTACCAGTGCTCATCTACCAACTCCAGTCTCACCAAGCAGAGCAAACGTAACCTGGCTCTTCATTTTATTGATAGACTCTCAGGTCTGAACAGATCACTGCAGAATAACAGCTGCATGTGGACAGGAATCAACATTAGCACAAACAGCTAAATCTGTGTTTTAGCCTTTAGCCTGTGCTCTATCACTCTCCTGTTTAGCTTTCTTCTGCTCTTCTGTCCCTTTTCTGTCAGACAGTCCAGCTTCTGTTTCCAGGATTACTACTAAATAAATCACAGAAATTGTTTTTCAGTAGAAAAAAAGCCCCCACAGATCTATTTTCATCAGCTGGTGTGGTGTTGTCATAGAGACTTTAATGCGCCATAAATCAATCCAGTACAGTCCGACCTGTCGAGTCCCGATTGGAAAGCTAACCTATTTTAGTGCTGATAACCTCATTTTAAATGGTGGATTATGATCAGGCATATGGGACTTTTTCAAGATCACGGAGAAACGCCTCATAATTCTTTTACGTGTCTGGAAGAATGTGTTCAAGGCAATATTTATTGATTACTGCTGGTTTTTGTTCACATTTTTCAACTTTTGCAGACACAAACCCTGCAGTCGTCAGTATGTGTATGTTACAGAGAGAGAGAACGAGGGAGATTTGGACATTGGTGAAGCAGGCGTGAGGTAGAGGACGGGAGCAAAGTGACCTTTGCCGCGGCCCAGATACCAGATGCCGACGTTGAGCGGCTGCAGCCAGCTGGAAGGATCACTGGCCTACATAACAGCTGGTCGAATATGGAGGCTTAACATGCTCCAGCAATTAACCTGCAAATAGCTCAACTTGGTGCGTTGGGAGTTTTAGTTCAGCTCTCTTCTTCCAAATTCTGAGGCAGGATCTCTTTTTAGTCTGTTTAAGAGATAACTGAGCTATTTCTGCAGAAACCTGTTGGACAGATTGAGTCAAAGACATTGAGTTAAAGCATAATCAAGTTGTATCACAAGTTTTTCAAAAAGCAGAAGAGAGAGTCTTAGTCCTGATTTCCATATTAATTCTTTCGATTATTACTTTTAGCGCCTAAACCACAGAGGCTAAATGACTGCATCATTAGTGTCTGGGGACCTTTGTCAGCACACTAATAAAGAGCAACAAACAGGAAATGTGAAACAAACAGCCATCCTCTCTCTCCTTCTCTGCTCCAGAGTCGTAACTTTTGTCATTTGAATACAAATGGGTCTTTTTTCCACGGGGAAAGGATGTCGCAGGACGACATTGTGTCTCGATAACGAGCCTTCGTCTGACTTGAGACGGGCTACAGGAGACGTCATTAGCTCCATAGGAAATGTAACAACTTTGGCTAATGACGACATTTCTTGTTAGTCATGGCTGGGACACTTTCGTGCAGGTTTTAACTAGCTGTGTGTGTGTGTGTCAAAAAGTGACATTTAGGTGAGTCTGATTTGGCCTTTTCAGCTTTAAAAATGGCTAAAAGTGGGACAAGAAAACCTGACACAGTGTAGGCATGCAGGTCCCTGGTTTAGATGTGTGTGTATGTATATGTGTGTGTGTGTGTGTGTGTGTGTGTTTGCCTATTCACTTGTCCTTTCCTGAGTTTCTAAAGAGACAGATCAATCGCTGCTGTCTGCCATGGCGAGCCCACTGCAGGTCTTCATGTTGAGGGTGTGGGTGTCGCACTGAAATGCTCTCTCTCACCCACCATTGTGCGTTTCCAACTTGACTCATCCTCATGACACACACACACATACACACACACACACACTCCCCCTGATATCTGCATCCAGGAAAAATCACTGAGAAAAATCTCGCTGCGCTGCAGAGGCTAAGCCGTCGATGTTTCCTTTTTAGTTCAGATTTAATCATCAGTTTCTGCTCAAACAAAGCTGTGCGTTTGTGTGTGTGTGTTTAGGATATTAATTACACTTTTAACACCTCTGTCACAGGAATACACACTCTGAAGTCATGTGACAGAAACCTGCTGCCAGGTTTTGTTCTGCCGCTCTTCTTCTGCATTGATTTTCCAGGAGAACTGGCCTGCGGGTGGATAATTCAGCATGAGCTTGACAGCTAAACTGAGACTTGCTACACACAGACCTCCTGTAAATCTGTTTTTTTTTTCTCCTCAGCCCCGCAGCTGTCAACCTTTCCCTTATGAATTATCAATCCATTTACCAAATAACATTTAGTGTGTTATTTAAGTCACTTCCCCCTCTTTTTCTCTTATTGTGAAGGCGGGGTGTTAATCATCACATGAGAGTGAGGATAGAGAGGAAGGAAAGGAACAAAAAAAGAGAGCTGACATTCATGAGAGGGAGAGAAAAATTAAATGGGGGAATTGATGTCTCTGGAGGAGAGAGAGGCAGAGAGAGGGAGAGAGAGGGAGAGCGAGGGAGAGAAGGTCAAGGAGATGAGGGTCCGCCAGTCCACAAATTACCGCTCAGCTAGTCGTTGGCGTTTCTCGATAATTTGCAGCCCAGGGGGAGAGGGAGATCGGCGGTGATTGTAGAGGGTAGAGATGAGAGGGGGGATATAGATCTGTGGATTTTTCTGGGTGGCAGTGGCAGATCTCTAAAGAGGGAGCTCATGGGAAAAAGAGGCCGGGGTCAGGGTTCATGATGACACTGAACATACAATGTGACAAATTTTTCTTTGGCCCTTTGAAAAAACATATAGACGTGTTTCTCCTGTAAGATAAGATTTATTTTGTGATATTATGGTTTGTAGATACCGGGAATGTAATGTTTTATGAAAAAATCTGAGCCTTTTGGTTAGCCTGACTCAGTTTGGGGTGTGTTTGTCACTTGGATCATATGTTTTTTTTTCATTTTTTGTTTGTTTTTCTGCTCAGTTTAGGGTGTGTGTGTAATTTTGATCATATGCATATGCAACGCAAGCGGAGTCAGAGTTCGAGGATATGCCTGTGAGCTATTCAGACTTCTCTAAACAAATCTAGTGGCTTTCCTGGAGTTTGGAGACTCTGAGGAGAAAGTATGTTTTGATCTCACTCTCCTTAATGAGAAACAAGTGCTGCTATGGGTCCTTCCCCTTTCCAAAACACTCACAGGCGGACAAGTCCATCTTCTTAACTGCAGCCAGAGCAGGTGACTGTATGCAGATATATCTCACATGTGCTTGACTCATTTGGGTCACTTTTGCTGTCCAAAGCCTGAATAAAAGAGGAGGGTTGATATTTTGAAATTAAAAAGAAACAAAAATCGACAAAAGCTAATTAAGCAATGACCTCATTTAGCAACTTTGTGACTTCTGGGACAGCCAATAGCAACTTTACTTACTGAGGAGTTTGCCAGCAAAATCTCACCCAGCTTTAATAATGTTTCAAATGTAAAACTGCCTCATTCTTCAGGTTTTCTATCACTTTATGTCACATGACCGACAATAAAACAACTGTCAACAGTCTATTTTTGGGATGTATGGTATTCTGGGGCGTAAAAACAACAACAGTGTGCGCCAAACTGAGCCAAAAACTGTGACAATAAACCACAGTAAGATCGGACCGTACCATCTAAAATAGTAGATTCTTCTTCTTATTCAATTTGACAGAAGAATAACAAAGCTGGAAAAGACGTGCGTTTTATCAGCACGTCATCTGCAAAGTTTGTGTGCTTCTGTTTTGTACTCTCTGACTGTAAATATCTGAACTGCTGAGGTTCAATGATCTTTCTTGTTAACAGACAATATCGAAAAAGTGTGTTTACCTTGTGAGGACTCACACGCACCATATGCAGTAACTGCAAAAAGTTTCCTGTGGTGCACACACACTGACTCTGCATCATGTGCTGTGAAGGAACACTCGAGCACACACTGTCCTGTATTATCACAGAATCACTACAGAGATGGATTTTCAGAGGTTTTGTTTTGAGGCAAATTCATCCTCTCACACCTCTCTGTGCAGAAACTAAAGTCGAACTGAAACAGTAACCAACCGTCGCTGCTCACAGCAGAGATCTTTGCATCCTGAGTGGATGTGGATCAGCGTGAGCTCATCGACTGATTCCAGCTTCTGTGGCTCAACATGTTTAAAACACTTAACCCCATCAGCTCAGGACGGCGCCATGTGAGATTTCCTGAAGCTTTAGAGTGCGTGAGTGAGAGGCTAATTGCTTAACAGAAAGGATGGAGGTGCTTAAAGAGGTCAATCAATCCATCTGCAGACATGTAAGTGCAGGATGTCAGTCCAAGCTTTCTCATGACACCGTGGATAAGAATGCTTTACATTATTTAAAGACAAGCACAAACTCAATGAGCAAGCTTGTAGCAGCAGCAGAAAAGTTGAGCATTTCCCCCCCAGAAATGAGCTGAAATTGTGTTTAAAATGTACAAAACAGAGAAATTTATCTGGAAGGGGGGCAGCTTTCTGGATGCTCAGCAGCCTCAAACCTCTGATCTTATAATTGCTCCTGGTACTATTCATTCTGTTTAAATGCTTTTTCAGCTAATTTGCTATTCAGCTTTTTCTAAAGTTTTGGCTTAGTAGCAAAGGAATGAAACCAAGAAAGAGTCTCTAGTGTTTATAAAGCCATCACAATCTAGCAAACTGTCCACCTGCTTTGCTAAACTAGCTCTCTCAATATTGGTCCATTTTTTCTACTTTGTCTTGTTTCTCTAAACAGATGTCAGGCACCTGGATTTTATTTTCTCACTAAAACATATACACAATCTGTTTTGCACTCGTCAGCTAAAAAGTAAGCCGTGTGCCTCAGCATTTTTACAAAAACTCCACAATTTGTCATGCAGCCTGTTGTTAATGCAAGTTTTCAAGACTTTAGTTCATAAAAGCTGCTACCTGTGATTTAAATTGATGAATGAAAACTTTTCTTTTTATGTTCTGTTGCTTCAGTCGGTGGGATTTGTACTTAGATTCCAATATATTTATTCATGAAAAGGATAGAGTATATCAAACATTTCAGTTTACTCATTGTGTGAGAGTCATCATTGTCAGTTGACTTGTGCTGGAAAAGGTTGAACCCTGTGACTTCCTTTTCCTAAATGTCTTTATGGAGTTTAAGATGGTAATTTGATCAATGTATGAGGTAGAGTTTACAGTGTGTCAATGTCATGTCATGTCATGAGTAATTGGTTGGTGCACTGTTGGATGGTGCTGTGGACCTGTGTCATGAAGGACCCAAGTCCAAGCCTCGGCTGGTGCGTGATGGCAAGAGATCACAAGCAATCCAGACATCAGTTTTATCTTTAAATAACTTGAAACAAGACTTTTTTTCTTGACTTGTCTGGTAAATGTGGCTAATTTTACGTCTATAAATATATTTTTTTTACTAAAAATTAGACATAAGCACTTGCTTGGATTCCAGTTTTTGCAGTGTATTGGGCTTGACCTTGACAAAAAACAACAACAAAATGAGCAGAGCCAGGCCAGGAGTCCATGTTTGAAGTTTTACAGCCCAAAATATATGAAGAGATAACTGTCAATGTGGGAAGCGAGGGAATTCTTTAGGCTTTCCACTCTGGATTTCTTGTACGGTGCTGGACTTAACACTCAGCTGGTGTGAGCTGTGACAGACCAGAGACATATCTGGTGTATTCATTAAAGAGATGATGTTCGATAATGTTCCAAAGAGAGTTTATATCTCTGCTCTCTAACTTCTTCACTGACTCTGTCGCCTTGTTTGTGGTTTTGCCCTGAGAGTATGAAAACATGTTGGAGAGAGTTTGGACGGCAGCGATGAGACCTGAAATCTAAGCTCAGATGAGAAACTTTTGAAGTTACTTAAAACTGAAACTGATGTCTCACAGCATCACAGTAACTCTTCTCTGACTGGGTCACATTGCAAGCGAGCGTGTATTTATTCTCCACTGTCTTTCCCTCTCTGTCTTCTCGTGTAACAGCCCCCGAGATCTGTGAGGTCATCAGGCTGGGTCAGTTTCAAAGTCACTCAGCGACGGCGTCCACAGAGTGATGGAGGGTCCGTCTGCTCGATTGTATCGAACATGTTGACAAGCCATTCATTTCTGCGCCTCTTAGAGCCTCGTTCCTAATAGACAGATGCCTCCAGTCCTCCTCAAAGTGACGATATCTGGGTCAACAGAAGCCGCTGCTGTTGTACAAGATGAAATAAGTGGGTCAGAGTTTGGTGTGTTTATGTTTGATGGATGGAGTCTCGCTTTGAATGCAGATGAATGGTTACTTTATCATCAAATAATGTGGTAAAAATCATGAAAATAAGGCCGATAGATAATTTCAGGGACCCTCCAGTTTAAATAGAGCCAGATTTACAAAATAATAACAGCTGGGGGAGATTTTATTCTCATGTAAAGGTAGGAAATGACTCGTTTAAGCAGCTGTTATATAAGAAGAATATGGTGATTTTGTTCATAGCAGCTGAAGTCAGACTCCCTCTGTCGTCTTCCTACCTGAGGTTTCTGTTTGAGTGTTTGTGTATTTGTGTGTGTGTGTGTGTGTGTGTTTACAGGTGCCAAATGTGTTGGTGTTTGGTTTGTGCATCAAGCTTCATTACCCTCCTCTAGTCTGCAGACACTTCCCACCAGGAGTCCACAAACTTTCAGCACTCCCTGAGAACAAACCACAGCCCAGCCGCAAACATCACTCACACACACACACACACACACACACAGACACACACACACACACACACACACACACGCGCACGCACGCACATGAAGAAATAGACCCTGAGACCAGCCAGCGAATGAGCTGACTGTAGCACATTACTACACATCGCTTCTCCCTCACGGGTGCTGTTGCACGCCTGACTCAGCCCGCCAGCAGCCCCTGATACTGTCCTCCACACACCTGGCGAGGACTGTCTTAAATCTACTCCTCTTGGAGAAATGTTCCCATTTGGCATCACGTTACCCTCCCCCGGAAATTTGGTTCTGCTGTCTCAAACATATCTGCAGGCCCGCAGTGGTTTTTAATAGCTGATGCAGACTCTGACTGCTACAGAATTAATGTGCTGCTCTCTAGCCTGTGTGTGTGTGTGTGTGTGTGTATGTGATGTTTGTTGCTGTTGACATTGGTGTTGGTGTTACGGCATGTTTTGGCAGAGCCTTGTAGCGCTCTCTTCACCGGCTGGCTGACGTGCTCCTGCAGCAGATGGTCCCGGCTGAGAACATGAACACTGTCACGCCCTTGGATGGGACAGGAAATCTCTCGTTCCATCATTCCAGCTGATAACCTACCTCCGTTTATCCCTCTGTTACCTCATTTATTCAGCCTTCCTGTCTTTCTGCTCTTTTTTTAGATGACACAGAGGGTCAGAGAGGTGCTGGATGCAACATCTTTTAAAGCACACAACTGTTCAGCTGCCTCAGAGCAATAAAACCTTTATTGCATTACTGTGCTGTTGCATAAACTTTGTGCTCATGATCCTTTATGAACAAAAATATTAACAGAACCAGAGACAAGATTTGGTTTAAGGACTGGGAATTTGTCTGCTTTAGTGGAAATGAAGCAGCACCCAGATGGTAGGAAATAATTTATTTAGATATGTACATTAATTTGTATGTTCTCCATGTCTGTTCTCGCAGCTGTGTTTGGAGTTTGTTTGTGTCAGTGTCCCGCTGCTAAGCAGCTAACCTCTGACCACCAACCGCTGGGAGAAGCTGTAACTGCAGCTTAGCCTTCATTAAGCCTGTCTTCTCCCTCCAAGCAGATTAATGTTGTTGGTGGTTCACATGTGACCCAACCAACAGCCAACTTTCTCCAAATCCTTCCCAGATGTTGCGGCGGATCCTTGTTCTCATCTGATGCATTCACTGTCTGTCGCTGAGTGTGTGTTTACCTCCCACTCACCTGTCTGATTACCTGTGAATCTCTTTTTTATCCATCCATCAGTAGTCACCACTCTGCCTCAGTGTGTTTTCTCTCTCTCACATTCCCGTGTATCCGCCTGTAACCCGCCAGCCACACGTCTCCATCCGTATAATTTGTTTTGTCTCGCTGCCTGTCATTTCCAACAGAAGGTGATTGACTCCTTGGCTCTCTGCGGGGAGGGCGTCCATACACCTCTTTTTTGGATGACAGGATGACACATTTCCATTGGTTTCTCGGTGTGATATTTTTATCGCAGTGCTCTGATTTTGCAGTGTGATCCATTTTTCACCGCGCCAAGGTGATTGCAGCCATCAGTCATAAGTATCCACTGAGTTTTCATTATCTTATAGTGCTCAGCGCTGTAATATCTTTTGAGACCACAGACGCGTTTAAAACATGAGAATCAAAAGCCGTGTGGGAACGACCAGAGCATCCTGGAGTCTGTCTGGACCTGTTGGTGTGTGTGTCTGTATCTGTGTGTGTGTGTCTGTATCTGTGTGAGGGCTCAGACACAAATAGTGTTAGTGAACCCAGAGGGGATGAGCTACAAAGGTCATCAAATGGGCAAGATTATTACTCCAGACTGTCAGCCTGAGTGAAAAAATAAACCCCGTGGTGAGTGGTGCTGGTGGTGTTTATTGAGTGAGTTCAGATGATTTCAGCTGCAGAAACAACTAAAACTCTCTGAATGCTCCAAGATCCATGTTCAAAGCTGTGATTATGTACTTTTCTCTTGTTTGTCTCTTGACCAGATTTGCAGTGCTGCCATTTCCCTCTGATATGATTCTCATGCTTGGAGCCCAAATCCCAATGTGAATTGCCCTGCAGTTTTTTGTTTCCATCCCTTTAAAAAAACAAATAAAAATAGTAGAAAAATCAATAGCTGTAATTTTATCAAAACAAGAATTGTCCATAATATCATTAGTTAAGCAAGACTGCAGTTACCAATTCATTGTTTTCTAAGTTAATACAGTGTCTGGTAGGCTTCAGATGATTTACAAATTAAAAACAAAAGGAAAAAACACATCTACACCAATTGAAAAAGAGGAATGCAAACTCCACAATGGAAAATTATCCCAACGGACACAGAAAAGTTGTGAAAATCACCAAAACATTGTTTCCTTTTTAACTTCAGCTATGATGATTATAGCTTGGCAGGGGTCTCACCTCCCTCATAGTTCTTATACACTTATAATGTGCCATTTAATGTTTTGCTTTAAGAATCAGTTATGCCATAATGTCAGCATGACAGTTATATTTTTCCCAATATTGTTTTTTCTTGATTTTAACAACCTTAAACACATATGCGTAATACACATTACTACGCATCTCAAGTGCATAATTGCAGCAAGATCTTTCAAGTATGCTAATACGGGACAAAAAACAACGACACCAATGAAAATATATGTCAAGGAAAAAATGGAGTTAAGTTAGGACTTTCATGACTAGTATTATTATTATTATTATTACTAGAGATAGTAATATAACAATAACAATAGTTATAATCATGATCAGACTTATACATGCGTACTAACAAAAAAAAAAAAAAAAAAAAAAAAAAAAAAAAAAAAAAAAAAAAAAAAAAAAAAGACAAAATCGCCCAACTTTTCAAATGTGATACAAAAATATATGATTAACAAAATCATTTAGCAATATTTTCTTAGGGGTGAATAAACATCTCAGTTCCAAAAACTAGCTTTTCTCCCCTGTATTAACCATTGAATTTCTAAAGATCAAGATTCATCCACTGAGATAAAAGAAAATTCAGCACAACTTTATTTGCAAAAGTAGCCAGTCTTTTTTTGTTGCTGGATATCATGGTAAGCAAAAATATCTTTAAAGTCTGCTCTTTGTGTTTGCCTCTGGCTCCATGTTTGCATTTAAACCTCATTTTATTTCCGCACAAATTACATGTGGAACATTACAGCACATGTCCTTCCTGTTTCATGCTTTCTAATGATTTAATTTATACACAGCAGCGGTCTTATGTGAGGAACTATCGATCACTGTTGGTCGAACAAACTCAGGCGGTTTTAACCCAAGCATCCGTGTCTCGTATCTTCTCTGCAGAAACAGACGCAGCAGAAGCCACAGTAATACTCTTTGATTCAGACCAAGCTCAGGATTCTCATCAATTACGGCTCCTTGATTAGTGCCGAGTGCACTGACACTGTGCTCTTTGAAAGCATAATGATGCGGTCCTCCCCTCTCCTCCCATCTTTTACACATTAATGGACGGAGGCAGCGGAGATCTCACAGCCTCCTCATGTGCACTAATTGGGGGATTCTGTCCTGTAGGTGAGGTAAAATGAGGCAGTGGTGCATTTATTGTTCCAGTTTTGGCACTGGACACTAAAAAGCTCTCATTAGAGTTAAAAATACAGCATGTTTGGCCGAATGTGTCCATTTCCCTGTTTTATTCCACAACAGTCACGTGTGTGATCAAAAGAGCAGAGGGACACGAGTCGACAGCAGGCCTTTAGACTTTAATCTCTAATTTTATAACTGCATGTGCCCCATGGGATGTAACGTCACCTGTTTGTGTGAGCTTCAATGTATTGATGTTCTTCTGCTCATTGCTCTGTTTTCTTGCAGTGTCAGTGCTGCATTGAGTTTATAAGTTGGATGAAAGCCGCGTGTTAAACTAGGCCGGACTGACTCACACTCGTCTATTGTATAACTACCTTTGATAAAACATTGGCAGGGCCTTGAGCTAGATGGTAATGTTTTAAGGCACTTTGAAGACGATAACCGCCTCCTTCTCCCTCTTGCCAGCCACCATGTACTTTGTAGTCGTCTTGGTACTCCCATGCACTGCGTGCTCTAAAAATATTTAATCTAAGATCATAAAATTTCGCTGACTTGAGCAAACTCTAGAGCTTTGTCATTTGTTAATTGTTGAAGCGTTTCATGCAGCAGAGGCAGAGAGTATTCTCTAGTTTTATAATCTCCAGTGTAGACTTGCTGATCTTCTCTTTTTAATGCCACTGTTAAATCATTGTTAAGTAAATGTCCTTGGCTCCTGGTGCAATGAAAGCATACATTTTAGGACAGAAAGTTTGCCTTAGCTGCTCTTACAATTATTCCCCACCACCACAGATGCACCAAACCAAAAAAACAAACAAACAAAAAAAAACCCACACACACACTCACAAATAAACGCTGTAAAAGTGAATAGAGAGGGACAAATAGAAAATAAATGACAATCGGTTATATAAAATATGAACGCAGTCTCCACTATGCCAGTCAATGGTGGAGGCCATATTGGAAATGATGCGGGTTTGAGCTCCCCGTCAGTCACATGGGCTGTCCTAAGCTTCTGATTGGACAAACTGGTGGTTTCAATATCTTAAATCCAACCCCTGTACATTGTGTCCCATGAGCGTATTTTGAGATTCAGACCCAAACTGTTTTTTGATCTAGGTTGTGGATATATTTTTAAATGCTGTTAAAGTCTAGGATTATTGTGTTGCTAGTTTCTGGTCTTTAGTTTCTGAAAATAATACTAAATTAGGAGGGAAAAGCTCTGAAAACCGTCAAATTTCCCATCACTTTAATTTGCAGATGATACCCTTGAATGGTGTGATGGTCACGGAGTAGATCCCACCATACTTTGTAGACCAAGAAACATCTTCAGCTTAACCGGTCAATCGACTGTACCTTACATCTCCTCTAACGTTTCACCTGAGGGTTAGCTCACAAGAAAGCTCCACAGGGTTTCTTTTAACCAAGGATGTGATCAACAGATAAAGAAGTTTTTTGGGGAGGCTTGAACTGTTGGTACCCGGCCCTGTAAACTGGAGAAAACCAGCCCAAGTGTAAAAAATATGGTGTACTGGGTTCATTGAAGCACAAAGACAGCATGGGGTCCAAACACTAAGTCCTAACCTCGAATTTGCACTTCTTCTATCCGTCCTGGCCCTTTTTCTGGCCTTCCTCTCTCCTCTTTATGCTCCTGTTATTCCAACCCAGAGGGAGTGAAGTTTATTTTTATTTGCTTGCAGCGTTACAAGATTACACACAAACCCAGGGCGCAGAGTGCTGACTGTGTTCTCCCAGGTTCATTGGTAAAAGTGCTGTGGATGGCTCCTGAGAGAGCGTGGCGCTCAATGCCGCTAATGATGTACATTCCACTCGTGAGGCTGCTGGAGCTGACATAATGAATGTTTGTGAGCGAATCGGGGCAGAGAGGAGGTCAATCAAGCCCAGCAGAAAGGTCTAATAGGATTAATGAGTTTCTTACCAACTCACATACTTCAGGTTAGCTCTGTAGAGGGACGGCTCACCTGCTGTATGCACAGCACCGATGAAATAGTGTCCGATTATTCAACTTCTCAACAGAGCAGACTCGACTTCTGCTTGTCAAGATGTAAATGCCAGCGCTGGAGTTATGAGCAACTGATCATCTTGGTTCAGCCCAAAAAAAGGGGAAAGTCATTATTTTTTGCAGCTTCACTTCTCAGCAAATAGAAATTAATCGACATCGCAGCTTTAATTTCCTGCTCCATCTTTTGTATTCGAGTAAAAACTGAGTTTGTCACCCTCGTGGTTCAATCCCGTGATAGTTCAAGTATGACACGCATGACTGCTCCCATTCTCAGCTTCTGTGTGTGTGTGTCAGTGATTGTTTCTGCTTGCAGCCAGGATTAGCAGACAGCTAAAGTGTGTCCTGAATATCTACAGCGTGAGAGGAAATGAGGTGATCATCGGCGGGGACGTTATCAGAAGTGACGGCGGCCTCGCCGGTGGTTTTAGGGACACTCGAGAAGCTTTTTCAGCTTTTAACCCAACCTCTGAAGATAACTTCCTTCAAAAAACATGAAGAATTGTTGCTTTTGGCAAACACTATCAAGCCTCTTCTCCATACTTTAATTTGCTGCTCTGTGTTTTTTCAGCTCTGTCCTGACACAGGGAGCACTCAGCCTTTTATCCAACATCTGCCCTTCACTTCACCTCACATACTCGCTTTCCCCTTATAAGACAATTCACACATAATCCCCCGACTCCACTTTCATCACGTCGTGGTGTCACTTGAATTAAAAAGAGAGAGGGCGGGGGTCTGCTCATTGAAGGAAATTACCATATGGGTGAAAAACACAGAGTTTAGAGAGGCGGGGATTATAGTGACTGGGAACAATGATGCACAGGACACGTAATACAAATATGATACAGGAGGAAAGAGGAGGAAATGATTAGAGAGAGAGGATTTGATGTGTGGAAGTGGATTCCAGGAGGGTCAAAAGGACTTAAACTGAGACTCATGTGAGCACAGTATGTTTTAAGCACTTTGACCTTTCAGGGCATCTTTTACCCCTGCAAATCCCAAACCCACCAGTGGCAGCAAAAAAAGGGACATCATTTTTAGATGACTGGCATTTACGAACTATTTGTCCAATCAAAAAACTGAAAAAACCTGGAGATATGGAGAGACTCATCAGATTCTCTCTTTTTTGATTGTACCTGAATGTATCACAACTGATGTCAGCTTTGATTCTCATGTCTTCTTTGAAAATTTGAAAGAAAAGAAATCATTTTCTTCAGCTAAATTCTGGGAAAAAAAATCAAATAATTCTCAGCAAGCGAGCTTTTATAAACCCTTTAATCGCGCTTCAAAACGCCTTTGAATTTTGCCTCCCATGGTTTTGTCTTGCAGGTGTAAATTTTCTAGCACTTGGTTTCATTATTGATAGAAACTTTTTTCAGATTGACACGATGCTTCTGCAAAGTAGACTGAAATTTGTGTAAATAATTTTAACAGTATTGACTGTAAATAGTTTATTAAGAGTACATTGCTTTTAATGATGATGCAGTAAATATCGCAATTTGATAATGTCGTAATGCTCAGGAGACATTGTTGAGTAGCTTCTGGCTTTAGCTCTGATTGTCCTGAACACATACAGGTGTAGGACTTCATTGTGAAGTGAGAAATGAAAAAAAAAAAATCCAACTATCAAATTTGTTGTTTCTTTGAATGCAGTTCTACCACTGATTTTTTTCCAATATATTCCACTTACAATAATTCCTTTTTTATTATTTTACAAGGGAAAAATCAGAGAAAATCTTGTTTTCTAATGATGATTTGTAGCTTTTAAATGTTGTTACACTGCATGAAGAAATAACCAGGTTACATCAGCTCAAAGCCATAGTTTTCCTGAATCTATAAAGGTGCATGACTTCACTTTGTAGAGAAAAATGAAACCACAGTGAGTAAAAATGTGACAGGAGCAAGAAACAACTAGAAACTGCTTGGGATTGAGAGGGTTAAAAAACACACTTGTGTATAAAACTCTCTGAAGAGGGTTAAATATGAGTGTTGAATATTTTCTTGTCTGAAGAGTAAAAGATATAAAGTTAGGGAGTTGTTAAATTGCAAATCTGCAGGCTACAGTCAAGTGCTCCAGGGAAAGGTTTCCATCTCCATCCCGCTGTGATCGAGCCCTCTTGTTGAGTCTCCATATCCCTGTGGTGTTATGACTCACTGATATTGCAATATCAAAATGTTTTCTTTAAAAAGAAGGCGTCGGTATTTCAAAAGTTGATCTCCTTGTTGACAACATTTGAACCTGGTGCTGAAAGTTTGATGAACGAGAGTTGTGTTTTTTCGTGACTCAGGCCTGTGTGATTCAAAGAGTGACTAACATCTTCACACTTTTATTTTTACTTAACAGTTTGTTCATTCTTTTTCCAGTTTTGCAACCTGCTCAGAAACAAACAAAATAAATAGAAACCAGAATAAGTGAGTCCTGATGTCGAGCTGCTGTATTAGTCTGCTGAACTTTTTTTTTCTGTTCTCAGAACATATTGGACTAAAGTGGAGATTCACAGGTTTTTGATAAATCACTTTCACTCTCTGAACTGGATTAAAGTGGTTTGCAATGACATTTTGTGGGACAGAACATTCCTCATCTCACACATGCATTATGTAGGTGTAATCTATTTTGATGAAGCAGGCCCTCGTCAGCATTACTTGTTTGTTGCACCCAGTTCAACTTTACGTAATCTCCAGTGCCCTAGCTGTTGAGCCGTGCTGAACCTCTGTCCTGACAACACGTGGCGTCAGCGTGGAATGTGTGTGTGTGGAAAACCAAAGAGGAAAACAGGTGGACAAAACAGCGAATGGCAGTCAATAAAGAGGTGGTAAACTACAACACTACAGAGAATAAACCGACACAGCAGAATTAGAGCACTGTAAAGTAAAAAGGGGAGATTTAGAAGCTTCCATGAATCTATATTCTGTGCCTGTTTGTTCCCTTTGGATGAAAAAAAGCACTGGAGTTTACCCTTATATCATTGTATTTAAAGACAATTCAACACCCTGGATTCATTACTTGGATGCATTCATTCCTACAGGGATTCAGTTTCCAAGTAACTAACCTTAACATCTTAGCGCTGTTGTGAGAAATTCCAGGAAAAATGAAAATCCCCACAGATTGGACCAAACACAAACTCCACTAACAAGCAACAAGCTGAAAACATGCCATTAGAAACACGGCTGTCATGGATACAGCTGCTCTGTCCTCCTCCAGCGCCTCTTAGGGTTGAGTTTACCCTCGAGACTCTCCCGGTCTTTGTTAACCCACGGAGAAACTTCTGGATTCCTAGAGCAAATGACATGTGCGTCCAAACAAAGCTGTGACCACAGGGGTTCAAAAATGACGCCAATTAGGAAGAAATGAAAACTGCAGTTCCAAAAATGGCCACTTGAGGCTTGCTGCAGAAATGATACAATCCCCATCTATCTTGCAATAGAAAGCTGAAAGTTACAGCAGGATCAGTCTTCTCCGGTCATGTTACCCACGTTAACAACTTCATGTCAGAGCATTTTTTGAGAGTTGATGTTTTTGGGAAAGTCTGGATTTTAAATGATTCATGAAAGACGTTTACTTTGTTGCAACAGTGTTTCTTTCTATACTCACTCTTGACTTGTTAGCAGTGATGACATGACGTGTTCCTGTAATAAACCACTTTTTTCAGTAACAAGTAATGGAACTTATTATTATTATTTCCAAAACAGTACTATGCATTGCTTTCTACTTGGTTTTCTAGGAGTGATGTCTTGTGTGCAACACAGCAACATAGCGTAGGTTGCCTACAACAAGTCATGTGCAGACAGGCGGGTCCAGACTTTTTATATAATGATTCCCCCAACTAGGACGCTGGGGATTATTTGAGCCCTCAATCCAAAATAATTTATTTTGTCTTATTTGCATTGCAAATACAGGATCAACAGGCTACAGCTTTAACAAAAAATGAAACTGATCAAGCTCTCCTAGACTAAATCAGAACGTTTAAGAAAATAGTTTAAAGTCTAAAATGTAACTGAAAAGTACTGTAGTGCACAAAAATAGTACTGTAAAAGCTTTCTTTAGTTGTATTCTGAAATTCTAAATGTAGAAAAATAAGTTTTAATGTGAAGCTCATATTTCACAACTTCCAGTAATATCTTCTAGTTTCTTTGTAATAAAGCACTTTGACTTATTATTATTATTCATCACAATCACAACTGCACAATTATGCCAAATCCTCAGCTCTATGAGGCAGTAAAAGTGATGTTGACTGCTGCTGAATGTAACTAATGAATTAACTTGTTATCTAACTTAGTTACTTTTAAAATCAAGTCATCAGTAAAGTAAATTATTGACTATCTAAAGGAGTAATCATATACCTTTTTCAAGTGTGGCAGCACTGTTTGTTAGTGTGTTTAACCAAACATTGGTTGTTATGTGGAGGCAAGTTTCTGCTTTTATTCTTTTCTTTGCAGAGAAGTTATTTAGATATAACTTTTTGTGACTTACCTTTGACTTTGCTTGTGTAGCTTCGATGCTGGTGTCCTTTCTTAATCCCTACCCGGACCTCTTTTATGATCCATGATTCATTAGTTTGTCTCCGCTGTCCCCAGCCTCCTCTCTGGCCTTAAATACAGAATTTAGATACAGTTCAGTCAGAGTACAAAAACTCCCAGCACCCTCCGAGTTCACGGCACATTAATTCACCCTCCTGCATCGATAAAAGTCTTTAGTGTGTTCTTGCCATTATCAGGAAGCAAACACTGTCTCACCTCCTAAGCTCCAGAATTGGCGACATCTTCTACACCTGCCTCCCCAACTTAACAAGACCCTAATCCCCCATTTGTCTCATCTCCTGGGGCATCATCAGGAGCCCGGCCTGTCTCCGTTTTGGCTCGCTTCCTCCTCACTGGAGCGTATTGATTTGACTCCAACACTGTTCTCTCTGCTCTTCAAGTAGGAGGTCTGGGGTAGCATACATCGCCTCCCTGAGCTGAAGCAGAGGAGTTTAAACCTGGGGTCAAACAGTAGTTGCAGTTTCTCATAAATAAATGAACATTTTACAAACCATCATATTCATTTTCATTCTGTACTGAGATGAATCAAGATGGTGTCAAAGCCCCATGAGGAGAAATCCCTGCTGGCAGGTTCCTAAACCAGAGAGAAGGTGTGGATCCATTCACTGTGTTACATCCTTTCTACTCTGTAGTACTGCAGAAACTCTACTGGTCAGAAAAAAGAGAGAAACTTCAAGTTAAACCAAACATGCCGCAGTCTGCAATTCATATGCTGATCTTCTTTACCAAACCTGTCAGTTTTGATTAAGCCAGTGGCCAACGTGCTTTTCCATGAGGGCCCTGACAGTCAGATGAAAAATAAGTTCTGAAGCAAAAAGTAGCTTCAAAGATGATTCAGAAATTGGAAATTCTTTGATTTTCTTTCTCAGCTGAGGAAAGAGAAACCACTCCCAAGTATGAACAGTAAAAATGCCACGAGCTGATGAGATTCACTTAGCAGGATTCAAACAGGGGGAAACAGATTGCCTGGCTCAGTCAGAAACTCGAACGCTCACTAATTACAAAAATACCAGGCCAAAATATTAATATGGCTGGAAGACGTGAGCGGTTAAGGAATGGTGGAAAGAAATCATGTTTTCAAAGTTTGGTTCTCAGAAAGATTTAAGGCAGAGAGATAAATAATGAAGGGATAGATTATAAAATGGAGGGGGGGGGGTGTCTGTAGGTGGATGGATGAAGAGTGCAAAATGGAGGGATGATGCATCATCAAATGTTTGATGAATGTGTTGAAATGGATAGATGGATGAGTCTAAAATGGAGGGTTGGATTACTGAATGATGAAAAGGTTGGCTGAATGGATGGAAGTCTAGATGGAAGACGGATAAACAGTTGTGATAGCAGCTTGGATGGGTGGATGAATTCATATCAATGTGGAGATAGATAACTGGATGGATAAATTTGTTGATAGATGAGTGCAAAATGGATAGATGAATGCTTAGATGCAATATGGATGAATGGATGGATAAGTGCAAAAAGGATGGATGTATGTATGTATGGATGGATGGATAGATGGATGAATGGATGGATGGATTGATAGCTGGTGGATGGATGGATTGATAGCTGGTGGATGGATGGATGGATGGATGGATGGATGGATGGATAAGGGCAAGATGGATGGACGAATGATATATGGGGAGATGTGAGATGGATGGATGAGGTAAAAAGAGATGAATGACGGGTGAAAGTTGAATGGATAGATGGAGGAAAAGTGAATGGACAGGTGCGAAATGGATGAATGAAAATTGTATAGATGGATGTGAGATAGTTGGATGGATAAGTAAAAGTGGATGGATGAGGGATGAATGGATTTATGATGGCAGAATGAATAAAGGCATGGATAAATGGATGGATGGGTGAATTACTGAATGGATGAATGATGGATGTGTGAGTGCAGAATAGAGTAAGATGGAGGCATGTTGGATGGATGGGTGGATGGATTTATGAAGAGAGTGTTGAATTTCATAAATTGCAGCTTTTTCTTAAACAGTGTTGGAGCAAAACTTCTTCAGATGTTTGTGGATCTTTAGAAGCTGAGCAGTGTTAGATCTGTAGTCATCAGAGTGTGATTTTTTGTAAAGGAACAGAGAAAAATGTAGAAATACATTTAGAACATAGCCTTTCAGCCTGTATTCTCTCCTTCAGTTCTCCCTGTACTCCAACGTCTGACGTCTTTAATCTGTTTTCTTCTGTAATAGTCAGTGAAGACAGCGATAAACTAAGCGTTTACTGAGATCAACCCTTGAATTGGTGATCTTTAAGGGTTAAAGAATCGGCTGCCTATAGTGTCTGTAGAAAACATCAAATGTAACATGATGCCAAACAACAGCACAAACACTCAGTTGTGTAGAAAAGAATGCATAATGTGTTTTTCCCTCCATGTAAAGCGGCTCTGACGCTGTGCACACTTTTATTTACGGCAGCAGCTAATGCAACAGCATCCACTGACTCTGCACAGCCCATTAGAGCGTCTTATTTACTGCTCACGCTGCTTGCTGCTCTTTTATGTTCTGTGCAGTCTGCTACACAAACAGCATCATATCCAATGACTAGCGGAGTGATCACGCTCCCGGCACAGGGATCCTCTCCAGGAGCTCCATTTCCATCTCATACTGGGTGCAGGTTTTGCCGGGGCTCCCAGGGATTGTTGTGAGACTGGTGCAGTCAGGCATGGTAGAGAATGGGAATGAAGGGATTATGATGAGCTGTTAGCATTTGCCCTACAAAGACATGCACACACACACACACACATGCACACTTTTAAAGGGAGCCTAGGCAAACTAAATTAGGCAGCCAAATTGTGTTTTCTCTCTTTCCTCGCCGCCCTCTCCTGAGCCTTTGATGGTTGGAGTCTCTGAGGACTCTGCCATCATCAGGAGGAGATGAGGGGATTGAGGGGCTTAGACCTGAAAGATAAGAGCATAAGAGCCCATTCAGACAGAGACAGAGAGGAATACATGACCTGTTAGAGCTAGATTAGAGTTGAAGGTCAGCACGAGTACATTTCCACTCCACATTACAAACAAGTCTGAAAAGGCCACGTTATTTGAATCACTTCTTATTTAAAAGTCTGGATGATTCCCTGATTATTAAAGTCCAAAAAGCTTTATATTCAACCCCACTCTTGAGAGGCAAATTTGACCTGTGATTAAAGTGGTAGAGAGAATAATATTTAACATTAATAATATTCAAGATGGCTGCATTAAGAGAGTTTAGGAGCTTGAATGTAGAGATTGTGTGTCTAGGGAGCACCTTCAGAAGTTCTCCATGAACTTTTGACTCAACTTTAACTCTTCTGGCAAACTTTTTTATACACCTGTTAAGTATTTCATAGTGTTTCAACAGTCACTGCAATCTAAGGTTGATTTCCTGCTGGTAGAGCCATCAATCTGTCTCTGGTCAAGGGCGAGAAAACTTGGTCAAGAACTTCCTCTGACCTTTTTTTTTCAGCAGAAAAAAAATCATTTCAAATCTCCCCTCAAGGGACACATTGGTGTCCAAAGGTTTTTCCTCAAAAGCAGTGGTTATGTATTTAACTTCTGAGGAGATCATGGTGCCCAGAGGTTGAATCAGAGTCTTGATGAGCTGTTTAAATAGAGTTTCTGTGTTTGTTAGTGAGACCTTTAAAGAATTCAATAAGTTACATAAACCTTTTTTTACAGCTTACGCTGCAGCTCCAACATCATTACCCTGTGTACTTTAACAAGTGGTTCCTGCAACTTTATAATAATGGTGTCCAAGTGTGAAATTTCACATTGTTACAGCACTCTGAGAGCTAAGAATGCATGTGAACTAATGGCAGGAGCCTCCTTTAAACACACACACACACACGCACACACACACACACACACACACACACACACACACACACACACACACACACACACACACACACACACACACAGATTGTCCTGGCACCTCTGACACTAACCATGCAGAATAACAACTTCTTATAAAGGTACAGCGTCACAACTTAACATTAGTGGTGTCCTGATACAACCTTTTCACATCTGATACTGATATTGCTCCAATATGATACCAGCAGGAATGGTGTGAAGTTCATCTCTGTTTTTAATTATACAAGTCTCCAATGCCTCAAGAAGTCTTGGGAGAAGGTTTAAAGTCTCAACGTATTAAACTTCCCCAGTTCTGTGCCAACATGGAAAACTTGTGCATGACAAAATTTAAACTCAGCTACTACTCTACTCCTGGATACTTTGTTAGTATTTAGACTGTATGTAGAATGGACAGCGTGGCTCCGCCTGTCACCGTTCTACGATTTTGAAGCCAAAAACCCCATTTCTTGAGCCGCCATTGTGCAGCCAGAGTCTGCGCAGTAGAGAATTTTCGGTGGAGCCAAGTAAAAAAGAGAAAAAAAACATTAATTTCTTCTTCTATAGAAGGTTCAGTCTCCTTTTGGCTCTCTTTCCCGAACGGTAGCTGTCAACTATCATGAAACAAAACTAATAACACGGATTTTAACGTCCAATAACTAATGAAAAACCAACTTCTCAGTAAAAGAAAGGCTTGGACACAATGCAGCCAAATTACATCGTCATACCACCTTAGCGTAAGGATGAGAGAAACGTTTCCACCAGGTATCGTAATTTTTAAAAGTTTTCCTAGCTCATATCTGGAATACATGGGGAGGCGGGGCTTATGACCTATACTGCAGCCAGACACCAGGGGGCGGGGCTTATGACCTATACTGCAGCCAGACACCAGGGGGCGGGGCATCTGCTGGAGGCTTCAGTTTGAGCTGAACGTCGTTACGTCCACTTATTATACAGTCTATGGCCGGAACACACAAAGGACAAGATAGACAATGACAACAGACCCGATTGAAAGTCTAAAATACAGAAATAATACTCAACATCATGCCTAATAAGAGATAGGATAAGAAACACCATACATATATAAAAGCGCTTACCATGTTCAGACCAGAGCTCAAGCCAAAAAATGGTAAGTAACATACAAGTAAATGCAGAAAAGTGGGAAGTGTGAAAGTGCATATAGGACAGCAATAATAATAGTACAAGAAAAACATGAGCAGCCAAAAAGCTAATTGCCATTCAGTAAATGAATTGCACTGGAGATAAAAGGGCCCTGAAATCTTTTAGTTCTCCTCCTAACTAAAGATGCTGCCACACGGTCAACATCACTTCTACTACTTGTGACTTTGTTTGCACCTTAGCACACGCTTTTGTTGATCACGTGGGCTCTGCATGCAGGATCAGGGCACTGCTGGATAGAATTGCTGACATTGGAGATTTTAGATACATGCCAAACAATCCGATATTCAATTTTTTTGCTGACCTTTAAAATTAACATATCTGAGTTTCAACTTCAATATTTCAATCATATTTGAGATTTCACCTGTGGAGCAGTACAAATGGTCGACCCTTTAAACATTCTGAGCTGTGCATTACCCCCAGAAGATAAACTCCAATTTTATATTTTTCTTTTAGAGTTAATGTTCACGCCTGTATTAAAAGGGCAGTGGATAGTGTTGACTCTAATAAACACTTTATTTATTTAGTTGTTGGAACTTTATTCATCACTCGGTGGAAACCCAAGCCTCCAGCTTGCAGTGCACAAAACTGTGCATGTGCCCTCTCCCCAAGCTCAAGGTTCACATAGAAAAACATGTTTACTGTAAGTAACATCGTAAGGGGGAAAATACAAGTTAACAGATAGAGCAGGAACTAGAAGAAAGGGAGGGAAATGACTTGACAGTGAGGGGTCAAAGGTCAGGGTTGAACCTATGCAGCTGACGTTTCTAATGCTCATGTTAATGTGCTTAAGCTTCATGCTCAAGTTATCCGCCTCTGATAAATTCAAGCTTTAACTCCCCCTCACTTTAAAAATACTACTGTGTGTTTTTTGTAATGAATAAATATACTTTATCTGTGCTGCTCTGCCTTGTCTCGCTTATATTCGAGAAAATGTCCCTGTAGTTTTCGTTACACAGTTTGTCTTTAATATCTGAAGACGTGACCTTAAGTTGTTTCTCGGGCAGGAAAAAATAGAAACATTCATTTTATTTAAATGATGGAAAGAGAAAGTCAACTACTGGCAGATTGCTTTGTGATTACCGAGGTTGCTTTTCTGGCTTTTCCCCGTATATGATAACACGGTGTAGCGTGCAGACGAGTTTTCTGGTTGATTAGGTGTGTGCATATGTGTGTGTGTCTGCATCATTTTTTCTGCCTGTCTGACTCTGTTTGCATGTTCACTTTCATGTGCACATGTGCCATAAGCTCTTTAAAAATAGAGAATCTATTAGCAGCTGGGGTGGGGGTGGAAGGGGGGGTGGTCTACAAATGCATCATAAGTGAAACACACACACACACTCACACACACACAGAGACACAGACACAGACTCAGCAGAGATAAACTCATGGATTAAAGCAGCACAGAGACGTCTCTGATGTAGGGGACAGACAGTTATGTAACACAGAAATGCTGACCAAGAGGAGAAGCCCCCCAAGTGTGCTGCTGAGTGTTTTCCTCTGTGTCGCTGTTTTTCATGTTTCTGCACTTTTTAAATTTATTCAACATGTTTAACTTTATCTAAATGGCTCAGGCATTAAACCACTCTTTCTCTGCGGTCTCTGAAGAGAACACGAACACACGTAAATTTGAGGTTATATTTGGATGTACCTTTCCTTCTGTATACAGCAGCATGTGCATACAAATTTAATCACCTCGCTCTGCTCCCTCTTTGCTGCCTGAATGCACCGATTCCTTACAGCAGAGCATCTCCAAGCCTCACTGCACCAGGCTGTGCATAAGGAACTCCCCCTACAGGCCGGACACTGCAACAACAGCATCACTATTCCTCTCATGCCGCAGCTGCTTTTACATACTGTTTACAGTTCATGGTCATTGGATTTCCTTTAGCTTAAGTGATTTACCACTAATTTTGCACCTTTGGAGTAAAAATGAGTCCGAGCCCAACAGAATCAAACCTCAACCTTTGTATCTCCTCAGACTGAACCTTCAGCCTGGTGTGAAAGAACTCTCTCCATGAGAATGAGACTCATAATATAGCAGCTGCTTTCAGTTTCAAAGCTCTCAACAAAAGAGATCAAAGAGCAGACAATGAGCTGCAGAGGTGTGGAGGGAAGTGAAGGACAAACTGTGGGAGGAGATTTGTGCTTCAGCTTGTATCACTTAGTAGAAAAGAAAAAAAAAAAACCTTAGAGCATGAATTAATAACACAAAGACGAGGAAATATAAATCAGACGTGACTCGTTTATTTCACTGCTATACTACTGATCTGTTTTGAATCTTGGTGACATTTTCATCGGCCTTGCCTCCACCACAAAGCAGCTCCAGTCAGCGCCGCCTCCTCCAGCTCTCCACTCGAGTCACAGGGAATTCCTGAGCGGCGCTCAACCTCGGCTCTACCGCCTCGCCTCCCACGCTGCCTCACAGCTCTTTGACACTTTTAATAAAGTTTTTAAATTGAAAAAAAATAATTAGTTAAGAACAAGATTAAAGCTTGTTGGAGTGTTTCAAAGCAAATAACATACATATAATATAACAATGCTTACAAGCTCAGTTATGATTATCATCCAGTTTGGATACTGAGGAGCATTCAGGTTAAAGCGAGGGGTGTCCCGTTACAACCTTTTCACTTTGGATGCAGCCTTGGGTATTGGCCTATACCGATATAAGTATCAGCATGAATGGTGTGATGTTCAACTCTGTTTGTAGGTCTTTAAGGCTTGAATAACTTTGGTGCTGCTGGATATGTGACGATTCCATCTTTGGTGTGAGTTTTCTTGTTCAGGTTTTAGGTTAGGGATTAAGGTTTTGGTTAAGGTTGTTTCATTCTTGTTCAAGGAATTTCTGTGTTTCAGTCTAGTGTTTCTTTAAATGTTTACTAGTGTTTCTTGTTCTGATTTTCCCTTGTCTTGTGTTCACTTTGTTGAGATTTCCTGTGTCTTATTTATTCTTCTTGTGTTTCCCGCATGTTTTACTTTGTACTTGCTCTTTGTCACTGCTTTGCTCATGTCACACTTATGTTTGATTAGTCTTTTGTCCCTGTCTTGAGTTCAGTTCTTCGTCTGTTTATAGTTGTGTCAAGCCGTGTATTGTCAAGTCATGTTTCTGTGTCTCCTGTGCCCCTCATAACGGACTATTACACCATATCAGTATCAGATCAGGACACCCCTACTTAACGTGCAATATTACACAGGCCAAAGAATATCATTGGTCAATATTGGACTGATATCTACCTTTCTATATCTATATCATAATCGCATGGGGAAAACCCAGATATCTTTGGAGCAGTGCTGTGCAGTGCAAGGAAAAGATGCATTTCTCTATGTATAAAGTCTTCTTCTTATCTTTCCTGACACATACTCATGATGCTGTTCTAGAAATGAACTCGTCTCATTTTCTGCTTTAGCCAAACTTTTCCTCAACAAGTAGCTGCATCACCATGGTTACCGGCTATGAGCAGAGCTAATGAAGACCCCCTTGCTTGTATAAGCTTGGCGTTGCTGTTGCTGTTATTGCTGCTGTTGTGTCCTGTGTTTGTTATCCACTTGGAATAATGAACAAGTCTCTCTAAGGAGTATGAGTGACCATCTGGAGCGTTAGGGAGCAAAGGACTCTGGGCCCTCAGTGAAGCAAGGAAGCAACTACAACATTAACCCCACACACTCAAACTACAGTTGAAACCACATTTGACTTAAACTTTGTGATTTGTATTTTCTGCACCTGCTCTGGCTTTTTGTAACCAGCCACCTCCTCCTGTTTGACCTCATTCTACATTTCCATGTGTCTCAGTCTGCACGTTCCCACCTGAACCTAAATCCAGCTGCATGCTCCCTTTGTCCCATTACAGAAAATCCTCTCAGTCTGGGCTAACAAGTTGAATTTTAATCATCCATTAACACCTTTTAACCAAGCCATTTCACAATCAACGGTCACACTTTGTTCCTGTTTTCTGTGTTTTCATGTCAGTGTGGCGGCTTCACGTAGTTCACACGAATCAGTCTGTAACGAAATTTAATTAAATCAAAACTTTTTGAAAACAATAAACAAAGGTGGACTGAGGAGGTTTCATGTAAACCAAAATTAAGAACTTTTTCTTCTTCTTACTCTGGAAAAAAGGTTGCTTCCATGCTGTACCTGTGGAGAACCAAACATGTGTTTTGTGCCATTTGGGTGAAGTTGAAAATGAAATGCACTTTTATTCTAGTGTCCTCCGTATCATAATTTAAGATGTCAATTTTTCTGTCAAAGTTGCTGCTTAATGGGGAATGTGGGGTTAATTAGCCAATGAGCAACATCGTTGGATTTGATTTGTTTTTGTCTAGTGGGTGCCGTGTTGAGATTCACTCGTATTTGCTTGATTCCTCTTATTTGTTTCCTTTTTAAGCGTCTTGAAAGTCTGTGAGGGCAGGGCAACTATTTGGTACATGGCACGGTAAAATGATGATATATAAACTAAACTACATATCGATGGCCAAAGCACAAAAGCTCCTATTTGCACTTTGTGAGGCAAAAATACTTAGTCTGTATTGCATGGACACATAATAGAGATAACACAATAGTATAGTAATATAGTCCAAAAACAGTGTGTCATGTATTGAGTACACTTAATAAATAGCATTCTGTAAGAAAACAAGAAGGTTTTTTTAGTTCTCAAAAAAGTGAATTTCTCAGATAGAAGGTTTTGCACTTCGGCCATCAGTATGAATTTATATGTGCGAGGATGACTTTTCTTTTTATATGGTTTGTGTAAGATATCTTTTGACACAGAATTACTGTACATGACCTCAGAGCTATTCCTCCTCTTCCTCCGGGGATTCTCCAGCTCAGGCGAGAATAATCAGTCGAGTGATGACGCTCCTAAAACCTTGAACGACCATCGTGTGCTCAACTGAGATTGTATCGATCCCTGTGCCGTTCACACAGAGCACACAGGAGAGTAAACGCTTTAATATACCGTGTGCTCAGTATGTTTTACGATAATGGAGATGCTCACGGAGGGTGCGAGGAGCCTCATCACAGCTGTGTCACAGTCATGGTTTATTTCTTTATTCTCACAGGAGTTCGGGATTCAATCCTGGAATGAAATAAAGAAATGTTCTGCGGCAGCTCGACTAATGAATCCTTACACCAATGATTTCTTTATAGAGCGCCTGCCACACACATGCTTGTACTGTTCCTCATCGCAATGTGAGGAAGAGCTTTGAGTTTTCGGATTTGACTCTGCTGGAGCATGAAGAAACACGTGAAAGATTGTTTTTGTACATTCATCAACGTGAGACTTCTGAAAAATGTACAATAAGTGAAGATACTGAGCATGAACTTCTGCAAATCAGCTGTAATGCAAAACTAATTAAATTTACAAAGGAATAATCCCTTAGTAAACCGTGTTAGGGAAAACACAGCAGCTCATTTGGGCTCTTATTACTTATAAATGGGAAACTTTTCAAATTTCATTTTAAGGTTCATTTCCCTCAGTGTTCATATTTCAGGGTGAAAGAATTTCTCTACGACCTTGTATCTGAATATAAACCTGGAAAAGAAACTCATCTGTTTTCCTCTATGGTTTGAAAACTCGTGCTCACCTCAGGTGTTCTTGAAACATGTCGGGATCTTGCTGTCAGAATAATCTCTGCGAAAAAGCAGGAAGCAGATTCACCGGAGAGAGAATACTTTTATCTTCCCATCTCTGGGCATCTCTGCTTCAAAATTCTGCACTCGTGTGAGTCAAAGGACAGAAAAAAAAAGTCACTGCCAGGTAACTTTAACAGTTTGGCTTAAATATATGTATAGTTTCATGAAGCTATAATTCATGAAGTGTCGTAAGCGTACCTTGTTCTTCCAGTGAATCAATGATTGCAAGATTTTTGTCCAGTTTTACATCCTGTTTCTCTTTTTCCAAATATTTCCAACAGTTTTTCCCACCTGGGTCGTTGCTGTCCTCACTGATGTAGGTCAGCTCTCTGGTGTTCGTTTGTCCTCTAATGCAGCTTTAATTCATTAAGGCTGATCTCCTTAACTGTGCTGGTATTCACAGTGTACTGAGCAGGGTTACAAATTTGGGGTTAATGGAGTGGAAAAACTCAGGTGTGCCTCATTTGTGAGAATTGAAACCTACTGAAATAGATAAAGACACAGAAACGAGGGCACAGTATGATGGGGAAGAAACCTTCAAATGTACTTCTCACCTTAACTTGAAGGCATAATTATCCTTAAAGAGTAGGTATTGTGTTTTTCTAAGGCTTTACTCTATCTCTCTGGTTTCCACGTCACAACTCTACATGATTTATAGCTCAGAAAAACCTTATTTTTCTCTAATGTGTGTTGTAGAAAAACCTTTATTTCAACTTCTGTCTGAAACGCATTGTTTAGCTGCTGTCTCTTTAAGTCCCCCCACTCCACAAACCCCCTTTATTCTGATTGGCCAGCCCGCCATGAAGCAGTTAGGAGATCCTGATGTCATTAGTTCAGCAAGTTTTCAGCAAAGATTTCTACATCATATGAATTCGTACAAGTTTAGTCTGAGCATCTAGCAGCACAACTTTATCTCCATGTTAAAAAAAAAAAAGCTGAATACCCTCTCTTTAAGTTTAATCTCTCTGTCTTGTACTCTATGAAACTTTGTTGTAAGTTTGTGGTAGATTCCCAATAGTAATTTGCTGTATTTTAGTATAACAGTGTGATACTTTAATAAACAAGCAACACCACTTTTGCATTTCATCCTAAAGCGGTTGCCATGTAAACAGGGCCTTAGAAACATACAGAATATTGCAGATAATGTATTTTAATGTACACCTTGCATCTATAGTAAATTACTGCACATTTGAAAGAAAGTTACTTTATTTCACAAAGCAGATACTATAAAAGAACAGCACACTGTGCAGCATCATACATCAATATACTGTAAATTCAATTACAGTTATTCACTGTATTTATTCTGTAATTTTCCACTGAAAAGGTTCACAGTGCACTTGTTGTGTGAAGCGTTCAAATCTGATGGTGATTACTGAGACAAAGTCAAACAGTTACTGTCTCTTTTTTGACATTTTTCTTCCATCACAAAGCTTGTAATAAGCTCTCTGTGTGGGTGTGTACATGAGGCAGCACCGGTCTCCACAAGCTCCGAAATGTTTCAAAGGAATGACACATTTGCAGTCCTTGAAACACAGAGGTTAAGCTGTGAGGTCTTCTCACAGACCGGCTTGTTTCTGTCTCTTATTCAGCGCGGACGCTCACAAGGCTGCCTGCCTATTCACGTACGGAAAGCCCACACGTATTTAAACATCAAAGACTGCTCGGTGCCGTGTTGAACTGAGCACAGATCCATGAGTTGCTGTATTTTCTTGCTGTTGATTCGTGCCTTGAATACATAAAGTGGGAGAGTGAGGGATGAATAAATGAAGTGAACTGGGTTGAAGCAAAAGCGACCGCAGCGGTTTTCATCCCGTGTTCCTTTTAAATCTTTGGGCAGTAAGAATCAGATAAATTAATAATAACACGAGGTTTGGTTTGCGTTCTCCTCCCCTGCACCACCTCTTTCCTCCGGCTGCCCCTTGTGTGTATTTTTGAAGATTGCCTTCAACGCTACAGACTGCTGCGATAATTCACATGAAATTTTAAACGGCTGCAGATGATCTTGAGAACGTTCAGTCTGAGGGGAGCGGCAGGAATAATTAAACTTTTCCATGTTTTCTGTGTAGTGGTCTCCCCACAAGAGCACCAAGGTCAGAAAGTCTAGACCTGAGAGTGGAAACAAACAGATAACTTATTGATCTAGAAAAAGGCCTTTGAAGCCAAAGACGAGTTTCTTACAGTGCATGAGAGAAAACGGTTTCAATGGCAGGTGATATCTGGAAAGGTTTTTCCCCACACTGCTGTAAGAAGAGCCCGTAAAGAGAAGGAGTGTTTTGAACTTCTCCCCGTCTGTCAGCAGCTGTACTTGAAAATTCAGCTCACAGTTTGGTGCTTGAGACGGCGAGCGTGTTATTGTGCAAGAGTGCTGCGTCAATCTGTGAATATATCAGAAAGGACAAGGACAGGAGTTTAGTTGGAGGGCTCTTAAAGATCAGCCTGAATCCTTGATACACCTGCAGTCTCCGCACACCCGGCACGTACGTTTCCCCCATTTACTACACTATGTAACGGGCGTGCACAGACTTTTTGAAGGACACATTTTTGCCTCCTATGAGGGCTCAATGGTGGGTTTTTGTCAACAAAGAGGGCACTTTTGAGCATTTTGCAGCCTAAGGGGGCACTGTTGCACGCATTTTTGCCTCCCAAGAGGGCATTTTTGCATGTGTTTTGTCTCCCACACTGCAAAAACTGAAATCTAAGCAAGTCATTGTCTTATTTTTTAGTAAAATTTGTCTTACTACTCTTGATTTGAGCCACATTTACTAGACAAGGTCATAAAAATGTCTCATTTCAAGTTTTTTAAAGACAAAAATGAGGCATCAATTGCTTGTAACAAGTAAAAACAAAATCTGCCAATGGGATACGATAAAAGATTCTTGTTTTAAGACATCTTTCTAATTTCAAGAAACTTTGTGGGCTAATTCGACTTATCCCATTGGCAGATTTTTCTGACTTGTTACAAGAAATTTACACCTCATTTTTGTCTTAAAAAAAACTTGAAATAAGACATTTTTATGACCTGGTCTGGTGAATGTGGCTCAAATTAAGAACAATAAGACAATTTTACTACAAATAAGACACCATGACTTGCTTAGATTTCCGTTTTTGCAGTGCAGGAGGGCACTTCAGCACACAATTTTGTCATCCAAGAGGATACTTTGGTTCGTTTATGAGTCCCTAGAGGGCATTTTTGCACTTTTCTGCCACCCAGAAGGCACTTTAGCATGTGTTTTGCCTCCACAGAGGGCACTTTTGCACATTTTACCTCCCAAATGAACACCTCTTTGGGGTTTGCCTCCCAAAAAGACACTTGGGTGTGTCTCTGCTACACTTTTGCGTGCATTTTTGCAATCCAAGAGAGCACTTCTGCAAGTATTTTGCCTCCCAAAGGGGCACTTTGGTGTGTTTTTTCCTCCTACCAGGACATTTATGGGTGATTTTGCCTCCCAAGAGGGCACCAAAGCACGTTTTTCCTTAAAAAAAAGGAAACTTTGGTGCATTTTGCCTTCTGACAGGGAAGTTGCTTTCTAACCCTAACCCTAACCAAGAGGGTACTTTATCATGCAATTATGTCAAGACACTTTAGCATGCATTTTTCAACCATCCGGCCACGCCCCCACACATATCCTGCTCACACCGCTGCTGTGTTATGTATGACACTGTTATTATCTGTAAAACCTTGTCCCCTGTAGCTGCAGTATCATTTACAGAAATGAGCAGATAAGCTAAAAATGAATATCAGCTCAAAACAGGGAGCTGATGTTCTGCATTTTTAAGCATTTGTTTTTCCAGTCACACATTTGCCCATGCATCTGGCATGTGTGTCCTCCATACAGATGAAGGGATTTGCGTGTGCAAGTATGAGCTCTACCACCTGGATAACATCACATGCCTTCAGGTAAAGAACCCCCTGCTGTGAGCAGAAGCTGCATTAACACTCATGTAAGCGGGAGGAGAACACGAACATGTCTGGTTAGCTTCTTCTCCACCCTGCAGCCCTCCTAGATCAATATGACTGATACTCTTCTTATTGCCGGCACATATGGAAATAAATGGGCCTGTGTTGCAGTACATATTCGCTGCATGAAATTGCTTCTACAGTGGCGTGTGCTGTGTGTCGGGATAATAAAAGTCCTCCTGTATTCCTACTGTCCTGTCAAAGTGACAAAAAGCCTCTCCTCTGCTCACCCTGCTGCTGATTCTGCAGACGAGGGCCTCCGGTTTTATTTCCTCGAGAGAAAGAAAGCCACAGCGAAGAGGAGGAGGAGGAGGGTGTTGGAGGAATGAAAACATCTCAAATATAAATAAACCGCAACCTCTGGGATCCCTCCGCCCACCATCTTTCCTCTGCACTGCATCTGCTTACACCTCCAGTGAACTTTGTTATTTACCCTCTTATTTACTATTATTATCATGCTTTATCTCTGCGCCTACAGTCCCTCTGAATGCTGCTTGGTAGAAGGTCAGGAATTTCTCATCTTTTTGTGAAGTCTGCATCCCCCTCGCAGCCTTCATCTCCTCATCCTCCTCCTCCTCCTCCCTGCCTGGGGGATACTTTGAATAAGTCTGAGGAAGACTCTGGTGGAAAATTAGACTTCTGTCTCTTTATTTTGGTCGCTGAAATGTCTCAGCATTTGGTGCATGAACCACTTCTTCTCATGTTTTTCCTTGTAAAACACCTTTTTCACATGGCGGCCGTTTGCTTCTGACTTAAAGCTCTTGTGCTGTTTACCTGCTCTGTTAAAGGTTGTAACTGACAGTGGCCTTTTCAGCCATCACATTTTGCAGTATGACTACGTTCTGGGTTTTTGTCAGTGGATTTTTCTGTATGATAAAATTGACAGTCAGTGTAAGCTTTGTCTTTCCTCGTGGTGCCCACATGCCTGTCAGGCTGTAAAGCCAGGTCTAGGTTGCATCCACACTGTGAGGTTAGTTACAATGCTCCCCTCATGTGCACCAGTGCATGAAAAATAAATATGTCCTCTGTGCAGCCTGCGAGTGTTACTCACCTCTCCAGAGCAGCAGGGGGTCTGCAGTGAAAGCCTCGTGTTTTCATGTTTCAGCCGAGTTCATGTGAGCAAAGTGTGACCGGGTGATGTACAGCTCTCAGTTTGTGTTTGTGTTTTATCATCAGAAAACGTGCAGGACTTCCTTTCTTCCTGTTTTATGACTCTTTGAACTGCATGTTGTCGTTTTCACACTAATATTATGACTAATTTCAGCACAGGCTGCCGTAATGAGAGCTCCTCGCTGCAGAAAAGCTCACAATGGTGCTAAAATTTTTACAGAAGACACAATAAAAAGTAGCTTGAGCAGAAATCCAAACGGAAGCCTTTAAGTTTTCATGCTCCCTTATGCTCTGAGACAGTTTTCATCCCTGTTCAGCACATTAAAAACTTAATCATGTCTTTAGCTCCGTCATCAAGCAAAGCAACATTATTTTCTCACTTTTGGATGCAGAAAAGCTGACGTTTTAAAACCTATCAATTTTTCATGTCCACCTTAAGGCGTCCCTCCGGTGCTAAACAGATGCTAAGTTCACCTTTTTGAGGCCAACTCTATTTTGAGTGAGCCAGAATGTGTTTTTAACTTTGTGTTCGTGTAGATAAAAAGAATTAAACACAGATTTGAGTTAAACTGACTTCACCTCACAACAAAAAACACAAATCTAATACGGTGCATTTCTCTAGTTTCTTATTAAAATGACATAATCCATTACACTAAGCCCTGAATCAGAAAACTAAGACTCTAAATCTGACTAAAAGTTCTCAAATTGTAGAAATCTAGCATGCATATTTGTAGGACGGACTTACACATGTAATGAAAGATTACAAGTGGGATCTCCTTGTCATGCCAGAAACATTGGAAGCCACCTTTCAATGGCTATTGGGCTGCAGTTCTGTCCAATCATGGACTTAAGTTGGGTTGAGGATCATGTGATTTAGATGGTGCTTTGCAAGAGGCTTTGCTTATGCAGCTGAACAATCGGACCACGTTAGAAGAGAAAAAGCTTTTTAGCCTTTGCCATCAAGAGGTCATGAGAGTGCGAATACCTGACAGAAAATGCCATTGAATCCTCATTTATGTGCAGATTTAGTCTTTTAAAGGCTGTGGTCTTAAACTTTCGATCAGCTGATGAACAGATTATTTAGTTTGAAAGTTTTTGTAGAACCCTTTTAAGATCCAACAGTGTGAATTTGTGCAATTTTTCAACTAGTCTTGAGATTTTTTTCAAGTGTTTTAGTATCTGCTCCTATATTTGGAGATTTCAGCTCAGGAAAATCAGCCTTTTAACATCAGAGGTATTGATTGAACTCAGTGTACAACTTAAGTCCATTTACTCTTCGTGAGTTTTAACGGCCTCTGTCTCCTCTCTCTGTGAAGCTTTGGATGCTGTGCTGGTGGAAAGAAGAAGAGCACCTACACTATTTCCACATGTGCTTTGTATATTTCATCATTAACACCAGAGAGATGTCATGTGACATGAAAACTTGACGAGAAAAGCCGTGAAGACGATGTTCAGGTGTGTTTGATGTCATGACGGGATCACATAAAGGAGGCAAGTTCGAGATGTGAATAAATCTATTCAGCATGTTTAATTTTCAGTTAATTTTAAGGACTTTGAGGATAATACCCTCAAACTTCTCTTTAAGATCTTCTCTTTAATCATTCCTTCAGATAAAAAGTGAAAAAAACATCCCAGAAAACAATAAATCTCTCAACAGTGCTGTCGAAACTTATTCATCACAGCCAGCCCTGCCAGGGCCACAAGCCCTCGATCTTTACGTATGGATCCATTTGTTATTAAAAACCTTGATCCACTCGCTCGCAGGCGTCTGGATGTGTGAGAGAGAAAGCAATTAGCTGTGCTGAATTAGAAAAACAAATGAGATCCTGAGAACTACGCTGAGGAAGATACTGGAAGCGTTAAACATTTATAAGATGGAGTGACATGAGGTTTACACTGAACTGATAGTTTGACCAAAAGAAAATCACAAGTTTCAACCAGAACTGAAACTTCATGAAAGCAGTTAAAACTCTGTGAGAGAATTTAGGTCATTATGTGACTCAAAGAGTGAAATAGAAAAAAAAATTCAGTGAGTTGGAATAAACTCAAAACGCCTCCAATCTTCCTTATACACACCATCAGACAAATTGTGACCACACACCTCAAGTGAGTCATATAATAATGTGCCTCAAAAGCCTATTTCCTGAGCCGTCACGAAATATTTATGTCCCTGAGTGACGTTAATGGATTGAGTTTTGTAGGTGAATTCATTTAGGAGGTCAGGTGCAGAAAAAAGACGTGAAATTGAGTCACGTGGAGTAAATCCAGGACAGGATGCAAAATAAAAAAAACGTAAAACTGTCTCTGAGCCTGTCACCCAGACCACGGCTGACACATTCATGTTTTTTAAGGACTTTATGAGGATTAACCTGTAAATAGGTTGGCCCTGTTGTTTTTTGGAGCTTGCAGATTTCAGTAGACTGACTTGAAAGGCTTCACACGAGTCACATGTGCCGGATCTGGCTTTGATGTGGAGCGTTTCTGCTTCACCTCCATGTTTACTGAAGCGGGAAAACATGAAACTGTGAGTGATAGACACGCCAGCGTCTCTCACAGGAACATTAGCGACTCTTAAGGAGCTCGTTAGAAGACCTACAGATACATTTCAGGTTTTTTTTTTTTAATTTGAAGGGTGGATGTTGGTTCAAATCTTCGCTCCAGTTCACTGTGACAAAATTTGGCTCGTTTTGAGAGAGTCTGAACTCTGCAGCGACACAAACCTGGAATTAGACAACCCAACATTTTGCCTCAAAAGCCTCGCAGTTCTTTTGTGAGCTCAAACCCCGATCGCCTGCCAACAGCGTGCCCTGTCGCTGACCCTGCACTCACCAGCAGAAAATACTCACATGAATTATTGTTACTCATCGGGAGAGGATAATGGACTTTTAGTGCAGGGCCATTACAGCAGCTTTTGTGTTTTTCACTGTTGGCTTTGGTATCACTGTGATCATCACATTAGAGAAAGATCCCTCTGCAGTACTTTTCGGTCGACCTGCAGTTTGTCAAACAAGCGAGCGGTTTCAGCGGCACTTAGAGAGTCGGAGAGGTCTGAGGTGATGAAACAGGGTTCAGCTGAAACTTCTGTCAGACACAACCTGAGAAAAACAACTTTTCTTTTTGAAACCTTACTATCGACTTTCTTTGGTTGGGAGCACAGTATTTGAAGTTAAGGACAGAGATTTGTGTCTTTGTTTTGGAATAAAAATAATGACTTCGGGAACAAAAACAAATTTTGCAAACAAAATTGTAATTTCAAAATTCTAAATATACCATTGAATAAACTAAATATATTTGTGATTATATAATTTTTCTTGTCAAATCCACATTTTTTTCCAGATCTAAGTTTTCTTCTCACAAACTGCTGATTCATTTGCGTCGCCAGAATTTCCAGTGCAAAACAAAACTTAATAACATGCAAATTCTGGAAATGCAACTGAATCTGTGGTTCACGAAAAGAAAACTTAAACCTGAGAAACCAAACACGTCCATTTAACAAGATAAATTCTGAATCACAAATACATTTAATCTACTCAACTGTTTTACTCGTATTTTTCGAATTTGGTTTTGTTCTCAAATTCATTATTCCTGAATGTCTGATAAAAACAAAAACATCTCTCCATATTAAGTCGATACATACAAATATTTCTGTAAGAGAAGCAGAAAAAAAGAGGGCAAAATGGCTCACAAATCTTCAAAGAGTAATAAAGTGTCTATACTTAGTCACAACATCACAAACAGGAAATTAAGTTACACAAATATATGTTTAATTATTCTGAGAGGTAAATATACACAAATTAGACATTAAAAATGACATGAATAAATAAATTAAAGAAAAGAGGGAATGTGTCAAGGAGCAGTACTGTCACTTTCAGTCATTAGATTGAGCTTATCCACATAACTTACAAAAGGATCCCAAGTTTTATTAAAAGTTGTAAAGGACCCAGCAACGAGTTTCATATCTTCACAAGTCTAAAACAACCTAAAATCTCTAGTATCCATTTATTAGAGTATGTTTTGGTTGCAGCAGGATAGCATGTCTGGCCTAAAGTGAGGTAAACATTATGAAAACATTATTTAACTATTATTGAGACCATTGCAGCTGAATCTGTTCATCATCAGTGCATCATATCAGTATTTTGGCTTCACTTTGAAGAGGAGGTTGATGCGTCATCCATCTGTACATACAGTTGTGTCCAGGTTTAGTTTCTAAACGTGATAAAATCCTTGACACTGTACTTCAGCTTCCTCTCAGTCCCCAGATAACCTTGAGTTCTGCCTTTAAACAGCTTTAAATCTGCTCCACCTCAAAGTTTAGCACTTAGACTTTACAGCTCATTCTCACTAATGTGTCTCCGTGTGCGAGCCCTGAGAAGGAGTATTGTTTGTCTCCTCCTTTATCGTCCAAACATCCAGGATATGAGGTGGTAATTAAAGTGGAGGTGTTTTAACTTTGTATGATTACAATCACAACAGAGCTGCCTCTTCTCTTTACCTACCGCTCTGTAATACACCAGCCGTGCTCCAAGAAAACTAATTATGTTTTGATGAGGATTGTTCACATGATTTATAACACAGGGGCCTCTGCTTCAGAGCCATTTGTTATCTTTGATTCGACGAAAAAAAAGATAAAACACATAATACGAAAGGGAGAAATGAGTAATCAGCTCAGCGATATCTGCAACTTCCTGCAGATCTGCACAGATTAATGACTTCAGAGGAATATGTTTTAAAAAGATTAATATGGTCCTAAAATACTCCAAGTTTCCTGACAAAAATCATCAAAAGGACTTTTTGAGCAACCGTAAGGTGCTTTCCTTCAGTGAAACTTGATGCTGCTCACCCTGATGTTTGTTTTGGTAGCAGAATACAAGATGCATCATTTCAACCTCAATAATACGGTTTTATCATAAAAATAAGAAAACAGCAGAATGACGCTTCCCAAGCAGGATGCATGTTGGATTATAAACCATTTATGTTACATCAATCTCTTTTAATTAATGGTAAAACATATTGGTGTGATCGTTTTGTAATCATTTAAACACTCCTAATCAAAATACTGAGAGTGCTAAGTTTGCATTAATTCTGATTTTGCACTGTTGAATCTTAAAAGGGTTTTAAGTAGAGTTGGAAAATGCTAAGCAGTTTATTGAAAACAACAAGCAAAATGGTCTTGTCAAAAGTTAAAGACCACAGCTTTTAGAAGAGAAAAGCTGCACAAAAATGTGAATTCATTGTCATTTTCTGTCAGATATTCACACTATCATGACCTCCTGATGACAAAGGCAAACAACCTTTCTCTCAGATCATTGAGCCACATAAGTAAGACCCCTCACAATGCAACGCCATCGGTGCTGAGGTTGGACGCAGTAAGACAGCCATTTTGAATTCTTTCAGATCCTGAGGGTTATGAGACAAAAAAGTCAAGTGGTCCAAAAATATCTCACCAGTGCTGAGCCTGAGGATCAAAAAACAAAGCAGCTGGATATGTGGAGATGTTGCAGGGGGGCGTCCTTCATGATTGAGGGCCCTGGTCTGTGTGCTAATGACTGGGTTTTTAACAGGACAACGCTGCAGTTCACAATAGCTCTTCTTCTTCTTGAGGAATAATCTCACTCTTTTGGAGCATCCTGCATGTTCCTCTGATCTAAATCACAGAGAAGATTTGCTCATGGAGGCTTGGAGTCAGAGGTTTTTAGAGGAAGAGACAGACCCGACATGAATGTGATTGAAGTCCAGTCGGTGTATTAAATATCATCCTCTGTATCACGTTTATCTCTGCTTTTAATATCCGCAGCAAACTTTTACCTCAGATATTTATCTGCTTCACTTTGGACACATTCAATGATCCTCCTCAAGTCTTCAGTCTGAAGCAGCTTCTATCACTTCGCTCCTGTCTCTCTCTCTCTTTAAGTCAAATCAAGGCCAGCGGGTTGACTCTTACAGCCCCGGGCAGAGAAGCAAAGTTTACATTCAGCTCGGTGATGATGCAAATTTTCTCTCTTAACACTAATTTTGTGGGTCGGACTGTAGTTCTCGCTCAGGCTTTGCTCTCCAACAGGGTGAGTTCATCGCCCACTTGCTCTCTGGAGTTTAAAGTGAAATCTACATGTGTTTCTGTGAAGCTCTGAACGGTCAGTTGATGTCATGACCTCTCTGTGCTGTGAAGTGTGTGAGTTACCGACTGTGTTAATGTTCAATTAGCCCCCTCCTCCTTCAGTCACGAGTGTGAAATGAAAACTAATGGAGAAAGGTTTCCTCACGCTGTATATCTATGGGTTGTGAGGTTTTCAACAAACATCTTAAAACAACAACAGCCTCCTCTTGCAGAACCACTTCTGCGTGTTTTACCCGTAATTTGAGACTCATTGCTTCTGGCAGAACATTTTATGTTAATTTATGACAAATCTGAGGAGCTCTCAGGGGCTGAAACACAATGAGTTTTGTTAATGACAGAAAATCTGGACAAGGAGGAGAAAGTTTCAAAACTTCTTGCCAGAAAAAAATCACTCGAAGTGGTTGCTTTTCTCTCTTTTTCTGTTGTTTTGTTTTCTCTCAGCGTAATCCCAGCTGTCCCTCCTGTTGTCTCCTTACATCACAGAGGAGCACCATTAGTGAGGCTTAATAAATGAAAGAGCCTGTTTTAGTGTCCTTAAGACAAGATTAAGCCTGCTGAAAATATCTGAAGCATGATGTTTTTTTTATTAATCTACAGAAATCTGCCTTAAGAGATCAAAATCTGTGTTCGGTTTAGCCCTCGGGCCAAATATAAAGATTCCTCACCCCTCAGATGCTGATTCATGTTTTGACATTGGACAGAAATCCTCACAGAGGTTTTAAAAGATCAAAAAGACTCTGACTGACTCTGGTCTTCTTTGGTTTAAGAGAATAAATGCTTCATGTTTGGGGAGAAAGTGAGCGGGTGGTACAGGAAAGCACAATATATTGTTTCAGTATTGCAATATGCATATGCCTAATATTCTGTCTACATCCAGTCACATTACTAATAGATCAAAATGAGCATCCATTTATATATATGACCACATTACATCAGCAACCCCCACAGTTAAAGCACTTTCTTAACGCTCTGTCATCTCACAGCAATCTCAGAAATATTGCGATATATCCAGGAATAAAAAAAATCCCAAGATATTTTTTCCCATTATCATACAGCCTTTGCAGGTGGTTATGCAAACTACAGGATTGGGCCTTAAACACCAAGGCCTCCAGAGAGCTGTCCATTCAGAGGGAAGAGGGTTTAAGGAGCGAGGATTTAGACAGAGGTTGTAATAAGTGTTTTCTAAAACACTGGTGTGAGAAAATTAGGGGTTTTTTTTGTTTGTTTGTTTGTTTTTTGAGAGTCTGAATATAGTCTAAAAAAAACACAATACCACCTCTTTAAGAATTCATTTCATCCTTCCAACTCCTCTTTGAAGCCTTGAGCATTTGAAAAAAACTTTAAAGTTTCTTCTTTTGAACCAGAACTTCCCCTCGCCATCACCTCACCCCATGTTTTACCGCTCTGCCTCAATAAAGTGCCCCCAGAGCAATAAAAGGTACATTTTAAACAACAGATGGTTACAATTTCATCTGATGCTGTTTTGCCCTAAAGTGCGAGGGAAAAGAACCTCTTTCTTCTTCCTCCTTTACCTGAGATTCAGCTGCATTATTGAGACAATTCATCACTGTCATCCACGAGCCATGGAGATGTCACACCGCATACTTTCTTTCTTTTCTTCTCCTCCTCTCACCTTTCCCCCCTCGGCTTTCTGCAGGTCATTAATGCAGTTCTTGTCTCTTCCATCCAGCCTTCGCTTGTATTTATTAGCAGCTGTCACATGTTGGCTGCATCAATAATTAGTCACTGTAAAACCATTTGGGGTCTAATTAGGGGCGGGGTCCTGCTTCAGGGTGATCCATCAAACAGTCACATGTGTAGTGCACATGCTAATTCAGCCGTGTGAGCGTCTTGTGCCGCACATGTCAATGTCTGGATTCTGCTGCAGCAAATGGGCTCCATAATGAGTCAAATCCAGCAGAGAGAGCGCTCAATAAATCCTCAAGAAATCACTCATGTTTACTCTACGGGCTGATGTGGTAGCCATATTAATGTGATTTAACATAAGATGTTGATTGCTCACAACTGGGGGCCATGTTTGTGCTAAATTTACAACATGGACGGAAAAAAGAAGTGATGCTAAATTAGTCGTGTTCCTCAGAATGAAAGCACAAATAAGTGAAATATGTTATTTGGACTCAGGCCAGAGGCAAAACTAAGCTCAGGGCTGAATTAACTGAATTAACTCCTCCTGTTTTCCAACTTTTAAGCCTTTAAAAATGTCTTTCGGGGAACAGAAAAGGAGCAGAGAGGTCAGATCATTGTCACATATGCAGCTGGTGTTGAAATATCTTGGTTTAATAATGAGCATGTGTGCTGTGAAAGGTGATATTTTTGTCTTTTGTGCTGGAAAAATGTTAAAAAAGAGGGATGTGGTGCTGTCCGTGGTGCTGAAGCAGAGCTGGCTGATTTTGAATTGCTCATAGTTGCTGTTTCCATTACACTTAGTTGCAAAATGAAAGTGATTTTTCTTAAGTTTTGAGAAAATACAGTTCCGCTTTACCGGTGTTTTTAACATCAGTAGAATTTCCATCAACTTGAATAAAAACTTGTATCGTGAGATTCAATTTGCAGAATGTGGAGGAAGGAAGGAGGACTGTAACAGGTGGTAACCATGGATACCGCAAATATTTTAAAAGCTGAACTGTCAGTTTGATAGGTGTTACTGTTGTTCCTGATGTAGTCAACAGACGAAGGTGGTTTAAATATGAAAGTCAGACTCTGTGTGTGTGGCAGTCGCTATGTACTCGGGATTTCTGGAGATAGGATCATGGTTGTTGAGTTCAGAGAGGAGTTGTGGATACAAAACTCCAGCTGACACTTGACACACTGTGCAATTCATTCAAAAAGTGATTCATGTCCAGTGACTTGTGTTTGCCACAAATTTGTTTCTGTTGCACTTTTTGATCAACTGCGATACCAAAACTTCTGCAAAACCACCTCATAGGGTGCTAAAACTTATTATTGAATTTTAAGGTTTTATTTTTCAAAGTTTTGTTGTTTCCACTACTATTTTCTATTGTAATATTTAGGTTTTGCAGTATTTAGATGTAATGAAACGCGACTACAGGAAAGGGAGAGTAGATGAGTTTATGTAAAGTTAATGTTTAGGTACAGTAGAGACACGTCTATGGCTTGTTTAAAACAAACAAACAACAAAAAAAAACAGATCAATTATTAGAATATTCCCACTGGGAACAAATGTTACAACACATTTTTTCCACTTCTGTAATGTTTTGAAGTGCCAATTTTACTTGAGCAGCTAATTCAAGTTTTAAAATGAAAGAAAAATATTAAAAGTAATAATAGATCAATTAATTAAATATGAAAATCTGAAAAAAAATAATACATGTTATGTAATAGGGAGGTCTAAGGAGTAAAACTCATGCTCTTATCTTGCAGGAAAAAATTGGGGATTAAACATGTTAAGACATGAAAACGATGAAACCAACCAAAAATGAGTGTTTACATAAGAGTTTGTTCACTCAAAATTACCTGTAGGGATGTAATGTTGGAGTCTCACCTTAGCAAGACAGCACAGCAACTTTTACTGACCCCCAGAACCAATGAGTCAGATCATACAATCATAAATTTGGTGAGAAGTATCCCACTGCTGAATTGATGTACGTTATCCAGCTGCCACCTACCTGTGACACATTTGTTGTCCTTTCAAAAAAAAACTTTGGATTTTAACAGCAAAGTGTTTGTGTTCTCTGTGTTTATGTGTAGATCTCATTTCCTGCAGTAAAGGTGTGTGTTGAAGTCTTTGTGCAACATCGTGCATCATTTACATTCGAACACTTGCAGTATGCAGAGAAGTATATTTGTTAAGCTCTGTATGCTGCACCATCTGTGGGCATTTACGTCTACAGCTGTACAGTACAAGAGTGTGTGAGTGTTTGTGTGTGTGTGAGCGCTGAGCATGATAGGTCATAAAACAAGCCTGATAGGGCCCGGTGCGTTGCTGAGCACATTATCATCAGCTGGCCCCGGACTTTTATGGCCTTCCACACCTCTCAGCCGGAGCACAGCTTCTCTGGTGTTTTATGAGTCCTGCTCCCACATACAAGACTAGCAGAAAGGGCGCAGGGGAGGGGAGGAAGGGGAGGAGGGGGGGGGCTCTCTGATGTAAATCAAAGACTGCCGCCTGGGCTAAAGGTACCAGAACAATCACCGAGCTCTTGGTGGTGAAATGTGCGTCCCCTGATGCAGAAGGAGTGACGAAGTGTGCAAGCTGAGTAAATGTAAACCACAGAATCAACTAAATATCCCAAACAAGAACAGCACAGCGTCATCAGCATATAGAGACATCACCGCCAACATGAGGGGCGTGTGTTCAGAAAACATTCAGGGGTAAATTAACGATCCTGCTGGAATTAGAGGCTGAGACTCTGCGTCAGAGTTTTAGTGAGAACAGGGGGTTTTAATGATTTAGTGCCATGTTTGGATGTCTGGCTCGCCAAAATAAAATGCCTCCCAAATTCTGTTTATCTTGATTTTCACAGTTTTCTTTTGGCTGGGGAAGCAGGTAGTCTGACCCAGATACTGTGCAGTCTGATTAATTATTTTGTCTCTGATCTTGGTCTAATTCCAGCTCAACTGAAAGCAGCAGCTGCAGCAGAAGCTTAAATTATGGTGCTTTTCTCTCGCTCTCTCTCTCTCTTTTTTTTAAATGAGCCTGTGTTGGTCCTTTCGGGACCCTGATGCCTTATTCAGACTCTGTGCCAGAAAACTGAGTTCATGGTCCCACAGTCAGGCTGATATTTGAGAGATTACAGGATCAGCAGAAATGAGGGCGCTGGAGCTGACGTGACTCATGACTGATATCAGAAATGTGCCATGAGTGAATATGAACACCCAAACCTTCAAAATCACTGTAGGTCATCTGCTTCACCTAATACCTTTTCTCTTTATATAGTTTCTAAAGTAAATAAATGAGTTTAACAGCACTAAAGTTTTCTTTACATCATCCTATTTACATTTGTGCTCATAAGTTTACATACCCTGGCAGGATTTATAATTTCTTGGCCATTTTTCAGAGAATATGAATGAAAACACAAAACTTCTCTTTCACTTATGGTCAGTGATTGGGTGAAACCACTTATTGACAAACACCTGTTTACTCCTTTTAAATTATAACAACAACAGAAACTATCAAAATGACCCTGATCAAAAGTTTACATACCCCAGTTTTTAATAGCATGTATTTCCCAGCTTGAAGTCTTTTGTGGTCGTTGTGGATGAGGGTCTTTATTTTCTGCCCACTCTTCTTTGGCAAAAAGTCTCCAGTTCCTGTAAATTCTTGGTCTGTCTTGCATGAACTGCAGGTTTGAGATCTCCCCAGAGTGGCTCAATGATATTGAGGTCAGGAGACTGAGATGGCCACTCCAGAACCTTCACTTTCTTCTGCTGTAGCCAATGGCAGGTCGACTTGGCCTTGTGTTTTGGTTCATTGTCATGTTGGAACGTCCAAGTACGTCTCATGTGCAGCTTCTGGGCTGTTGAGTGTAAATTTTCCTCCAGTATTTTCTGATAACATGCTGCATTCATCCTTCATTCATCAGTTTGGACCAAGTTTCCTGAGCCTTTGTAGCTCACACATCCCCAAAACATCAGTGATCCACCTCCATGTTTCACAGTTGGAATGGTGGACCTTTCATCATAGGCCTTGTTGACTCCTCTTCAAATGTAACGTTTGTGGTTGTGGCCAAAAAGTTCAATTTTGGTCTCATTACTCCACATGACTTTGTTCTAGAAGTTTTGAGGCTTGTCTCTGAGCTGTTTGGTTTTAACAGAATCTCTCATTTTCCACTTCTAAATTAGAGTTTGAACACTGCTTATTGGCATCCTTGATTCCTTGGATACCTTTTTATATGGGGTTGTCATTACGATTAAAAAAGAGTAAGCACAGTTGTTTGCTAAAAAATGGCTTCGCCCAACCACTAAACATGAGTGACAGAAAAGTTTTTGTTATCATTCATACTCTCTGAAAAATGACTAAGAAAACATACATCAACAGCAGAAGAGGTCACATGATTAGAGCACACTCTGCGTTCGAACCATATGCATTATTGTCTACATTACCCAGCAATCTTCTACATTATTGATAATGTTCATTAAGGCTTGATTAATCACCTATTGGCAGCCCATCGCCCAGAGTTACCAGCACTGAGTTGCAGCGCTGCTGACTCTGCAGGAGTGCACACTAACAGGATCTTTACTGTCACTATGAATGATGCCACACCTCCGGTCATCCTGCACCACTTTAGTCCTAAACCTCACACCTTTTTCTGCGCACATCTACCTCACAAATGCTGCAAAGAGATATTTGACTCAGGGGACAGAAATCAGCATCAGCTAAAAAGAAAATAAAAACATCTGCTGTTTTCTCCAAAGTTCTCCAACATCAACTCTGATTTAAGATTCTGCTGCATCAAGCTGCTCTGTAAAAGCGTCATCACAGAGAAAAAACAACAATGACGGTGCTGTTCTTTCCCAAAAACCATCATTACCATCAATCTATCTCTACATCTGCAGTGTTTTCCTCTGAGCAGCGACTGTAAGTCAGAAATCACTGCGTAAACACACACTGACACGCTGTTTCCAGAGAGGAAGGAATCAATCACACACAGAAGTGATGCTCGGTGTTATGTAGCTGTGACCCGGCGAGCTGGAGTGAATGTCAGTGAATAAAACCTTCCACTTACTGGGTCTGCCTTCAGGGGATGATGAGCCTGACAGAGTGTCATGGGAGAGTCTTTAAAGAGGAGCTTCAGTCCGGTTAGAGAGACTCCAACTGGCTGTACATACGCATTTACGAGCATGTTTACTCATCTAACACCAACCATGAATGAATCGCTCCCAACGGATGTTTATTTTTCCAATGTGTTTATGTTGTAGAGTGGAAATTCAGCACAGGGGGGTTTCATTAAAATAATCTGCTGGAAAAAACTAACAGAGAAACACATTACACATGAATACAAATGGAAACACACCTCTGCAGTGATTTATCATCTTTCAGCTCCACGTTTTGGCTTCACGGTGCAGAATTTATCTTGTTGCAGAGGAGAGATGTATCGAAGCCCATTTTAGCCTGTTAAAAAAATAAAAAAAGGAAAAGCATGGTGGCAAGTTTCTCACACTTACTGCTTAAAACCCCAAAAGTCAGAGGGATCCTGACGCCCCATTTTCACAGTCTGTGTTCACACTGAAAATCAAGGTCATGTGAACTGTTGCCATGAACTCACCTGAGGACAACTGTTTGACAGATGTGACACCTCAGTCAAACACCCGAATCTGTTCCCGGGACATTTGAATGAAACAATGGCTTTGTTGAGATTTTTCTTGCCCGTATTAAGTCAAAATTATGTGATAAAAGTTGAAATGATGAGATAAAAAAAAGTTGAAATTAAGAAATAAAACACTGAACTTTGATTTAATGGGTCAAACTCAAGGGATAAAATATCTGAATTTGAGATTTTAACAAAAGTCAATCTTTGGGGGAAAAAGTAAAAATTATGAGATAGCCAAACCTTTGAGATGAGAATTGAAATGATGAGATAAAAAATTTGAGATATAGAATGGAAATTACAAGGTAGAGTCAAACGTTGCAGATGAAAGAGTCGAAATTTGTAAGAAAATGCCAAAATTTGAGATAAAAAGTAGAAAAAATTTGAGATAAAAGGTTTTAATTACGAGATAAAAAAGTTGAGATGATGAGAGAGAAGGTTTTAATTATGAAATAAAACGTTGAAACGATGAGATAGGGATCAAGATTTTAAGATAAAAAGTGGAAATTATGAGAAAATGTTAAACTTTTGAGATTAGAAATTCAAAATGATGAGAGTTATGTGCTTTAGTTGACCTTGTTGTTCCTTCGTGCTCTTACTCTATGTCTTCTTCCTTAAAATCCTAAAAGGGCATGTTTGTCTGTCACTTTCCCATGTGAATCTGGTAGCAAAGATAATATATAATTTATGTTACAGCTATGTTTAAAGTAAGTCTAAATGTAACCAACATACCCAGCTTAAAGACTCATCTCAAAATTTCTCTTTTTATCTCAGTATTTTGAATTTTCTCTCATAATTTCAACCTTGTATCTCAAAATTTGACTTAATAAGGGCAAAAAAAACCTCAACCAAGACAAGATTTCATTTTCATTATTTTAAGTGGCATAAAAGGGCTTCCATAGAGATGCTTTCAGTTTCCGAACTTTATAAACAGTACTTCAGCTTGTACCTAAAATTGATTTTTCAGAGCGTGCACATGTCCCCCTTTTGTTTCTTCTTCTTTTTAAAGTTACAGCTCATTGGATGTTCAGGGACTCAAACTTCATGATGTTTGATTTGTCAAAAACAGATGTGTAAGCATTTCTCGCTCCTCCATCTGACATTGACGCTTTCACACATGTGTCCAAATGAACATCTGACCAGGCTGGAAGAAGAAACTTCCCTTTCTGACTCTAATTCACTTTTCAGCCAATGTCACCAGATGCAATATCCAAAGCCTCCCCGTGTCAACAGGAGTCATGGTGATCTCATTTTGAGCCGTAACCTCTATCCAGCTGACCGTTGAGCTCTCTCATAACCGAGTCATAAATCACACATGACACGTGTCACACGGAGCAGAGGTGCACACTCGGGACTTGTGATGCTGCTGCTGCTGCTTGGGTTTCAGCTTCAGCAGGTCGAGCTCTCATCAAATAGCATCCAAGATGATAATCCCAGAGGTGGAGGAGGATCCGTGCTCCCCGCTTACCACCTCCTCCTCCTCCTCTTTGTGTGTGTACATGTGTGTGTGTGTTACTGCTTGTGTCGTCTGTGTTTGATTCAGAGGAGCAGAGTTCATTCAAACATCCATCAGCAGATTAAGTTGAAGCTCATGACGTTTGACTCCTGCCCAGATTTAACTAACAGTTTTAGTAAAATCAGTTTATGTAACTCATATAAATTGCTCTTTAATGTGGTTCCATTATTTTATCACTGAAGTGAATATTTTGTCTTGGAGTTCACATTTTTTAGCATTTAAATCGACTCAAAGCAGTTTGATACAACGCATTAAGCTTCTTGTATCATCAGTTTATTTGAAGTGTTGTGCTGGAATTTTTTCGGTGGTCATTATTTAAGAGGGTCCTCAAATTTTTTATCAAGCAGTTGTTAAACTTCATAAGAATTTCCATCAAAAGCTCATTTGTGTAAACTGTTGTTTTTGTAATCCTATGAGGAAAAATGACTCTGACTCTGGAAATGCTGCTTGAATGGAAAGTCTGTTGAATGTCTCTTTGACTGAATTAGATTAATTTTTACTTGCAGGATCTTTCATTAAATAGTCTGTCAGTCAGTGGTGGAAAGAGAACTGAAAATCTGTACTCAAGTACAAGTACTGTTATATTGCAAAAATATTACTTAATCACAAATAAAAGTTCTGGTGTTAGAAAAATACTCAAGTAAAAGTACAGAGTATTTGTCAAAAACACTACTCAGATTATTAGTTATTTTAACTGGTGATGTCACTGTCACCTCTCCAGATAGGGCCCTAAATTTTGTGTTTTGCTTTACCAATAGTTAAAATGCTAACAATAAATAATCATTAATAACTGATAAGATGGAAAACAAGTGTTCTTTTTTTTCATTTTAAGTTTTTATTTCCTTATTCAGCAAAGATCTCAGGCAGACAAAAAACACAATTAGATGAGGTGCAGTTGCTGCCACGACTATTGATAGAATGAATAGAAATAGAATATCCATGAATACATTTATAACTGGTTAAATTCTTAAAACAAAATCAATTAGCGATCAATCATTAACATCCATTAACATCTTTTTGTTTTGTTTTTCATCCTTATGTCCTGGTTTTCATTGGCTTGTTTGCTATCGAATCACCTTACTGGCTACAAAAATGCAGATAAAAGGTCTAGATATTAATGAAAATTGTTCTCAGTACTCAACTATGATTTTAAAATTAACTAAGTAGATTACATGGCATAATGATTACTTAAGTTCAAGAAAAAAAAGTACAGACTTGAAAATGTACTCTTTAAAGTACAAGTACCCCAAAAAACTACTTAATTACAGTAATCTGAGTATTTGTAATTAGTTACTTCCATCCCTGCTGTTATTATATCTATTGAAAAATAATTTTCTGTGATTTTCCAAGAGTCAAACTGCAAAGTAACCTCCAAAAGTTTGTCAAGTTTAACAGCAGGTGTACAATCCCTTTGAATGATGTTTTAACTTGGCTTTATTTTTCAATGAAAGCTCCTTTAAAGAAGTGCAGTCCTTGGTTCATGTTCAGCACAGAGACTCTGCATCCTGTCCTCAGCTCCCTCCTCTCTTTAAAGCTCCCTGAACATCCATTAAAAGCACACAAACCCTGAAGATTGTATGTACAGCCAGATAAAAGATAAACGTCCTCCAGCACATGACGACTATTTGCAACTTGCGGTAGGTTGTTGGTCATGTCTTTTATTTATGATCAGTGGTTTTGTGATGAAGAAAGGATGTGTGAGTTATAGTTTTCAGAGAAGGACCTTTGAGTCCACTCAGAAAACCTTTGCAGCACAGAGAGCACAGTGAATAAACCCCCCGGGGGATTTAGACCTTGTAAGAGCAGCACGTGAGCGGGAGACAGACGATGTGTAATCCTCTGAGAGAAAGAGACGGGATTGAAAAAGAACAAATCAGCGTGATGATGGAGGAGGAGGGGCACATGCGTCATCCAGCTGTGACTTTAACATCCCGACATCTGGAGGAGGGAGACTCAGGTGGACGAAACAATCCTTCCTCCAACCCTGGAGGCCGAGCCCTGGTCTGTGTGAGTTACTGCAGCGAAGGAACCGAGAGTACAGTTCATCAGCTGCAGCATCTGGCGCCAAGCACAACTCTATATACTGTAAACACACATCAGCGTGAAATGTGGCTGTTTCCACAGATTGGAGCTCACAGCAAGAAGTAATTCTTCATTTTATTGGTTTGAACATGTGAAGGAAATGAGTTCAGGGATACACTGAGGGGCTGTTGAGGAACAAACGAGGAGGAAAACTCAGAATCAGACCACAGAGATGTAAAAACTGTATATATTCTTCCTACTTCTACGCAAATGAATCAGCTTATTTATTCACAGATCTACTTCCATGTGTTGAGTGTAACAGCCAAGCGCCCACTGACTTTGTTGAAATCCATCCTGTTGTATCCAAGTAAAAAAGAAAAAAAAAGGAAGATTTTTCATTAAATTAAAAAAATGTTGGAGGCCGTTTCTTCTTGGACGAACTACATCCTCCACCATAAGGCTGCAGCTCTCAGCGGTGGATTGCTGCTTGTTAACCACACACCCAAAGTTTCCTGCCCTAATGAGACGCTCGCTCTTAAAAAACACGTCACGTCTTCTGACTTTTACTGGCATAAATGTGATTCTCGCTGATGAATATTATTGAAGCTGAGCTGTCTTCAGCCTTTTTAGTCATGAATAGTAACGTTGCAGAGAATGTCATCATCCTCCGGCTTGAGCAGCAGAATCTGACATCAGGTGATATTTTTCCTCCTGATTGGAGATGTAGCATAAAATAAAAACCATGAAACAAAATCAGTGACGTGTTTCAATATAATTGAGTAGAATTGCTTCTATTTATGACATGTACTCTGGATTTAAAGGTAGAAGTCTGGCTATTGGAGGGATTAACCTGATTTTATTTTTCCCTCTGTCAGTATTCAACCTGCAGCTCTAATCTGCTCCCTGCTCGTCACCATCTGTCATCTGTAATCTCAACCACTACCTCCCACCCTGCACTCGTTTTCTACTCCCCGTCTCCTTCTCTTTGCCTTAAACAGAGCAGGATGAGGAGGGCATCGTACCCTCAGCTGCACCCGTCCTCCGTCCACATGCACAGACGGGCCATGCTGCGTTTCTCACCCATCATGGAGGCAGTTCAGTAAATGTCAAAGCCTGTGAGAGAAGTGCTGATCGAGCACTCAAAGCAGGTAGCTCATTATTTCTAACATGGGCTCTAATTAAAGAGGTGCAGCGTATATCACCTCATCGTCTGCATACAGGCTGCACTAAAGGCCACAGTCTAAAATGTGGGAGATCATTAAAGGAGCAGTAACTCTACGGGCTGAACATTACCTCTGCTTCGCGCTGACCTGCAGATGCCTCGCTGACACCTGTGCTGGAGGCCCTGCATGTATGAATACAGAGCGTGGTGATGGTCGATTTTTGAAGCCTGAAAAGTCAACTTAAGCGACTCTGCAAGCTCCAGTACATGGGGCACATACTCAACCATGAGCGCCGGCGAAAAAAAGCAGATACACATTCTCCTCTAAATGTCAAAACTTCTCTCTAACCCTGAAGATCATTAGTTGGGAACTTGTAGGTTTCAAATGTTCAGGATCTAAGTTCATTTGCTTTTCTCTGAAATTATCGTTTAGGGGATCTGTGCTGGTTCTGGGCCGGTTCTGAGATTTATAAAGTTGCCTATGCACAGTCCAAATCTTTGTGAAACGTTACCAGATATATTAAGATTTATTTCAAGCACTTGACAGAAACTGTAAATGTAAACAGTTAGAACATAATTAATTTAAGTGACAAAACGAACACATGGTAAGATGAGAGCTGGGGGCCGCTTGAAAATAGACGGCAGGCCACAATTGGACACCCCTGCGCTATTCCATTCTTTTCACCATTATTACAAATAGTCCACTTTCCTCACTAATGGGCAGACATGTATATGGGCCCTGTTTGTCATCCCATCTCTAGAGAGGTTACGATTAATTTTGAAGAAGCCTCACCACAAAGAACTTGGACGTTCTAACGAACTCTAAGTTAAAGTCTAAGCCAAATAGCTGTCAAAAAGCGGGTTGTTTGTTGTATTTGCATTCACATATCAGTTTATAATCACCAGTTGAAGTCATCAGATGACCGCTGATGGGCTCCGAGACTCCACATGGACTGTTTTTGCTGCAAACAGCCACAGGCGCTCCATCATGGATGCAGTGTATGATTCTGCTCTGATTACCAAAACTCTTTTGACACCGAACACTGAGTCCTCCTCACATACTGATTCATCTTTTCTGGACAGGATCTGTCAACATAGGTAGCAACAAAAACAACTTTAATAACCTTATTAATTTGTATTTGCTGCTTGTTTCTGGTGTGTTTATCTCATACATTTCCTGCAAAATTTTGACTCTCGTGTCCTGAATCAGATGGAGACTTAGAAAAGTCAAACAAAGGGAGAAGTAAAGACACGTATTTGAAGAACATGCTGACATGAAAGGTCAGGGGATTTAAAGATTGATAAGTCATCATCGTGAAGCTTAAATTAACTAAACTTCTCATCATTCTAAGAGCTGCCGATTCATGTCAGGATGATCCAAAGTACATGACTTCGAGGGAACGTAGCAATAAACCAGATAGATAAAAGCACTTTAGTGAATAAACACCCACACAAGATGATGAAGTAAATATTTACAGCCTCAGACCTTTGCCTGCTTCTCTCAGAGTGAAGTTGAACTGATAATATTCAAACATCCTCCCAGAAAGTCAACAACTTATCATTCCACTACTTGACGCCTAAAGGTTCGAGCATAAGTGGTGTTAAAAAAAAAGTCTAAATCAAATCTAAAATCTGAGTGTTTCCATAGTTTTGCTCTTCGCAGAGAGCTCTAATTGCCCATCTGCACGACGACACGTTTCGGTGTTACACAAGTCTTTCTCTCTGCTGCTGGAGGAGAATAAAAAGAAGTCAAATCCATCTGGAACTTGACCCCCGAGGCGATTAAACAAACATGACCTCAATCTCTCCACTTGGCATCTGTTAGAAAGCCACCTGTTAGCGCTGTGCTAATTTGACACTCTCAGGGGAGATAATGGATGTGTGTTTGAAAACAGGCTGACAAGAGACTCTTCAGTGTTCTCTTCGCCTTCATGGCCTGTAGCGATATTCATAAAAATATTCAGATTGAGCTGCATGTGAAGGCTCAGGGAAGGAGGGTTTATTATATGCAGCCGTCCTCTGGGGGAAGATACTGTATTTGTGCGAGATTTCAGCGTGAGGGGAAATAAAAATGAGCAGATAACAGAGTTTGACAGCCTTCTGATCAGATACCGGAAAGTTTCTTTTGATCTTTGCACCTGCCAAGCTCTTCGTCCCCCTCTTTAACCTCGTCTTCCTCAGGGTCAGAGGTGTGTGAGTCCGGTGTGATCACACTTTGTATGTCAGAGAGGCTGCGAATTGTCATTATTTATGGATTCGCAGCAGTGAGAAACAGGCCTCTGGGCTCCACATGCATCAGGAAGAAGACAGCGAGGATTCCCAGAGGAGACGAGTTCAAAGCCATCAACAGCCGCAGCCGAGACCGCAACTGAGAGATTTCAGAGCGGCTTTCCAGGAAAACTAGGGGGCAGGTGTGGGTCTGTGAGAGCAGGTGTACTGAATGTTAGATTCAGAGTCTCATCCTGGTCTTTGCAGCTTTGATTTGTTGTGAAGGCCTTGAAAAGTTTGGAAGATGCTGTTTGAATGAGGTGGTTTTTTTCTGCAAATGTGGTGTTTCATTAACCCTTTAGCCCTGCATGTGTTGGCATCTACACATTTGCACAAGCACACTTTGAATGACTGTTATAACTTAACAGTTTGCACAATCAGAAAAATTCCAACTGTTTGTGAAAGCGGGGGTGTTGCTTTTTTCAGTCAATATGTGGTTGTTACAGGAATTTCCCTTCGAACTTTAAGGAAGCCTGTGAATACACACAGTAGTGCAGAGCAGATGGATGAAAAGGATGCACAGAGATACTTGAGCCCACTTGGTCCAAAAATACCAAAAAGAAGATCCTCACAGGTTTTAAACCACTCACCCACCCACAACAATTAAGAACAGAACCAACAAAGAAAACTAAATAGGAAGAGATACACTGGTGCAAAATTAAAGATACAGACAGTAAATTACAGTACAACATAATAATGGAGTAAAATAGTAATACTAACACTTGCACTAAAAAAATGATGATAATAATGATCATTAGAAAACAAATGAATAAATGCAGAGTTCAGCCTCCCTACATAATCAATAAGAAGCTTCTAATGATTGTAGAATTTGTTTGTCCAACTCCGTACTGAGAATTTGATCTTTTCCATCTCTAAAAAAGACGTCCAGTACCTTTACATGCAGCTACAGAAATCAGACTATAACCTTAGTCGGACTAAGAGATCAGACTAAGCATGCGATTGCTATTTGACTGCTGTTGGATTTGACAAGTCTTGTTATACCTGGGTGTTCAGCGCAAGCAAATCTCACCCAGAAGATAAGTAGATGACCATGATAGTTAAGGTCACTGCACTCTGACACAGCAAACTAACACCAGTTGGTGATACATAGTATGTAAGAAACATAGCTTATAACAGGCTATTAGAGAGTTTAATGATGTTTGCTTGTTTCACTGATGTGTTTTTTTCTAGCTCCTCTTCTCTTCTTGGCCTTTTCTCAGGAAATATGAACGATAACACAACATCCTTTCTATCACTCATGGTTCGAGGTTGGGTGAAGACATTTACTGAGAAAAAATAGTTTACTCTTTTTAAATCATAATGACAACAGAAACTTCAAAAATGACCCTGTTAAGAAGTTTACACACAACTCTGGTGGTTTTGTCCTGATAAATGCACAAAAGTGAACACAAATATGTTTGAATGTCTACTAAAGGTAACCATCCTCACCTGTCATCTATTTGCTTGTAATCAGTGTGTGTATAAAAAATGAACAGGGTCATTTTTGAAGTTTCTGTGGTCATCATGATTCAAAAAGAGTAAACACAGTTGTTTGATAATAAATGTCTTCACCCAACCTCTAACCATGGGTGACAGAAAGGTTTTTGTGTTATCATTCATATTTTCTGAGAAAGGCCAAAAAATTAGAAAGTCCACCTGAAGGGGGTGTAAACTTTTAGGCACAACTGTATTTGGCAATCGTCAGCTATATTCAGGTAAAACTTGGCACTTGTTGTAACTGAAAGGAGTTTATCAAGACCAGAAAAGGGTGGGATATCTGAAAAGAGGGCGTGTTTGGTTTGAGGAAAGTTGAATGTATCTGAAGATATCAGATTGCTGTAAGCCCCAAAGCCTTACACAGCTGAGCCGACAAAAACCTCTTAATGTGAAGCAGTGATGATGAAAGATGCAGTCAATGTGTCTCTCCTGGTTTGAACATGTGTCGTATAGATCTTAAAGATCCTGATCTTCCTGTCAGCTGATCCAGTTTTTCCACACTGATGAAAACCATCCTCATGTGTTACAGAACATGCATCATACTTATGTTAATTACAGCAGCATTTTCTGTGTTTTCCATGTGAGGCTAAGCCATGCACGCTGCAGTGCTGGATGCAAACATAATGTCCAGAGGATACAGCTTAATGGCATTCAGGCTCATCTTTCCTGTTTTCTCTGCTGTGTAAATTGCATCCAGTTATCGCCTCAGGCAGCAAATACGATGATTTAAGGAGTAATTTGTGGGAGACAACTTTGAGGTCAATGGAGTCCAGAGAATCATTTGCATTTTGTTCTGTTTTTCCGCGGTCCTCCCAGTTGTGCCAAGCGGGTATTTTCTCACAGTCAGATCTCTCTCACCATCTGTCACATTTTAATAACTTTAAGGTAACATCTTATTAGAGGGAGAGCTGTGTCTGCTTCACACCGATTAACGCTGATTTCACTGTGGTAGCTCAAACGGGAACACACTTTTCCTGTACTCGCTGTTTTATTTACTCATTTTCCTTCAGCAGCCTTAATAAGCTGCACTAAATATGAATGTTCTCTTTTGCTGATGAAGCTTTTTGAGCTGAATCGAATTACTATGAAGTAAATTTTGCAAACAAATCTTTTTTGAAATTGCAGCAAAGAAAGTTGAAATAGAGAGAACATTTGTAGAGGTTTTGCTGTGCATGCTTCAATGAATCGTCCCTCTCTGACTTTGATCGGGTTAAGTTCAGACTTCTGACAGCTCGTCCAACTGAGAGGTGTGTTTCTCTTTGTCACAGCAGGACATGAAGTTTTTCACCGCTCTGAGCTCGTCGTATTCCCAGCTGCAGCATTCTCTGATTCGATCACAGCCAAGCGTTATGAAGCTGAAGTCTTCAGTTGTCATTCGTTTTCTCTTGTTATTAAATTTCGACATTGCATTATGCATGTGAGGGAATATTACCACAGTCAGTATTAGATTGTTGCAGAAGTTGCCCTTGCTGGGATTGCCTGGGGGCTTTTCCCTTCAGTCACTAAGGCAGTAAACCACGCCGCTGCACAATAACTCAAGCCTGTGGTCTCAACATCACAGGATGTAGCCCCCCCGCCCCTGCAGCCCGATGCTCACAATCACCGTTAATGACTCTTTGAGGCGAACGGGCAGTTACTCAGAGTTAAGGCGGCGCTGTTTCTGCTGATGTGTCTGTTTTAAGCTTCCATCTGATCCAGTGGAGAACATTTTCAGAATATGAGTGGGGAGTGAGTCCTAGAGGAAGGGGGCAACTATGGAGAAGGCTCTGTCCATATGCAGCGCTTGGTTTAGTTTTAGGACTTTTTATTTTTTAGAAGAAACCCACTGAAACTCTGTCTGTCACCTGTGTTTCTCCTTCCTCTTAAATTGTTTATTCGTTTATTAACTCATTGAACTATTAGTAATGTTTGCCCCTGTGGTGCATAGTGGTCACTACAGTGGACACCTATTTCCAAGTTATTTACTCCTAAATTCAATGGTTCATGTGGTGGAAATTCATATTAGTCTGCGTCAGGATATTTCTATTCTCCTTAGGGCCTGAAAAAAATGCTTTCAATTTTTTTTCCCAAACATATATAGTTTTTAAAAAATGTTATAGACAAACATTTGAGAGTGAAAAAGCTTATGAACTATAAATTATTCACTGTTCAAATAGATGAAAGAGAGTTAAAATGTTTAGCAAAGCATCAAAAAAAGGTTATTCATGAAATATAAAAAAAAAAGAAGTAATATTTACATTAAGCTCACAATGTTTTATGTTTAATTTTCAGTTAAAAATGTTTGAAAAAAAATGGAAAACTTTTTTTCATGCTTTAAGACAAATAAAAACACTCAAGGGAAACATCCTGACACTGACTTTCATATTTCATGCATCAGAGGGTTAAGAAATATAGTAATTTTGAGCTCAATTACAGTCGCGCCAAATTATATTTTTTAAGGTTTTCCTTTTAATCCAACCTTAAAAACACTTTGATTTCTTAACTGTTTTTTTTTTTGCACAAATGCATGTGTACTCTTCATTTTAAATGTTTGAACAATGGTCATATGGTCAATATATATACTGTAAAAATGGCCTATCCAAAAGACTTGTTCGTCAGTGACCATGTGCTGGTGACAGTATTTCTGAGGTGGGTCTTGATAGAAGGGCAACGACACAATCCAGGATTTTAGACCGAGTGTTGAGGTTAGGTTACACATATTGTCCAGATGGAGTTAAGATTTCTTCAGCTGCAAGTTTGAGGTTTTTGGGGATGGAACCAGACTCAAGGGAGGAGTTTAGGATTTTTGTTGTGAGAGGGTAAATAGCACAGAGACAGTTTTGAACTAGGTTTCATGACACAAGGTCGAGAATACATGTTGAATTTCTTACGCCTACAGTGTGATGTTATGTGAAAGTGTATTTTTACTTCCCTTAGTCAGGACTTCACCATCAATGAGATGTTTTTGTTAATGGAGAAGATGTTTAGGACTTAATTGGAGTCATTACGCTCGCTGTCTGCTCTTTAGGGAGGCTTTGTGGGGAATCAGCTGAAGCACCCAGCTCTGAGACCCCCTGGGGATTCTGCAGAGAGGAGGCTCTGTGAGCGAGTTTCCTGGAGTTAAATTCACAAAGATAGTTTAAAAAGGAAGAGGGAAAGTGTTTGAGATGACTCATATTGGCATTTTGTTTGGCCCTTGGCTCGCCCGTTTACCTCCAATGTTCCTCCTGACACCTACAAAAGGTCTGATGGCTGTGATAACGCTGTGTGCATTTCGAGCAGCGTGGAACACCTTCTTCTAACTGTTTTGTCTCTTTTGAACTGTGTGTAAGCTGCTTTGAGCTCCAGGCGCTTCACTTTTATTCACTCAGCTTGCTTTGCAATTTCTGGAGGAACGCCCTGAGCAGCCGGAGCTGAAGAACGGCTCAAATGAGAGGACAAAAAAAAATCTCAGCTTTTCCCTTCCTCGGTCCAACTGCAGGTCCTCCATCTGTCGCTGAGGAAGAGGAGGAAGCAGGAGGAGTTTCTTAAGTGAGCTGACGAGGAGTGTTGTCATGTTTAGGCCACGTAATGTGAGGAGGTTTCATGAATTAGTGATCAAACTATGCAGGAAATAAACCCTTAAAGCTTCAAGATAATTTCCTCCACCTGATCTCTAACCTGATTATTCTCCTGTTGTTTCTATTTTTTAAGTTTAATCCACAGACGCAAAGACTGAAAATACCTCTGAGAGGACTGTTTAAGCTCTGGGAGGTTTTCTTGTACTTTATCGTGGCAGGACGGTGAAAGAGTGCAGATATTTCTGCTGCTTCTGCATTATTGGATGTAGAGAGTCATGATGAAGTCAGAGCCATCTTTTATCCCAAGGACATGTTCATGTTTAAATCCCCCAGCTCTCTCCCACTGACTCACGCACCGAGTTGTTGTTTTCATGTGCTGACTTGATTGTTTTCACGGCTTTGATGGGCTGTGAAAAAATTATTATAAGAGAAGAGCCAGCTATTTGCATCTCGTAGCCCGGAGAGCAGGAAAGAGAGAGAGCGAGGGCTTCCTGTGTTATTGATCCTTCATGGATCTGACTCTGCAGGCATCACACTCCTGCTTGTTATGAAACTGAAACATCCCTTCAGGGATACGAAAAGCTGCCCACGTCCACAGTTACAGACACCTGAAACTCAAAGCACGGGCCAGCTCATCCGAGGCCTGCAGGGTTGGATGACACGGAGCCGCAGCAGCAACGCGTCGCTCCCCTGAGTTTTGAAGACTTTCAAAAAAACAAACACACACAGAGGCTCTGCTGGGTTTGTAGAGGAGAGAAGTCTCTGAGATTTCTGACTCAGCTGTTGATGATGAAGTTTTATCACCTGTTACATCAGATTAAAGTCCACAAACTCTGACATTGATCTGTTAGTTGTGTAACAGCTGATGATGATGATTCATTATGTTCAGCTGAAAAGTTGCTGCATTGTGAAAATGTCAAAAGAGGAAATTTTTTTATGACTGATATTTTAGCAAAACAACACACACCATAAAAAACACATCTTTATAATCATACCTCAGTAATTCCTGAGATGTTTCCTTTGAGTGTTTGAGAATTTGCATACTATACTAGCAGTATGTACTGATTTGCCCTAAATGCAGTATGCAGTATGCAAATAAATGCAAAAGTTGCAGTATGCCAAAACTACCCGGATGACCTACTGATGTGGGAAAATTTCTCAGTTGGCATCTGACCAGTCTACCTGGCATACTGTTTCCCACAATGCAAAGCGCCTGGCCGCAGGTCTGAATTGAAAGTGACGTAAACCAGAGAAAGTTTGGGCGAAGCAGTGGAACAATTCAAGTGTAAAACCCTAAAACATCTTTTAAGTTGGGTACTTATCGATATCCTATTAACATATTTGAAATCATACCTGCATTATCAGAAACAGTTTTTCCATCATCTCTAGAAATAAAAAGTCAATCCACTCCAGATTATTTTCAATGAACAACATATGGTATAATATTAAAAATCAAATATGAGGAATTTTGCTGCGATATACATCCACATTTAAACACAGACGTTTTCTGCAGTTATCACAAAAGATCAGAGGTCTCATGGTAAAACTAATGCAGTTCATAGTGCTTGGACCTATAATCATTTGTAATAACTGCACAGGACGTCTGTGTTTTAATCCTGTTCTGTAAATTTGTGACTTTTCGAACCCGAAAATTCCAACTTTTTCGTTCAAACTTTAGATGTTCCTTTCTGGAGAATTTTTTGATTTAATATTTACTAAGTTTTCCTTATATAACTTAATAATAATAAATTATAAAAAAGTAAAGAAAAATATTTATCAGCTTTACTCTCGCATTCCTCAAACTGGAAACCATAGTAGCAAACTACAAAACAGACCAAACAGAACTGTCACACTGTATACTACACTCAAATACAGTACGCAGTTTGCCGTGTCTGCTACATACTGTATTAGAAAGTAGTAAGTTGTAGGCGAATTCGAAAACAGCCACAGTTTTGAGTTTCTTTCTTCTACTTTATTGTTTCCCCTGTTTTTGTCCTCAGCTCACACCGACCCCCCTGCAGGCCTCATGTAACCTCGGACAAGCCCTGACTGTGTGCAGTGTAGTGTGTACAGGTATATACACCTGCACACACGCTGACCCCGAGGCACAGAGCTGCATGGGTGTCCAGAAACCACACCTGCGGTCCTGCACTGCGCTGAGAACTCTCACAGACTTTTACATCCAAGAATATTTGAGAAAAGATCCATTTTCCGAGACTTAACTGAGTATGTGAGCTTTCCAATGCCTCATGACCGACCACCTGCTTGGTCTGGCACACTTATGGGGGATGCTAATTTCTTTACCAGAGAGATTAAAAGTGGTTTTCTGTCTCCTCCAGTATTTGAAAATATCAGTCCATGGCTTGAAAAATTGCATGGATTTGCATTTTGTGAATCTTGAAAAGTTTCGAAGCAGAGTTATATTGCAAGAAGAAGAATTGGGATTGAATTGATTGAAAAAACTAAGCAATTTATTGAAAACAGTGCCTGTTTATGACCTATAAAAACATTTTAAAAAAGGTGAGCGTGAAGTTGAACATTGATGTTGTGATCAAGTGTCTTAAAGGCAGGATTTTTTATATCTATCTTTTTTTTTCACTAGCCTCCTGGAAACACTCACATCAAGCATTCAGGAACAAATATTTGAAGTGATCAACAAGAACAGTAGAGCTGCTCATTACTGAGTCCTTTTATCAAACTTTTACTTCTATTTGAGAGGTTTTCAGGTTTTTCTGAACTGTGGTCTTGAAATTTTGTTCAGCTGCTGAACAGACTTCTTCAGTTTAATGTAACTGTTGCTTTTTTTTCATGCCTATTTCTTCTTCACCCGTGTTAAAATCCAACTAAGAACCTTTTCAAGATCCAACATAAACTGTTAATTTGTGCAATTTTTTTACTGGTCTGAAGATTTTGATGAGGAGTGTATGGGAATGATTTAAAAAAAAAAACGTTTTCCTCTGTGTTTTAGCTTCAAATCAGCGTATAAACAAAGTCTTATGCTCAGCAGTAAGTTTTGCTTTTCGATCTAAAAAAAGGAGGAGGGAAAAAGTCTTAAGTGTTGTTTATACCTGAGATAAAAACAAAGAACAAAGACATAAAAGTCTGGACCAACTTTGAAAACTCTCTGGGTCTGGATTGATGGGATTGCTGTCAGGACTTCCCTGAGGAGACTACATGTCAAAGCCGAGCAGATTGTTGCCAGACTCCTTCAGGTTGCTCCACGCCTCCCTGCACCAGACCGTTCACCGGAGGCTCCACGCCTCCTCCGGTACGTGCCTGAACACTCTGTTTCCTCTCTGAAATTACACTCCAACCTGAGCCTATTGTCGTATTGTCTCTCATCTCTGTTTCTGTCTGGAGTTGTGGCACTACAGGTGAGGTGAGGGAACAGGAAAAAAAGAAACATCCACCTCCGTCCCTGTTTCACGTTGACTGACTTCACGACACGCATTTTAAGTTGTGGATCAGAGAGGTGAAAAACACAAGGCTGTTTACAGAATTCTCTCACATACTTAAGTAAATCCTGCTCTTCAAAGAGCCGGGGAATTATCACTGACAGTTCCCACAAGCACCTTAATCTTCGAGCTGTTAGGAGAGTGAGGGGGAGAGTCAGAGTCGGTGTCAGAGCAGAAACCAAAGGGCTTCAGAGTTGGCAGACTTTCCAAAGAGATGATGATAATATTCCAGTTATTACATTTCCATGACCTCTCAACAATCCAAAAACTCTCTGCTGGTTGAAAGAGAAAGAAATGAGCCACACCTCTGCCGACACTCAAACTCTATCTCCTCAGAAAGTTTGAAGACAGGATGTAAAAACCTGAGCCCCGTGACACGAGTCAGCAAACCTTCAGCTCTGATAAAACCAGCAAAACTAATTTAAAGCCTTTTCTTATTGCAGTGAATTAAAGCAAAAGAAGCTTTGTTCAACTTTGCATGAGTCACAGCTACAGCAACAGGAACACGAACATAACTAAAGCCTGACTTTACAGCCCAGTGATATACAGAAGCAGCTTTTAAAGAACTATTACAATTGATCCTGTTTCCATTGACCGGCTTTAACAGTGCATTATAAAACCCGTCGGTGTGATCAGAGTTACAGCAGAACAAAGTAGCAGTTTGGATTTTTAGGGCCCTGGAAACTTCGAGGTCCCCCCTGTGGGGTGCTGATCCCTGTTCTGTGGAAGAAAAGCACTTTTTTATTAATAATTCAGCACAGGAGCCACTTGACGATCAGAAGCTTTGTCCTCTCGGTGCATGAGAACTGCTGCTTTAAATCTCACTCCCTCACATCTGCACATTTGGATAAAAGGAAAATGTTTAAGCCTGCGTCTGATGGTTCAATCACATCAGGTATCTGACGCACGTTTACTGTGTTTTAAGTCATATCAGGTTTATAGATCCAGCTGATGAGTTTTAAAAATTGAAAACCAGATTTAAGATCAGTCTTTGCAGTAAAAACCCTGTTTCTAAAAGAAAGCTTTAAAGTTTGCATATAAGAGCCACAGGGAAGATAAAGTATTGTGAAATGTCGAAAGTGCCTGAGTATCAAGGCTCATAAAAAAACCCTCACTGCAATGTCTGGTTCCTTTAAGATGAACCAATGAGTAAAAAACTTTAACTTGAGCTCATTTTATGCGCCTTCTATCAATAATTAAAGCTCCTGTGAGTAACTTTCTGTGTGCCTTGGCTCCTTTGGACAAAGTTGTATCTCTACCAATCTTGTCCTGTGCATCCACAAGTCAAGTTTTCAGAAAACAAGTTGCATCTCTTTGTCTTTACCTATCAGACATTTCATTCATTGGGGAAAAAAAACAGAATAAAATCTTAAGACCAGTTGAAGAATTGTACAAATGTACATTTTGCACTGCAGGATCTTAAAAGAGTTGAAAGTAGAGTTTCAAAATGCAAAAAGAAGAAATGGGAGTGAGACAAAAATGAGTAAGCAAGCTGGAAAATCTTTCTAAAATAGAAATAAAAGTTTGATAAAAGGACTCAGTAATGAGGAGTTCCACTGTTCTTGTTGGTGGCTTCAATCTGCCAATGGGATAAGATAAAAGGTTCTTGTTTTAAGACATCTTTCTAATTTCAAGAAACGACCCGGGTCTTATCCCATTGGCAGATTTTTTTGACTTGTTCCAAGCAATTTACACCTCATTTTTGTCTGACAAAAACTTGAAATAAGACATTTTTATGACCTGGTCTGATGAATGTGGCTCAAATTAAGAACAATAAGACAATTTTTACTACAAATAAGACATAATGACTTGCTTAGATTTCCGTTTTTGCAGTGCAACCCCTGGTTCGCTGAGAAGACGATTTTGTAACTGCATGTGGTCACCCAGCTAGTCACTGTCACTCTGGCTCATGTCAGTTCAGTATTCATCCACTAGGTGTCTCTGTGCAGGGGCCAGAAGTGGCACTCTGGGCTTTTGAAGTTAAATTTGACATTTTTTTTATGTTTGTTCATTTTGGGTAGCAGAAAATACTTCCACAATAACTTCCACAAAAATGACAGTGAACCCACATTTTTGCCAAAATTTTGTCTGAAAAGGCTTTAAATGCTCTTAAACTTTTAATAAAGTCTGTAATGTGAAAAAAACATCCCATAGATTAACTTTTCTGACACCTACCCTCTCACAGCATTTTCACTCACAATATAGAGGTTTTCAAACTTGTTGCTAATGGTTTTGTTTGCTTTTATAGGTCATAAACATGCATCAGTGTTAATTCTAGTCTTTTTAATTGCTTTTTAAAACTTCCTGACAGGAGCTTTAAGTGTTTGATAAAAGTTATCACACCTTTGTTTATTACAGAGCTGGCCATGATCTCTTAAAGTCTTGGAGGTTTTAGCAACAGCGTCAGTGATGAGTCATAAATCAGACACCGGTACAGACTGAGCCTCAAACAACATTTCTTGGTAAATCTGGCTGTTGAGAAACAAACGCAGAACAACAGAACATCTCTTCATTACATGTTCTTGTTGATTGTTGAACAGTCATGTAGGATTACAACAAGAGATGGAGACAGAATCCTAGAAGTAATGAAAGCCTGCGTGTGCAGAAACAACCAAATCAGACGCGCTGACATCATAAATTCTGGATTATTTGATCTTTGTGTTGCACATCAGCACGACAACATTTGTCATATTGACGGATATCAATGCATGCAAGCTTTTATTGTGTAAAGATTATTCTCAGGCCTTAATTTGACAGACAGGATAGCATTGAACGAGGTTGAAAAGCTTTAAAAGCTGGAATCAAACCCTGGCGGCTGCTGTGAAGACGCAGGCCACACGCTTCACCAAGAGATCCGATTTCCTTTTTATCTTCAAAATTTACTGACTTCGTCTTGTGACCACCAGGGAAGTGGCTTCACATCATGAATTATTCTGTTAATAAATTCTGTTAAATGAAAGTTTGATCAAAAGATGCTGAGACTCAGTCGGTCAAATGATGCACAGACTCAGAAACCTCACTTTCACCTCGTCTGAGTGAGGGAAGACGACACCTTGAGTGCGTCCTCTAAACGTCTGATTCTGTACATGATCGGTGAGTTGATGAAGACAAAGTGAAGATACACACATCGCTCTGTTTCCTCCTGAGAGCGAAGCCAAAACTGGTCCATTGTTGCCGCCTCTACTTTGCATACATTTTCCCATGAGTCATTGCATATACATGTATCAGCTTTACACTCATAGAAACATGAATAAAATGTGCACAGCTCTTTCTATAATTAAATCCTGTAATTAAAACCTAGGGGATTATATGTTTTTGTTCTCCTCCTAATCACCATTTTACCTTCTATACAGTCCATGGGATGGGATTATGATGCTCTTTCATTCTGCTGAGTGTAAAGCTGCTAATGTCACTGTGACAGACGTGTGGGTGAATGCCAGCTCTCTGCTTTGTTGTACCCTTGGGTGGGTGGGTGGGGGGGGTTGTATTCAGCCTGTACAGTATCTCATACAGTAATTACCAGCTGCACATAACACCGAGGGGTTTGCCATCATCTGTGTCAGCATGTCTCCTCTCTGTGGAGCCGTCATGCTCCAGATCTTCCCCTTTTTCTTTTTAAACTCACTGCAGATAAAAGCTCAAAGCTCAGCCTTTGAAGTCCACTTAAAACATTAAGTGGTCATGAGTGCCAAGTGTTTATCACTGGTCTGTCTTAAACAGTTGATTCCTATTGATCAAAACACTGTGACAACAAGGGGAAAAAAACTGTTTTTCTTGCTCTAGCGTTTCAGAAAACTTTTATTTCAGCCTCGGTCTGAAATGCTTTTTAAGGCTCCCTTTATAGGCCTGTCAGGGGCAGACCTTGGTGTTTGAGGCCCAACTCCCCAAATGTGTCATGAATCAGTTAGGGGATCCTTATACGATTACATCATCATTTCAGCAAGTCTCATGACATTCTCATGCAGATTTAGTCTTGTGAAGGTTTCATCTTGTGAAGATCTTGAAGTTCTTGTCTTGTAAAGATTTCGTGGTGATCTCACCTCTTGAAGATCAAGTCTCACAAAAATTTTGAAGATCTGACTGAAGATCATGTCTCATGAAAATCCCATCTCATGAAGATCTCTGCCTGAAAAATCTCATCTCATTGCATGAAAATCTCATCTTATGAAGATTTTGTCTTGTGAAGCTTTTGTAGGGGGAGACCTGATTTCATAAAGATCTCACGAAGATCCCACGAAGATCTCAGCCCATAAAAATCTCTTTTCATCAAGATCTCTTTTGGTGAAGGTCTTAAAGATCTCGTTTCATGAAGATCTTGTCTGGAAGAGAAATCATGAGGAAATCATTGTGTTAAAGTCTCCTCTCTTGAAGGCCTCGTGTGGTGAAGATCCAGTAGATCCATTCTCCTGAAGACCTTTTCTTGGAGATCTCATCTTGTGAAGATCGTTAAGATTTCCTCTTGTGAAGATCTCGTAGCCGGGGATCTGTTTTCACTAAGATCTCATGAAGAACTTGTCTCACAAAAATGTTGTGAAGATCGCGTCTCATGAGGCTCTGGTCTCAAGAAGATCTTGTGTTTTTTTCAGAATGCACCTCAGTGCATCAGTTTGCAAATAGATTCAGGGATTTCTACAACATGCTGTAGTTTGAAAGTCCACACACATCAAATATAAATATCAATTTCACAGTCAAAGTTTGTATTTGGTAATAAGTTTGTGACTCAATGCTGAAAAAGCAGTGAGGGGCCTTTTTACTGACAGCTCTGTTGACTAATGCAGTACTAAATTTATAAAACACACCCCCATAGTCACAAAAAAGATGAACTGAGCTGAACCTGTCTGATAAACACCTGCCAACACTGGACAGTGCAGTTTCCTCTGTGGTATTATGTCCATGCATCAGTCAGGAGCCCAACCAGCCTTTTCAGACTCCAGACATCAAAGCCTGTCTGTACCAGGTGTGTGTCTGATCACACACACACACACACACACACACACACACCTACACTCCGACACACACAAAAACACCTACATGCAGCTGTTTATTATTTCCTCAAGGTCACGTAGAGGGCGTGCGAAATAAAAGAGAGGAAGTTGTTTGTTTCTCAGCTCTGCATAACGACTGTTTTCCATCAAGCATCAAGAAATGTGATGTGATGGAAACCAGCTGCCATTTGCCCCTAATCCTTCCTCTGCCATTTTTATTGCCAGCAACTTCTGGTGCATTGCAACACTGGAAAATAGCTCCTTGCATACTAAAAGGCTCATGCTTTTTGTCTGTCTCCAAACACTAAAATTAGATCCATCCTGAATACGAGTACAGAGGGATTGTACACACTTTTATTCCTTCTCCTCTCAGCTGCTGCAGAGCGTTGTTTACACGCCTGCTTCACCAAAGACAGAGGAAGTCTCCAGCTTTAACATTTCCTCACTGTATGTCAGGGCTGATTTTGCATTTGCATCACCTGTCGTGAAGTCATCTCCGAGCTTTGAAGCCTCACAGGTGTGTGTGCAGGCAGACGGCGGCTTCCTGTCCTCACACACACACACACACACACACACACACACACACACACACACACAAACCGTGTTTCAGTGACAGACATAAAGAGGTTTCACACCTTTTACTTTTAGACTCATGGAGAATGCATCAGGTGCATCATTGTCTTGAGTAGCTCTCAGATTGTGGGCTTTCCTCCAGGGCTCTAAACCAAGTTGCCAAACTTTAACGAAACCAGAGATTTTTGAATTTTCAATTTACTGGAAGAAAACTGGAAATTAAAAACAATAGAAACCAGTTTTTTGTTTGTTTTATTTTTGTTCTTGAAACGTCTAACATGTTGGTCATGGAGCCCAAACTTATAAACATCCCCTAATGCCCAGAAAAACCCACACTGGCCACCGGGCAGAGTACAGAGAATTTAGACACTGCAGCACATGAGAAACAAACAAGAAATATCCATATTTCGTCTCCCACACTCAAACATATAATTCATCTATTGTAGCCAATGTAGGCATATTATGCATAAAATTAAGTAACTAAGGCCCTGTTTACGCGACGTTTCCCAGCGTTTCACCCTGATACCCATGAAAACGCAATGAAAAAAATCTGCGTCTACATGGATACGCTGAAGGACTGAAAACGATGTAGTACGCACGTCAGGCCTGTTTATGGCGATATAACTGTAGAAGCCCTTTACACGACAACAGTATAGAGGCCGAAGAAGGAGTGAGCCGTTCATCTGGAGTTTAAATTAAAAACTTCTTCATTTAAAGCAGAAATAGTGCAAAAAAATGCATGTTTTGGTAGAGGGCAGGCAGTAGATTCAGCAGCAGAAGAACAAACAGTAGGTCACTGTTGTTGCTGTTGTTCCGTTCATGCCTCGCACAGTGGAGGCTTATTGCGCACGTGCAGAGCTGAGCGTTAAGTCAGGGTATCCAAGATTTACCTGGTGTAGTGTTTACATGGAGATGATGAAAGCAGCGTTTTGGAAAAGCTCCACTCTGGATTGTGTTTTCAGAAGCTTGCGTTTTCGGTCAGTGAAAACGCGGCCCCGTGTAAACAGGAGGCCAAAATGCTACAAAACTTTTGCGCTTCACCCGAAAATGGTACTCGTGTCAATGTGGTCTAAGTGATGCAGCTTTTACAGCTCAACATTATAACTGGCTTTTTCATGTTCATTTTATCAGTAAATTGTCTGTAAAACCTTTGGTCAATAGCCAGGCAAGGTTGTTCAAAATGTAAACAAGAGGCAGAGGAAATTTCAATCACACTGGCGAGACTGTTTTAGATGGCCGGGATACGGTGAAGATATGAATTTGGTATTTGTAGACAAGTAAGTTGAGCATAGAAAAGATAAGGTAGTATGTTTGTAAGAATGAATTTGAAAGCTCTTCTGGTCCTCAAATTAATCAGATCTGCCTTCCAGGTCTGTGGCAAATTTACTTTGATGCTACACCTACCACCTTAAATTCCTTTTAGCTGACATTGATTGATATTAACCAATCAGGAATAAAATTGTTTGGTTTTAACTGATTATAAAGCATACATTTTGGGGTGGACCCCAAAACTGAAAATGCTAGAATACTGTTTCTGCTCAGAACAAACCAATAGGGGAACAATCCTGGTTTAAATCCCCAGTTTCCTCTACTTTCTCTTCCCCAAATCAGATCCCAAACTGAGTCCTCACTTGTGTGTCACTGAAAACCGACTTTTCCAACAGGGCAACCATCTGAGTTTAATCTGCTCTTTCATCAGCAGAGTGTATCCTCATTAAACCCTGTGTTTTTCCTCTCATGCTCTGTGCCCAAAGAAGAAAGGGCCCCTGTCCGTCCCCAGAGTTAAAGCAGCAATGAGGAACTTTCATTTCCATTTCCGAGGCCTCTGTGGATCAAGAGGGTCGTCTTATCTCTGCACTGATTCTGCCTTCATGGTGTGTTTGTTAAGCTGTCTAACACACCACGAACACTCAGACTGAGCAGCAGGGAACGTAAACAAAGACGTGTCGGTCTTTCCTGCACACGCAGCATCTTTTGCGTATCAGTCTGTACTGGCCGACAGCTTCTCCTGTGTGAGACGCTCAAATGTTTCTTTGCCCTTGAGACAGCTGTGATGTGTAATTTTAGGCTGCATGTTAAACTTGAATTGACTAAATAAATCACATATCCAGACAAGGTAAGTGAAAAGGAAGCTGTTGGTAGCATCTGTGCTGGAAAGAGTCGACAAACTCTTTTTTGCCTTTGTGACACACAAACTTGGCAAACACACACACACACACACACAAGGGTGAGATGAAACCATTACGTGTTTAGGGGGTGCTCCAGAGGGAAGAGTTTGTGATTGGAAACAATGAGGGTTTTCCACGTTAATTGGAAGCTGACGCAGCACGTTTCCTCCTCTGTGTCCTGCGCCACCAGAAAGTAAATCTGAGCTACATTCGAAGGTCTCTTTGCTTTGCTGCAGTTGAAAGACCCTGAGTGAAGGCTTTTCCCCAGAGCCCCCCGAGCGAGGTCAGCATGGGTTTCACATTTTTTTATGTAGGGAGGGAGTTTTCTTTGATTTAGATTCAAAGAAAGTTCTCTGACTTCCTCTTCACACAGCAGTCACTGAGGATCCGTCAGGGCTCAGGAGTCAAAACGAGACTAATGGGCGTTTGCACTGACCTGGAACTGCAGATCTATTTATCATGTGGACGAAAAACTTCTTAAGCTACAATCACAAAAATGATGACACCAGGATTCATCAGCTATGCCTAGTGCATTTTTTTCCTGGACATGTATGGAGATTATCAGAACATTCAAAATACTAGGAAGAGGAGATGCAAATGTAAACATATGGCACCTACACTGTGATTTATCAAACCTGAAACTAACTGTAGTTCATTTTTTTGTGTCTTTATTTAGCACGTTTGAAAGCCAGGTGCAAACTGGAAAGCATTACGCACCAATTGCTGCAGTCATTTTAACGAGACAGAGGCATAGGAGGGAGAAAGAATCAGACGTGTGCCTGTCAATATATTTGGACTGTCCTAAATAAAAACAGTAGAGACATATTGTCAATTCAGTAATGCCATTTTTGAGCTTCTGGATGAGCTAAGGGCTGATATAGAGCCAGTCATCCAAATGTCATATCTCCAATCGAAAAACACTGCAATTTCTTTTGTCCGGATCATTCCAGCACACCAGCACAGCTAGTGCCAGCCTCTCGCAGAGTACTTTTTCTGGTGTGCTGTCCCCAGTGTTGAATGCTATGTCAAGGTGGGCAAGTATTTTTTTTCCCCCACACACTTGGGATGCAGTGATTGACTGAAAACATTAAAAACGATTTTTTTTCTTTCAATGTAATTAAACCTAAACGACAAAAACACCATGAATGACCTTATATATTTTTGGCCCATTTTGAAACAAACAAAAAAATTGTATGTAATATTTAAAATGTATGTATAATAGTGCTATTGATCATCTCTTTTTTTAATTTTCTTTCATCTAGGCCTCCAACCCCATACCTTCAAATGCCATTTTCCATTTGCAGCCATTCTTCTGTACCACTCTCCATGGTAACAGTTAGTAGCACATAATCATAGTAGATCACCCACAATGCACCCACTAATAGTATATGCAGTTTTTTAGTTTGCTCATGCAGTTAAGCGCTTCTACACACACACACACACAAAAAAAAGACTCTAAATCTTGATCAATTTCAGAATTGTGGACCCATTTGGCCTTGAATCTGGTTAAAAATCATCAGATTTTTTTATGAACAGCAACATTTAACGTCCACCCGATGCTGACCTTCTCACTCAAACTGAACGTTGTCCCTTTGACTGAAACACCTCGCGTCATTATTGATGGATTTAAAATGAGGCCTGACACCTCCTGCACCTGGACCACAGACATTCATCATCCTTTCTTTTTGACTCCTTGTAACATTAATACATCCTTCATCTGTTTCCAGCCCCTGGTCCAATTAAACGAATGATATCAAAGGAATTCATTCCCTTCCTTTCATCCTGCTGTCGTTCACACACAAAGGTTGACAAGCCCTCTGACAGCCCCTGTGTTATTAGCAGTTCGGTTGCTATGGGAACAGTTTCACTTTATTCTGGTCAAAATATTTCTCTAAGCACTCTTAAATAAAAGAAAACCCCTGTCATTCAGCGAACAGAGCTTGGATACAGAAGCTCCAAGGTCACTTTGAACAGACCTGGTTGTTCCCTGCAGGCCGGGATGAAAAGCAGGGAGGTGACATTTCTCATTCATGTCACATTAGAATAAAACTCGGATTACATAACGTGTGTTGTGTCTGAATACCAACAGTGAAAGGATTCCTATCAGCGGCTGTCTTATGTGGTCAGGTTGTTACTTTCTCTGAACACGACGCTCTTGAAGCTGTTTCAGCATCTGTCTGTTTCCTCTTCTTCGTCTCATTTCCATGTGGCGACGCTCACCTCCACTCATCGCTGTAATCAGCCTCCTCACACTCAACACGGCTCTCACGTCGTCTCCATCCGTTAACCTGGACTCTGAGTGAACCTTTCCAGAGCTGACGATTTCCTACAGTTCTGAGGACACACTCTTTACGTTCTTTATTTTCAGTGAGAAACGAACTGACACCTGTGTTTATGAAGTGTGTGTGTGAAGGGAAGCTTGCTGTTTTCACATCAAAAGTGGAGAAACTTATGCCAGAAACTGAACTTGTGATGATACTTTCTTGAATACAGTGTAAGAAGCTCCCAGTGTGCACACTTTATTCACATTTACCTTAGATGTTGTAATGTTTTTAAACTCTATTGTAGCCTCTGAAATTCAGCTACTATTCTACCCAAAAGGCAAACATCAAACATCTTATAACTTGTGTTTTGGTGAGTGCAAACAAATGCAGACTTCTTCTACTCTGGTTAAGTGCCCTGGTAGGTGTGTGTTTACGATACATTGCTCCCTACAGTTTGGGAATGGAAGCCAACAGACGCCAAACGGAATGAAGAAAAGTATAAAAGCTGCATACATTCTCGCAGATCTTATGCACCTTTTTTTTGCATGTCAAGTTCATGGGGAAAGCATAGGTAGTGATATACTTCTGAATTTGATGTGATTGTTTTCTTGGCTCTCCGCGTACATGAGTTTTTGTGTCCGTGGTCATCGGGGCGGGACTCTGCTGTTCACGAGTTCGCTGTTTTTCATAGCTGGCCCAGCAACAAGTCAGTGCTTGGCATTGGCATTTTGATATATTATTAGAGTGCCCGTAAAAAAACGTATTTTCATTTACAGCTTGAAATAGCGTGTGATTAAGGATCTGACACCTACCCTCCAGCGGTTTCTTATATTGAAAAAATACAACACATGATGAGACGTTGGTCTTGCTAATGCTCTCGTTTGCTTTATTAGCTCATAAAAAAATGCAGTTATCAATGAGTTTTTTCCGTAACTAGTTCAAATTTCCTCATGGGAGCTTTAATATTTATCCACTGCAGCTTTAAATTCTGATATCAGACACTCAAACACTATAAATGGCAACACTTTTACACTTTAAAGTTTAACACTGTTTAAACTTCTCTTCTCATTTTCTGGGGAAACATTTTACATGTATTGTGGGAATTTATGGAGCTGCAGGGCTGTAAAGTAAGTAAAAGTAGTTAATTGGCAGCTGTAGGTCACCTGTGGGTGCAGGTATAAGCTTCTTTGCAGTGAATAAGAAATAAGAGCTGAATTTCTTCTTTTGTCTTTCCTTCATTTCAGGAGTTTGATTGACTTGTTTTGCAGAAGAAAACACAGTTAAAGCCTTCAGTTTATCCTCCACCAGGATAAAAACAAACATCCTCTAATCATAAAGTAATTTGTCAGTGTTTAGTTTGCCAGTAAGCAGCAGAGGGCAGCTCCGAGCCAGGAATCATCCATTCTAACTTAATTCTCTCCAGCTAATTAGTGTTCCTCCCATTTGAGACACATTGTTTTGCTTTAAAGGCCAGCTCCAGCACAGTTATGCAATGCTCCATACTACACACCATAATAAATGACTTCCTCCACACTCCTCTTTTACTTTGCAGACACTTCCCTCTAACTGTTTCTCTCCTGTGTGCTGGTATTTTCCTTGTTAAAATGAACTCTTATTGACATTTACTGAGGAAATGAGCCAAAATGTCAAGTCTTGCACCTCCGAGCGTACCCTTCCTATCTATGTTTGAGGAGTAGTTTTAACGTTCAGGAGCGGAAAAACTCCTGAAAGTTTGAGGTTTTTTTTCCCAATTTGCAGCAGAAACATTTCAGTATTCCTGCTGTCAGCTGAGTCACGAAGACAGCAACACTTTGTAGAAACCTCCGTCACACTCGGGTCTCTCTCTCTCTCTCCTATCACACAAACACACACATTTCTGGACTCACAGTCGGGAGCTGAGTGATGCCTCTGTATCAAAATCTCCACATTTTACCGGAGAGTTTGGAGTTTACATAGGCATTTTTCTTTCATGATGTGCATAAACTCCTACTTCATCCCACCCTGCATAAATTTGACCACCCAGGTCTGAATACGTTCCCTCTTTCGAGCTCCGACAGCCTGCCTGCATGACTGATCATGAGCCTCCTCTTATACTGTGCAGACTCCTCTTGACTTCGCTGTGTCAGCACTTTACCTTCAACATGAACCAGCATCCGTCTCATGATGTACGAGGAACCTAAAGAAAGCTCCTCCTCTCTGGAGAGCGTCTGTTCTGAAGAAGCTATTTGGAGCTTTTCCCTCGCCAGCGCCCACATCGCTCTCACCTGAGGCAGACGCTTTCCCCGTCTGCTTCTGTACGTTTTCCAAATGTCAAAGTCAAACAAGTTTTCTTCTTACAGTGGTCTATCTGCGGAGAAACAGCACTTCTCTGTCTTTAAAAATCCCTGAGTGTGTCTCTCATTAGACGACCTGATGCTTTCTGAGCAGTGGAGCAGAATTTGTATAATCTAAACATTTATTACAAACAGCTGTTAACCCAAAGGCCTGAGGATTAGATGTGATTATCCAAATACAGATCATATGGCTGCGGTTTCTCAGGGGAAATATGGAACAAAAAAATAAAACATTCACAACTGAAGTTACAATAAACTACAAAAACTGTGTTCGATAGGCTGCGTACTTCTTTAGATTTTGACTTAATGCTTTCATTTTTTGTCATTAGTCCTTTAAATTGTACGTATTTATTTGTTTTGAAAGTACATAATCATACACGCTCTTAAACAACGGACATCAGGAACTGTGACTCACTACCCTTTTTCAAATCTAGACTCAAAACACACCGGTTCAGATCTGCGTTTTCCCTGTGACCCATTCCCTTTTCATTTTATTCACTTGTTGTGCTTGTGTGCTTGTTGTTTTGGTTATTGGTGTTGTGTACTTTTGCTTTTATTCTTGTTGTAAAGTGTCCTTGGGTGTCAAGAAATGTGCTTTAAAAAATGTATTATTATTATTATTATTGTTATTATTATTATTATTATTATTATTATTATTATTATTATTATTATTATAATTAATCCCTGAAACTTCTGCCCAAAATGCTATTTATGCCACTTCTTATAACCGTAAAAAGTACGTAATTTTTGCAGCAATTTTGTAGAAGGCTGCAAAGGTAAAATCTTGCTTTTTACTATGGTCTCTAATAGAAATTCAGCTCACTTTTGGAGCCAACCCCAAGTGGACACTTGAGGAACTACAGCTTTTTTGTTTTTGTTTTGCTTTGCTTTTTTGTCTGCTTCATTATTGGAAAACATGTTTTCATTGTTTATGGTGTGGAAAGCTACCCTTTACAATGAGGGTAGAGTTTATCAAATGTTTATTTCTGTTTTCGAGATGGTTAAAAAAAAAAAAAAGTAATCATCATTTTTAGGTGTTGCTGGCAGATTGTGTCCCATCTTTTCCATTCCCCTTCTCAAGGACAGTGTTACTCAGACTGCAAATAGAAACCTGATGAGCTCGACCACCTCTCCTGTTAACAGATTCTGAATTTAGATGCAGAATCTGATAGTGATGATGAAAAATTTGCAACTCTCTAAGATCTGATCTCAGCCTCTCTTTTTTCCTCCTAATGAGCCAAAGAGAATCTGTTTCATAAGAGCTGACAGAGTTCACAAGGCAATTAGGTTTCATGTTCTGTGATGCCTGAATGAAAGATGTACAGAGTCACACAGAACCTGCAGCGGATCAGCCCCCCCGCAGAGAGCTGCTCAAGGACACTTCACCAAGGAGGATCTCATGACAAAAAGAGGGAAGAGAAAATGAATTAGGCTCATGTTCAAACCAGCATGTGAACACAGGAGGGCTTGGATGCAGGTTTTGTGAGCAGCGAGGACACAGCAGGCCCCTCGGACCAATAACCCCCCCCCCGTGGTACTTCAGATGGAGCTGTCCTCACAATGCACGCCGTGATACATGTGCTGCATCAGGGAGCGACAAGTGGGCAGAGGAAAGACCGCTGATGCACACATCCCTGGAAACTCACAGTTAGTATTCTGCTGTTTGGAACAGCGAGCATGACTTTTCTCTCTGTCCCCTCTTCTGCTTCTCAACAGGACCTGGAGCTTTGTACGACTCTGCCCGGTAATCCTGAGAGGGTCAGTGCAGAGAGTGGTGCACAGACAAACCTCCAGCTATTATTGATAAGGCTGACCAAACACCTTCTTTCAAACATGTCCTCGTTTTTGGTGGTAAAACTGTGTTCTGGCAAATATTGTAAAGATCCCCCAAATGTGTAGGTTTTTTTTCAGCCTGTTCTACAGACCACCGATACTGATAACATGCACTAGGCTACATTCTAACTAAAATTTTAAAGCATAATTCGTATTTCTGCTTAAGAAAAATGTATTTTTCTCTTTATTCAATCATGTAGTGGGGCGTTATTTTGATCCCCCATTCCCACCAGTTGACAAATAAGGAAAACTTAGCTTTGTTTGGAATGTTTTTTTTTTGTTTTTTTTGATGTTGTTTTTTGGCTGTATCAAAGTCAAAATTTAGAGATAAGTCATATTTTTCAGAAAAAAAAGTCACATTATTAAAAGAAGTCAAAATTTTGAGATGAAATAGATGTTTGGAGATGAAAAGTCAAACTCTGAGGAAAAATTATGAAATAAAAGTCAAAATTTTGAGATGAAAAGCCAAAACTATGAGTTATAATTCCCACCAGTTGAAAAATAGAAAAGGGAAACTTGGCTTTGTTGAGATTTTTTTTTTTTTTTGGCCTTATCAAAGTCAAAATTTAGAGATATGTCATATTTTTTTAGAATAAAAGTCACATTATTGAAAGAAGTCAGTTTTGAAATTAAAAAAAATTGAAAATTTGAGAAAAAGTTGACAATTTGAAATAAAAAGTCATACTCTGAGAAAAAAAGATATGAAAAAAAGTCAAAATTTTGAGATTAATTAAATGTTTCTAGAAAAAGAGTCAAACTGAGAAAAAAAAATATGAAATAAAAGTCAAAATTTTGAGATAAAAAGCCAAAACTATAAGTTATAAGTACCACCAGTTGGAAAATTAACAGAAAAACTTGGCTTTGTTGAGATTTTGTTTTGTTACTTTTTTTTTTCTTTTTTTTTGTAAATATATGGAAAATGGCTTCTATTTAGTTTTGTTTACATTGTAGAAAATTCTCACTTCAAAATTACCAGGAATGTTTTGAACAAATGTATGGATAATGGAGTGACTTAGTTGTCTTTGTGTATCTTTGGGTGTTTTTGCAGGATCTCCATGAGGCCGTGTAGTGTTTTTCTGTTTTTAGAATATGGTCACCCTGTTTCTGATTCAGGAGGCATGAGGTGGAGAGGGAGGAGAAGTCCACTATGAGACCTGTTTAGAAAAAACACAGGGGTGTTAAGAGAAAACCCAGCATGAAGATACAGAAAAGACAAGGAGGAAGCAGAAATAAAAAGTAAATAAATGTGCAGAGTGGAGCAGTCATGGTAAAGGTGGAGATGAGGTTTGTCCTGGACTGGTAGACTCAAAGCTTTGCCCTGTAGCAACACGCTCCCTGCCCACTGCAGGCTGTTCTGCCAGAGGCACAAACATTCCCGTGTCATCCCTCATCAACAGTGACCGCACCTGGGTCATGCAACCTGGTTGCTCCGAGGCGCAGGAGCCCTCTGGAGATGCAGCTGGCTGCACTCTGTCACAACACTCAAAGCCAGAGAGGAGACGGTGGAGAGTGGCTTTGTAAAGTCAACATTTGGCTGCGTGTGGAGGTCAGTCAGATGGATCTACAAACACAGAGAGGTGCAGAGACGGGGGACATTTTCGGCTTGTAGGGGCTTTAAGTTTGTTCCTGGACACCGGTTTTTATTCACACAAAAAAGAAACTAAGAAATGGTGGAGTTTCTGCAGGAAGCATGGACACAAAAAGCTGGATCACTGATGGTAGAATTGACTGAGGTGCACTTCCTCTCTGTTACTTTGATGCATCTGTCTGTCCTCAGTTGTATCTCTTAAACCCGTGACCACAGAGGCTCAATTTGACTCAGTTTGATTGTTTATAATTAGGCCTTTAGAGCAGAATCCCATTTCCCAACTCTGTGTCTTTCAATGCTCGGTTTTATTACTCAGGAACATTTCCCATAGGCTCAAATAAAGCAGCAGTCTAAATTAGGTTTTCGCTCATTTCCTCATTCTCTCCTCTTCAAACTATAATGCCCTTTTCCCCAAACAGACAACAATAAGCACTAGCTTGTAAACATAACTCTTTTTGCCAATAAACTCATTGGAGTCCCTCGTCTGAATTTTCTAATTTTATCTCATCAGGGTTTGCAAACATGACCTAGTGCTCCTCCTTCCTTTCTGGAAGAGACCAACATGAATTCTTCATCCGTCTTTCTTCAGGAAGCTTCTCTCCCGGCGAGTACCCATGAAAAAGAATAGGAGCAGCTCTGTACAAGCCCCATGAGATTTTTTGGGGGGTGAAGATTTGTAGAAAGATAACTACTGTATTCTCTAGCAATAGTTTGCCTTTCCCTTGCAAAAATGGTGTAATGACTCAGAAGGATCAGGAGACAAAAACTACTGCAAAGGAATGCAAAAATCTTCCTAAAAAAACTCTTGCCTTGACCCTTAGGGGGCGCTGTAGCTCTGTTTTAAAGTGACTGTGTGGAGAATCCATGTGAAGTGGATTGGATCTTCTTTTCAACTCTAGTTTTCTTGGTTCAAGATTACATTTTCCTAGATACAATGCTACAAGGTAATGTATTTTTCAGCAGCGCTTTTGTTTGAAATGTGACAACAAGCAAACTTTGTAAGTTTGTACTGTAGTTGACCATATTTAGAAAACACAACCTGGTTTTTCAGTTTAGTGATAGACTCTCAGGTTTGAACAGATCACTGCAGAATAGCTGCTGCATGTGGGTTAGAATTAGCATTATCACTCATGTTTTAGCTTTTAGCTCATGCTCTATCACTCTCCTGATTAGCTTTCTTCTGCTTTTCTGTCAGACAGTTCAGCTCCAGCATCCACTATTATTACTAAATAACTCTGAAAAACCATTTCCAGCTGAGAAAAACACAGATTTTTCTTCTCACTGCTAAACTTTGTCAGCCAGCGTGGTGTTGCCATAGAGAACTGCATCTTCTGAAAATTGATCTGATCCTGTCCGACCCCATTGATAAGAATTAGCATTTAGAAATAATCGTTTTTTGGCACTGATAATCTCATTTTAAATTGTGAGAGATGAGACATTCAAGATTACTTAGAAAGTCCTCACAGTTCCTTTAAGGTAATAAAATAAATAAGTAAATTTCCGTCTAACTCCAAAAACCAATGACAACTGAGCTGGCAGAGTGGACATTTAATAGTTCAGTACCTGTACTCGACCTATTAGACTCACCTCGAATTCCCTACACCTTCAGGAAGTATCACCCCTCAGGAGCAGGGAACTCTAATTCGAGACTTGTTTCTGCAGCTAACAAATAGTTAGTTCCTTTAAAAGTTCCTGGTTAGCGGGGAGAGTATTTAAAGTGGAAACGCAGCTTTGGATGTTTTCCAGTAATGACTCACTCAGCTATAAAAGCTGGATAAATAGCTAATTCTGAGAGTTAAATCTGAGGAAGTTAAGTGGTAGAAGTTGGAGCCAACTTTGCGCTCTGTGTGTTTGAGGCCCAAAAGGGCTCATGCATATCGCGGCAAAGGTTTTAAGTCCACACGCCATGATCCATTTCACAGTCTGCAGCAGAGCCAGAACCTGTTTGGCAGCCTGGAAAGAGTCCTGGCAGTGCAGAGCTCAGGGCACGGACATCAATCACACAGTTGTGTGGATGGTACGAGCATGGCTGCCATTACTCACTCCCTGCAGTGCATCACGCTCACACAGTCATGAGAATACAGTGAATGCATGCAGGTAATTTCAACCTGGAGGGGTAACCAAGAAGTGAGTAGTCTGAGCATGCATCACGGTAAAGTAACCTCAGAGGAATTTTTAACTGAGGCTAATTCAGAGAAAGTGAGGGGAGCAGATTTAGGCTGAGCTGGTTTCTCCACAGCTCAGTTATGACTGGCTGCAAGGGTCAAGAAGTTTAATGCAAAATGGGCTATTTGCAGGAATAATGCAGAGTATCACAGCTAGACGTGACACTGTTAAAAAGACCACTCTAAGACACACAACACCTCAAAGATCAAACTTGAGAACAAAATTACACTTCCAGGATTATAAAACCAACAATGCAAATCAATACTTTCATCCTTCAGTGGGATTAACATGCTGCAGGATGAATTCTTGGCTGACACTTGGGTAACGTGAGGGTTAAATATGAGGCAGCGTATGTTTTCTTAGCAGGATGCACAAAGATCACTTTCTTCACTCTTACTACAATACGTCCTTGTTCCAAGCCACATGACACTGCACTAACCAATCTCCTCTTTAGCTCAAATACACCTCTGCAGAGAATGAAACTCTTCATAAACAAAGCTGAAAAAGAGCCAGAAAAAGATTTAGTTTGCATGCACATTTTTCTTCTTAATCTTTAGCGCCCCTTAGTGGCCAGAATAAGGAACTGCAGGGTGAAGCTCAGCACGACATGAACATCTCCAAATGTTACAGTCATGTGTATCAAAGTTTATAAACCACCATCTTCTGCTAGAAAAGCATTTAATTGTGGTAGTATTCCCGTTTCCTTGGCTGCTTGACTTAGTAAAAGAAACACGTTTGAGAAAATGACAATAACATAAGATTAATCTGCACCTGTGGAGCAATAATACCTGCTTCCTCAGGCTTCATTTGCTCATTAACTGCTGTGATGATGACATGATGATTTAATTTCCTGTTTTGTATCATCTTAAAGTACCAAAACACATAAATCATTTCCTCAATCTCCCAGGGTAAAGCAAGTCACGAAGATCCAAGTTTGTATCATAATAATTCAGAGGAGTTAAAAACTAAGTCTGAGGTGCAGGGTGAGAGGACAAGTTTGTTTTTGTGCTTTTGATGCATTATTTTAATAAGATATCACGACTCAGCTGGGAATCTCTGAAGTTAAGAAGAGAAATATGCACAATTTTAAAGGTTAAAGTTTGGCTCAGGGTAAGCAGACTGCAGCTTTAGCTTCTTGCATAATGTAGAGGGAACATATTCTAAAAACCCAAAAAGAGAACCCTACCCGGCCTCTTGGAAATACTGAAAAATTACCCGAAAGATCCTTAAAGACAGTGGAAGTAAAAATTGCTGGGAGTAATAATGTTCTATAATACAAACATAAATGATGCATGAAAGCCAATTTCCACCATTTAAAAATATAAAAAATGAAAAACTGGATTTGTAAAGATTTTATTTTCCCATATTAAGTCAAAATTTTGAGATAAAAAGTCAAACTTTCTGCTTTTAATCTTAAAATTTTCACTTCATTTCCTCTTCATTTTCAGGTTAAATCTCAAAATACTGACTTCATTGTTTCAAAATTTGTATTTATTTTTTTAACTCAGAATTTTAACTTCTTTGTCATAATTTTCAGTTTATCTCAAAATATCTTTTTCTCATATTTTTGACAATATAATCTCTAAATTTTGAACTTTTATTTCAAAATTATGACTTTTTATCTCAAAATTTTAACTCTTTAACTTCATACTTGACTTTTTAATCTCATAATTTTGATATTAAGGTTGAGGCATTAAAATACTGTCATTGACTTATTAGAAATATCATTGATCCGTAGAACAAGCTGAGAAAAACCCAGACATTTTAGGGAATTTTAAGAAATCCCCTGACATAATTTTACAGCCAAATAGAAGGATATGTCAGGGCAAAATAGGACATTTGGTCACCTCAACATGGTCATAATGTGACTCTTGTTTAGGTTAATCTAAAGAAAAATAACCTGGTATCTCACATTAACAAAAATGGTCAGAGAAAAGCTGAATTAGTTGTTTTTCATTCTGAGCTTTAAATTAGTGAAAACAAAGTTTTAAGAGGATTCATTAAGACTCTCTCTCTCTCTCTTTCTTATATTACTGGTTCATTTCTTCCTTCAGCCTTATAAAAACACTGAATGCTTGATTCCTGAGGAAGTACCAGCCATTTCCTGGCCCAAAGAGCAGCATAAGGAGCGAGTGTGATAAGACGAGGAACCACACCACTACAGCCACAGTCCACCTCTCCCTTCCTTTGTCCCTCCTCTGGCTTTCTGCCCCTTTCAGCTCTCTGTGTTTCAGCCTCAGAGCGGAGAACCACCATCACTGAGGATGGACCCCAGACCCCCCAAGCTGCTGCCTGTGTTTCTCCACAGCTTCCTGAGCCTCTGTAAGGATCTGCTGTTACTGCTTCAGGATAAGAGGATGTTTATCTTGTAAAACTAATGTCCTAATTCTCACTTCTCTGTACTTTCCTCCAAACACAGGGCTGTGTGCCAGGGGACAGTCATGTAAGTATCATTACATTACACCCTGAATTTGACTCCTCTTTAATAATTGGTCTTGAGGCACGTAATTCCTCCACAGATGAGACAGTTTCAGGTTATCCAGTACTTGTATTTCAAAAGACGGATATTTTTATCCCACAGTTATTTTTCGCAGGAGGGGGCATTGTATTCCACGCTCCTGGCCTCATTGATCATTCAGAGCCTTCAGTGAGATTTATCAGAGATATTTTTAGTTGTATAAGGTGAGGCTGGCTTGAACTTTCAAACATTGATTCAAATTAAAATGCAAATCTTGTTTTCTTCTGGGGCAGCGTTTATCTTTAGCTCTTCGTTAGGGGGCTAATGAGGTCAAATAATTTAGGAGACATCACTCACACAAAAGCCCTAATGTATTTATGCTCCCTTGAAATTTAGTCGTTCTTGAGATTAGTTAAGTTAGTTTAGCTTGGTTCAAAGATTTGGAAAAGCAGAGAACATTTCACTCATGTCAAGTCCTAAAAAGTACATTTTAAGCTGCTTTTAACTGAGAACAGAGGTTTCAGTTCAGCTCAGTTTAACTTGTCTTAACCTGGGAAGCAAAAAAAACAATAGACCTGTGTTAACCCGAAGCAAAACCACTTTTTCAACTGCTTTAATCTGAAGTTTGATAAGTGTCTTGTAATTTAACTTATATATTATATATCTTATATTCTCCTTTCTTCCCACAATGGTTGAATAAATTGGGAGTAAAGGGGATAAAATCTGATACAAACTCATGAAAAACGAAATGTGAGAACAAAGGACACGCTCCCATTTGGTGAAAGGTAAACAAGTAAGCTTGTGTTCATCCAAATTGAGCTTAATCACCTCTAAAGCTTCTTTATTTTGTGCGTATGAGGTCGCAGGAAACCAGTAAGATGTGTAAATGTTGAACCAGTAACTTTGCAGCAATTTTATATTGCTTGAGTAAGATTTTTAAAATAAAGTTAGCTTGCTAGCAGCAAGGCAAAATATCCATTTGGGGAAAAAATGAGGCCTGTGCAGAAGTGCTTAAAGGAGATGAGTGTCAGCTTGAGTCTGGCTGCAAAAAGACTGTAAGACTTTGGTGGCATTAAAAACATATTTCCAGCCTTATTCAAAAAACAGCTTGGGTCTAAATAGCTGATTTCTGTATGGGGGTGCATTTTTCTATCTCAGCGGTTTGAATGATTTTAAGATGGTGAGTTTGTCCAATCAGAGGCACAAAAACCTGGTGCTTTATTACTTAATGACAAAGTCCACCTACTTGTAAAAAACACAATGAAAAACAATAGAGATGTGCTCAAAATCAAGGATCAAAAATCTAGTCCAAACTACCCGCTACATAAAAGAGAAAGGGAGAAAAAAAACATGAACAGGACAAACAACTTTTGTGAATATATAAATAAAAATGTTACTTTCAGTTGAAAATTTTCTCACAATTAGTTTTGTTACTGTGTATTAGGAACAGATGTGAGTTCTTATGTTATTCAGCTAATGTTGACAGCTCCTGCTAGCTGTAGCTTCAAATTTAGCATATAGGAATGTGATTTATGATTAATGTCTTACTCCCAGCAGTAAAAGGAAAGTTTGCGTATTTCCTCAAACGTCAAACATTTCCTGTGCATTCTTTTCAACCCAAACTTTCCCGCTCTTTTTACCAGCTGGCAGCCTTGCGAGAAAGCTAATTTACAGGCTAACAGGCTATGTAAAAAATCTCAGTGTTGATGTTTGAAGGATAAACTTTTTCCTTCTTAACACAGTCAGTCACTGCCTCTATTTTCCTCACTGAGCTCAGAGCACCAACGAACAGCAGCACTTCAAAGATTCAGACCATTTGATTGTTTAGTTGCTGTTGTGGCAGCTAACACTGTGTTGTTGTTGTTGCTGGGGGGAAAGCAGAAGCTGGGATAAATCAACACCGCTCTCCCTGGGGGGCAGACAGGGTCAGACACTGTTTGCTAAAGCTTTTCCTTCCTTTAACAGCTCTGATGGCCTGGGAGCACCTCACTTTACCTGCATTTTGAGGGGAATAACAGACCCAGACTGTTGCATGATGTTACTAACTCAGCATCTGATGTTGCTTTTTACAGTAACAAAACATGAAACTCTCACAACATTTATCTTTAACCCACAGATTACACGATCGACACTGTCGGACTCACACTCCTCCCTGGCAGCACCGTTCAAAGTGGGACCCCTGTGGCCTTACGCTGTCAGGTCAGCGTCAGTCATGACAACCTCCCCAACCTCACACACACGTTCCTGCTCACACGTGACGACATCCCCATCCACTCATCCACCTCCACGGAGGACAGTGTCATGTACGAACTGAACCCGGCCCGAGTGGCCGACTCTGGGATTTATCAATGTCGAGTCACAGTGAAGGGAAAGAACAAAGCCAGCTACAGCCAAAAACTCAACGTCACAGGTAAAGTAGGGATGATGTATCAGTTTCATAACAGCTTTTATTATTTGCTGCTATTGCTTAATATGAAATATTTGATGATAAACCAGAAATTATTTTGTATTTCTGCACAGCTCTTAGAAAAAGGTGACCACAAAACTGTTGATAATTCTCCAACTGCAAACCATTCAGCACAACATTACAGGAATTTCAGCCTTTTTTTTTTTTTTTTTTTGCTTCATATCCACAGAACTGGGCCTTTCATGACTAAATCTCATCAAGGGATCCTGATCTTATAATTTTCAAAAATACTTTGTAACTCTGTTAACAACGTCCAACGTTATAAGTAGGGTTGCGAAATTCCAGGAAACTTCAAAGTTGAAAACTGTCCATGGCAATTTTCAGAATTTTTTGGGGATTTATATTAGCTTCATTTAGCTGGTCATATAAATGTTTAATATTGAAAATTTGGGGTTGTTTTAAGCAGACATGTATACAAAAATGTTGGATGCAGTATTTTGAAATGACATTACAAATCAATTTACTGGAATTTCCCCAAACCAAGTCTAACTGTTGTGTATATAGGTATAAATATTTGTTGGAATTGGCCTCTAAGAATGAAATACATTTTGATGTACATTTGTTAGTTCAACTTGAATGTGTCTATCAAATGTGTGCCATTGATGATGGAATGAGCTTGGGGTTGTTTCCACATGTGTTTCATGGCACACAGTTGAATTTGCATTCGTTCATGTTGTTTCAACCACAATGGTTTCTGAAAATGTCATTTGAGTTAATAAGAAAAATAAGATTAAAATTTACTGAGGAATTTTTAGGAAAATCAATTTCAGTTGATGGCATCAAAACCCTGAAAATTTCCAATAAGATAAGATGAGATAAGAACAAGGACAAGACAAGACAAGACAACATAAGATAGTACTTTATTGATTTCTTCAGGTGAATTCAGATGTTACAGCCTTGAATGAGAACATTCAAGAGGAAGCCTAAAAATTTACAACAAATTAAAATATATACTAGTTTTGAAAAATAAGATATATACAAGTGTTAAAAATGGTTACAGCTGGTTTGAATAGTGTTTCAGCATTGACGGATTGATATGATGCAATTATGGTTCAGTTACGGCAGATGAAGCAAAGTATTAAACTAAATAATGTGGGTATGGATAAATATGTCTGTATGTTGTGGTAAACAGGTAATCAAGAATGATGATTATGATTGATATATCTGCATTATGCTGTCATATATACTGCAATATTCCCAAGCCAAAATTCTCAAGGAAATACGGACAATCAGTAAAATAGCTAAAGACCCTAAAGACCAGTGAGTCTGAGGCTTTTTAAGTGCTGTTATATCAAAACAAACTTGGATATGAAGAGTCATATCGACTATGTTTCTGTTCTGTTGGGTTTCCTCTTTTCCAGGTCTGCAGTCTCCCGTCCTGTACTTGAATAAGACAAAACCCTATGAGAATGAAGAGTTCACAGCCATATGCAGCGCTCCAGAGGAGAAAGGACCCCTCTTCTTCCGCTTTTACCAAAAATCGAGGAACGGGGAGTCGAAAATAATCAAGCAACCCGCGGCCTCTTGGAACTCCTCAGAGACGACGTTGGTGCTGAGGACGGTCGGTGACAGCTTCCTGTACTGTGACTACGAGATCAACCTGGTGACTGGGTCCAGACGCTCCAACCGCAGCAACGAGGTTCAAGTGATAGTTAGAGGTGATTAGAAAAAGAGGAGCAGAAAGAGTCATGTGCTGAAGGAAGGTGTGTGATTGTGACGTGTATCTCGCAGGTCTCTACATTTCCCCGACGATGAACGTGCTGCCGAACCCGCCGTTGTTCGAGGGTGACATTCTGGAGGTGATCTGCAGCGTGAAGAGCGATCTTAGAAACATTGAAGTTTTCCTGACGAAGGACAAGAGGATCCTTAAGAAAGCTCCACACTCCACCCTGAGTCATCGCTTCACAGCACAATTGGACGACTCTGGGGAGCTCACGTGCAAGGCCGAGTGGAAAAGTGTCCAAAAGGAGACTTATCATTCAATCACAGTCAAAGGCAAGAAGAGCAAACTCTGCTTTTTAAGTGTCCTCTGATGTGAAATACCCTTTCACCTGAGGTTTTTCTGTCTCACTTCACAGAGCTCTTTTCAAAGCCGACCCTGACCCTGGAGCCCACGGATCCGTTTGAGGGCGATCGCTTCAAACTGAACTGCTCTGTCGCCAAATATGCTCGTGAAAGGATCGACAGAGAAAGCATAAAGTTCGCCATTTACAAAAATAACGTCAAGCTCAACAACGAAGACACGTTCATTTCTGTGGCGCATCCCCAGAATAACGGCAACTACAGCTGCAAAGCCCAGGCTGCTTCTCAAACGCACAGTTTTGTCAAAGAAAGCCAGAAAGTTGTGGTAGAAGCTAAAGGTGAGTCTTTAAATTCTCATCATGAATCAGCAAAAATCAGCTGTGTTGTTTAGGACTTTCTTATCATTTTATCCCCAGTTCCTGTTTCCAAACCGGTGCTGAGTGTGGTGGGGGGCACGTTGGTGTTGGGGAAACCCTTCAAGCTGCTCTGTCACAGCGACAAAGGCACGTTACCTGTTGAATACACTTTGAATGGCCCACACAAGATGACCCAACGCAAGGTGGTGAGCAAGCCAGGGGAAAAAGCCATCTTTGATTGCCCAGCCATCTACAAGCAAGGAGAACTCAACAATTTTATTTGCCACGTGAAAAATGGTAGAAGGCCGGCTGAGGTAGGATTAGGGCAGCAGCTGCCACGCACGACCAACATCATCGGTGGGTTGGATGGAGGAATCATTACAACACGTGCAAAGTGAGCACAGTTTAACATGTTTGTCGCCCCCTGCAGAGCCGGTGTCAGATCCTCTGTTGGCCGTTCTCCCCAACACCGGTGACGTCTCCGAGGGGCAAGACCTGACTCTCACCTGCTTCGTACAGAGAGGCACCTTCCCCATCAGGTTCACCTGGTACCACACCAAAAGACAGGCCCCTCTCGGCTTCCAGAACCCCAATAAACTGGAGGCCTCCTTCAGTCTTAAAAACGTCAAAGCAGAGGATCAAGGGGGATACTACTGCGAGACCACCAACTCTGCAAACCAAACCAAACAGAGCCCAACCGTCACCATCGGAGGTGGGATTTGTCGGGATTCTTTGTCTTTTAGTGAAACTTATTTGATGATACCCAACTTCTACCAATATTTTCCAGCTTCGCATTCACGGTTCCTGTTTAATGCTCCATTTTGAGCACAATTACAATCATATAAAAACAAAAAGCAGTTGCTTTCAAAACAATATCATTCCCCCAAATTGTTCAATCTGATCAGCCTTTATCAGTAGAAATACTCTGAGGGTGTCACCCTGAGGACCCAAAGAGTGTCTCCAGTGTGTTTTCTCTAAACCTCATCTGAAACCTGAATTTTGGAGAAAAATGTTGTTTTCTTTCCCCAGGCAAAATTTTGGGGCATTTTTTTTTTTTTTTTTTGCCTTTTTCTGGTTTATTTTGCAGTTGGGAAAAAAATCCTCTAAAGACATACCCCTAAGGCTTAAATACTCCAGGGGTATCCTCATGATGTCTCTAAGTGGGTACCAGGATATCTTCAAAACCTGATTTTTTACAAAACTTTTGGGGAGAATTTTCTTCCCATTGCTAAATTCTTTGGGGGGAAAATGGCCTTTTCGCCCTTATTCCAATTGGGCAATAACTCCAAAAGACAAACCTGAGGGTTTAAATACACCTTGGGTGTCACCAGTCGGTCCTTGAGGGTGTTCTCAGTGTGTTTTCTCAAAACCTGATTTTACATTGAAATATCAGATAGACATTTTATCCTGAGCAAAATTAGGAGTAAATTGGCCCCACTGATTGGGCAAAACCTAAAAATAGATGTTCCCTTCAGGCTTAAATACTCTTAGTGTGTCACCATGTGGCCCCAGTTTGTTTTCTCAAAACCTGACCTGGAAGCTATATTTTTAGAGAAAAAGGTTTTTATGGTGAAATTTAGGGGAAAATTTGCCCTTTCTTTTGTCTTTTTTCCCATTTAACAAAAACTCCAAAAGATGAACCCTGAGGACTTGAATTCTGCTGGGAGTGTCCCCAGTGTATTTTCTGAAAACCTGACTTTTTGTCCAAATTTTGGAAAAACTTTTTTCCCCAGGGCAAGATTAGCTGAGAACTTATGTTTTTTTCATCCTATTTTCCAATTGGGCAAAAAGATTTCAAAGACATACTTTTTGGGCTCAAACACTCTTTGGGTTTCTCCTTGAAGACTCTTGGAGTGCTCCCAGTGTGTGTTCTTAAAACCTGATTTTTTTTGCCAAATTTTGGATGGAGGTTTTTTTTCCAGGGCAAAATTTTAGGGGACAGTTGCCTTTTTTTTACAGATCAGGCAAAGACTCCAAAAAAACTTGCCACTGAGGGCTTAGAGATGTGTAAGTGAGATACTTTCTGTGAATTTACTCCCCACAAAGTTTTGTTTTGCCCACACTGAATGTTGCTGCTTATCATCCTGGCAGAAACAAATGAGTCTTCTTTGGGATTTGAGTGAAGGTGAGCTTTAAAGGACAACAACCTCTCCCAGATCACTGTGAGAAGCAGGCTTATGATTATTTATGACTCAGCGTTCATGAGAATATCCTTATATAATTGAGCTATAATGAGTTTTAAGTACCTTGAGGCACAGCATTAAAGTATTCAGTAGAATAATAAATACTTCACATTTAAAGTAGAGGCTGCAATTTGCATTTATTCACACCGATGACTTCCTGCCAACACAAAGCAGGAAAAGAATAAAGTCAGAAGTAAAGAGAGAAAAGCTGGGTTTTCTGAATGTTAAAGATGTTATTAATATTAAGTGTTATGTTTGATTTTTCTCTGCAGTGAAGATGGCGGGTTGGAAGAAAGGTCTAATTGGAGTTTTCTGCCTCCTGCTCCTCTTGGCCTTGATCCTGGTTTTTATCTTCAGGAAGCGTCTCATTCACTTTAAGAGGAAAAAAACTGCTGAGCTCTCAGTGTGAGTTACACGCACTTGTAATCTTATTTAAAATCTGTGTTTAAGGGTGAGATAATGAGAGTAACAAGAGCTGTGAGTACAATGACGCCTATAGAGCTTCCTGTTTCAAAGAGCTGATTGTGTTTTGTATCCACCTCGTCTTAGGAAGTCAGCCGGCACCAAAATGGAGCGTCTGAGCCTCACCCTGGCCGAGGTCAACGAGGCCGCCAACGGTAAGATCTCTGATACAAACACTGATAACAGAGGCAAACTCATTCATTCAACTGGTCTTTGAAAATTGTTAAGACTTGCAGCAGTTGAGTGGATTAAAGTGCTGGGACTTGCTCTGGTTTTGCTTCTTTTCTAGTCACTCCGGGCATTATGGGAAAAAGCGTGTGGAGTGAACACGTATCAGGCTCAGGTGAGTAAATGCATGACATTGGTTGTCACTAATCTAAAGCGATACTTTCAAAAAAATCATCAGAAGTGAATAAATGGGATTCAGAATTTGTCAGGTTATGCATTCATGTGGTACTATTTTCAGCTGCGGATTGATACCAACATATTTCACACAGTTTCTAGCATTACCTCTAAATGGGTGAAAGACATGGTCAGTTGGTGTAAATGATAATTGTCAGTTACTGCAACTAATGTTTCACATAAAAACCTTATACTGCACAAAAAATGTTACTGTAAGTGTGATTGTCTATGACAAACTGACTGTTCAGTACAACAAAACCCATTTTACCAAGTCAGGAAATGGAATATTTCAATATACTTTGAACTATTTCATGATAAGCATACTTCATAAACTTCTAAGAAGATGAAATATTTAGTTTTTGCTGTGCTTTTGACAGAATGGTCAACAGTTCAGTGGGACTGTGAGTCTTTAATCAGTTCGTAGAAAGTCATATAAAGTACAACGGCACCAACAGAAATTTAATCTACATATTTAAACAAACATCTAACATGTTTTTCAAGCACATTTTTGATACCAAGCTTTTATTGTCATTGTGTGCATCTCTCTATGTTTTTAGACAACAATTTATTTATAAATCTGGAAGTTGTCTTTCTTATTTTTCTTTTGTCTTATGGACACCAGGACGACTAGTTATCACCATGTAGAAGCTAACATGGTTATGAAATGAAGAATAAAGAATTTAGACTCCAGTTTAGAGATTAAAAAAGTCAAAGGAAAAGAAATGTGATATCATTAAGAGTAAAATCTGAGCTGGAAAAGATCTTTTTGCATTTTTATGTGACTTAAAACAGTTTAAAGTTACTCACATCAACAGACGTGTATTTCATTCAAAGATTTAAATAGTGACAACATAAGTACTTTATATACGTATGATCACGTTATATTGCATCGCTATTTTGTTACACAGCGTTATTTGTAAAAACAGGCTTCAGTCTTTGGTCTATTTGACGTTTGTGTCATACTGCAGAGTCAGATGACCAGAACAGTGTAACGTCTCAAGAGAAGCAGGAGCATCGATACACTGAGGTCCCGCCAAAACAGCTGGATCCTGACACAGGTGAGTTTGTGTTTGAACCCCCTAAAATAATCATTTTCATCTTCAAAACACAGTCTTAAATCATTTTGTGTCTGTTGTAAAAGCTCCCGTGGAAAAAGTCGAAGACAACAACCAAGTCTGCAACTCCAAACAAGGTACGACTAACATCCTGCTCTTTCATTCAAATCCCTCTTGTGGAGAAACCAGGTCACTCACTGATGCTTGAAAAAAAAGAAAAATAACACAGGAAACAGGATCAGCTCAAACTGTAAACATCTGCATTGTTAGAGAAAGAATGTCCCGTTAAAACAGAAGGCCCCGTCGCCAGGTGTCCACTTCCTGCATTCGTCAGCGGAAACTTCCTGTCCTAACAATAAGAGCCGAACCGTTTGTACATCCGTTAAGACTTAGAGAGAAACACGCTCCATTGTTTGATCCTCACGGGGGAAACTCTTACCATTGTTCAGTCATTCAGTCTTAATAACTCCCAAAAGTTTAAATGTCAGCTCTATTTATTAACAGCAGAAGTGAAGTGAGGTGAAAAACAGTTTCAGGATGGTTTTCTGCTTTTAGTTTTGCAAACGTTGGAGTTAGAATATGTGATGTTGGAGCTGTTGACTGCACCACAACCTCTTTAATCCTTTCTGAGTGTGTCCTCTGCTTTCCATTTCTGCAGGTGTCCCAGAGCAGACTGATGGTGTGAGTAGAAAACATACACACTCAGTTCTCTTGTGTTTACAAACTGAGCATTTCCTGCACTGTTCCCACACAGATGCAAAAAAAACTGTTCTTCTGTTTTCACAGTGTAGTCAGTTTTGTTATTTTCTGCATTCAGGCCTCTTGTTGAAGGTTTTGTCTCCTCTCAGCAGGGGTCAGTGGAGTACGCTCAGCTGAACCATGAAGCCAATCCACACAGCGCACAGGATGAGCAGAGTGTCCCAGACGAGCACAAAGAAGTAAACGACAGCAACGATGCGAACAACACGGCCGAGCAGGACGCGACCGTACAGGAAATGACGCCAGACTCTTAATATTTATTCTCTTATTTATCTGCAGCATCAAAGACTTTTTGTAACACTTCCACTCACTTTGTAGACTCACTTTGAAGAAAAAATAAAATATTTCTTGAAGTGAAGTCTCTTTCCTTCCCTGTAAGACATCAAGGCTGTTTTCCAAACCTCCCACTAAAGTTGCAGAGCCTCCTGATTTGGTTGAAATTCAGTATGAAGTTTGCATACGTGCATTATGCAAAAATTAGCAAGATCTGTAGAATGTCAAAAATTTCCTGCTGTCCAACTAACCCAAGAAAAAATTTGATAAAAGGTGAATTATCATCTACTGGGATGAGTCGACACAGCAACTATAATACACCTCGATAATGTTAGATGGTCTGGTGAGAGAAAAGTGAATGATTCAAAAGAAACACAAACAAATCATCTCGCTTCTTGTCCAAAATCAGAACAAGAAACATAATTGCCTTTATTACCAAGTACAAATAAAATAGTGCAAATAATGTGCAATGCAAAGAATGCAGGGTAGAACATGACTAACAGGCTGTATTTGCCTATGAGCTAAATAAGTTATTATTGTTGTGACAGTTTTTATTGTTAATTGTTAAGCAGTGAGACGGCCTGTGGAAAGAAACTGTTCATGTTCATCATCACTGTTCAAAAAGAGGTGTTAACTTCCCTGAAATTCATAAAAACCTATTGTGAACCACTTAAGAATTATATTTCCAACCATTCTTGACTGCTTTGTTAAAAAAAAAAAAAAAAGTCAGTCTGTTCCAGATTTATTTTTATGTAACAATATTACTTTTGGATTAATATTTAAAATCAAATGTGACGACTCTGCTGTTGTATGATTCAGTGCCTATCCCTAAATTTGTTGTTTTTTTTAATTAATTTCAATTGTTCCTCTAGTCCATGCTCTATCACTCTCCTTTTAGCTTTCCTCTGCTTTTCTGTCCCTTTTCTGTTTTCACCATTACTACTAAGTAAATCACAGAAATCATTTAGAGTAGCGAAAAACACAGATCTCTCTTCTCTCTGATAAACTTAATTGGCCGCTGTGGTGTTGTCATAGAAACTTTGACTTGCTGTAAATCAATCCAGTCGAGTTTGACCTGATCGGGAAGCCCAGAATTAGCATTTAGAAATAACCTTTTCTGGTGCTGATAATCTCATTTCAAATTGGGGATTATGATCAGGCATGTATCTAGATATGATACTTTGTCAAGATCACTCAGAAAGTCCTCACAGTCCCTTTAAAAAAATCCATCAGCTGTAGTTGCATGCTCCTGAAACTAGAAACTAGAGTAGCACACTAGAAAGCAGACTCAATAGAAAAATCATACTTCGTAATACATGCAAAAGCAGCAGTAGTTTGTTGGCAGTTTGGAAAACAGCCAAAGAGAGGAAGTGTAGTGACCGGAGTGGATCTGCTATGTTGCAGTTCTCAGTTTGAGCCACTAGGCGGCAAATTTCAGGCAGAGCTGCAGAGATGGAAACTTAGTGCCACCTGGCTGTGATATGTCTCACTGTACCTTCCGTCAATGTGGATCAATTTCACTTTCCATGACCTGAGTTTTAATTAAATGATGTAACACTCAAGGTCCCTGTGCACCAGATGTGATGAGAGGGTAAATCTCTCTTTGATCCTGATTACAGCAGCAGACGAGGCTGAGGTGGATGAAGATTACTGAAAGGCAGATATTCAGACCTTTGGGGACTTGATTCCAGGAAGCTGAGAATGTAAAGTGAACCCAAAACAATCTATATGTTATTTAATATTTGGCAGAAGTCTCTCTCATGACAGCTGGTTTTGTGTAGGACCTGAGCGTGCGCTTGGTTGACTCGGTTCACTGCACTGCTGTCGACAGTCGGGCTTATGAGGATCTGAGTTTTGACAGGAAGCTTTTAGGAACCTCGAACAGCAGATCAAATCCATGTGGGAGTCTGCAACACCTGACACCAGAGCTAACACCGACAGCCTGCCACCACCTCACGCTCTTTCATCTCTGCTCTTAGCACACGCCAACACACAGACAGCCTCAGAAATGAAGTGCTCATCTTCATTATCTGCAGTTTGTCTGTCCGCGCGTGCATGTGTGTGAGATATCTCCTCACTCAGCTTTGTTCCCTCACAGCAGCGCGTTAAGTCCTCGTGTATTTGTGCAGAGTATGTGGCACCTGGGTGTGGTACAATATTTCCTGGGTTTGCACCATTCCCAGAGGCACACACACTCCTAAACTCAGAGTGTTATAATGTTGGCTTCTCAGAGAGGTCCTCAGAGGCCTCAGCTTCAGCCCCGAGGTGCCAAAATGCAAACTCACCCTGCTCTGAGGATAGAGCAGCGCTGAAGTCACTCATGCTTTATTAATTACATTTCTGAAGGCCTGAGGGGGCGGCATATCTGGCCAACAGCAACTGATACTGCGTTACGCGTCAGGGGTGTAAGTTATACTGGATCAGTTGTTAGAAATAGGCTGTCTGAGTATAACTGAACACCGGGAAAGAAAAGCAGCGCCTGAACTTGCTCTGGTTTTATTTTTGGATATATTTGAACCACAGTCATGTAAGAGATTAAGTGGCGTGGTTCAGTGATGGGCTGTCAGCAGAGAGTCAGATCTTTAAAATGATTCCTATTAGAGTTTGTTTGGAGCTGCCTCTCATCTGAGATGTGCCAGATTTCTTCAGCCAGATAAGTGCATACCAAATGTAGATCCAAACTCTAAAACCCAAAGGAGGTTTTAAATGCAGAGCCATGTGAGAGTTTCTTCACAAGCAGAGCCAAGAGATCTGGCTTGGTTGGATTCACCATCATTAGACTTTGTAGGAAGGTTAGTATCACCACAATCTGCCTTTTAGACTACCGAAAAAATGTTGTGATTTTCCATCAAACTTAATATCAATTGCATTTTTGTGCACTGTTATCATTAATGAGCACATGGTGGATCTTCATGCAGCAACATGACTCAGTTAGCAAGCTGACTTTACTCTGTTTAACAAATATATTCTAAATTTCTGAAAGGTTTTTAGATCAATTGATGTTTTACCATGACAGAGTAGAAATGTTACGCTTGATAAAATCCAGCTATACACATAACCAGGGATGGGTATTGATGGAATTTTATTGATATTAATGCCCTTACCAATCCTGCCGATTGATCAGATCCTCAACCAATTCCTCCTGTGAATTTTCTTTGTGCAAAAAATACCGTAACAGGTTTTCTGTGTCAGAGTGTTCTCATGTCAGACTCTGTGCCCATGGATGGTGCCGTCCTGCCTTTAGGTCGTGACCGTTCACTGGATTTACTACTGTTCCCAACTCGCCGTGTGTCAGGTCATGAACCCTCTGCGACCTTTGGGCCTCCTGTTACAAACAGGCACCAACCCAAAGAGTAACGCCGTCACATGATCATTGCTTATGATGCCAGCAGTGCGGTAATACCAGAGCGGGGCGGGGTCATATACATACATATGGAGGTGATGGAGCTGGTGAGTCTCACAGGCCCGGGTCGAGTCCATGTACTGGTCGTGTTTTCCTTACGTAACCTGATCCAGCAGCACCTTGTGTATGTGGAGCACAACTCCTGAACCGCCATTGGTCCCCATGCTAAAATTAGCACACTGACCCCTGTGAAATGCATTCTGGGAATATCCTGTCTTTGACTTGGCCTTATGCGGCCAGTGCTGTTTGTGGTCTTCAGACGCTGTGATGAGGTCATTGTGTAGACCTCATCTTTCTTGCTCCTTCTCATGCAGAAATAGATGTCTGTAGTCCTGCTCCTGGAGCTCTGAGGTTGAAACTGAGGGATTTTTTTTGCACTAGATTTCATCTTTCAGTGGCGACTGGTGTTGCTCTAACAACAGTCCCTTATTGGCTATTTGTCTCTGTTTTGTGGGCTCTTTTTCCAGCACCCATCAGCCAGAGATGCAAGGCCTTCAGCTTTTTTTCCATGTTTCTAATGAAAATTAATTACTGTGTAGGTGTATTTTCATATACATATCAATTTTAAACAAGTAATTTTGTTAATAATACACTCTCCATTAGGGAGGGTGGTGGTGCCCTGGCCAACCACCACTATGTGTTTTATATTGCATAACAATAAATGAAGTGTATAACCCTTCAAAGCTTCAGCAGGTGCAGTAATGCTCCAAGAACAGGAAGTCAAAAGATGAAAACAGATGTGAGAGGAGTTACATAAACCAAAGGATGTCTCTCTGTCTCATTCCTCTTATCGCCTCCTTCCTCACACACACAGTCTTATTCCAAACAAAATGTGCATTATTGCTTTTACCTGTTTTTTGAGAAGCCTTCCAGATAACTTTGAGTAGAATGAATTGGTAGTGATTGAAGTTATCTTTCAAAGCGTTGTGTTTTAATGGCTTGTTTGTCTTCCTGCTGGACCTGAAATTAAAAGTGCACCTCTACACCATAGTATACGGTAACAGCAGTTTCCTGGGAGGACTATTTGGATAGTAATTATCTCTTTGGCTGCATGAAGATGGTTAAATAACATGGCAGTTATATGTCACTGTGCTGTATAGACACTGTAGGTCAAGGGCGGCCATTGTGTCCAAATGTGAGCTCCATTGTCCTTCATATACCGAGGAAAGATTAGATTTAGTAAGTCCACCTGTTCAATGTCCTCCATCTTTCATTGCTTAAGCTCTCACAAATCCAGGAAATTAATTCATTCAATCTTTATGCAACCTGGTGCAGAGAAATAGGATGAGGTTCTCAAACCGCACTGACACACTCCCTTATTGTGCAATCAGGTATAAACAAATTAGTATCACGTATGAGCAACTTTTAACCTCCGACCTGCTTTTCCGTGCATATGGAGGTAACCCAATCCTCGCACAAACAGTCGGTACGCCTCTTAGCTAAGTCTGAACCCTCCTGCTCTCTCCGTCAGGGCGTCCCGGGCGGCTGCAGCACCTGTTTCCAGCCTTTACCTCTTCACAGGACAGCTTTCTTTAATCTGAGTCAATGTCAGCTTTTCCCTTGTCTTCATTCAAACCACTAAGCACTCTATAAAAGCTCTTCACCGTCACATGGGATTATTTTTCCAAAGCTGGACTGGAAGCTTTTTAATTTGGGGTTACATAACACACCAGACAGCGAAGTGTTTATGTGCGGTCCAGAGGTGCTGGGGTTCAAACGCTGTGCCCTTCCTTACAGTATGCCAACATTTCGACGTGCTCTCAGCCGTTGTATTTCCCCTGGAACAAAAAACACATTTGCACTCCCAGCAGGCCTACTCCAGAGTTCAATCAGCTCCACCACCTCTCTGCACCTGTCACAGCTCCCTCTGTATAAAAGCTCTGACATTAGTTAATAGCTTCAAACTGTGATAATAAATGCACATTCCCTCAAGCCCAGCAGCTAATCTCAAATGCTAATCTGTACAGTCACCCATTTATCTGCAAAAGTGGAATTACAAAATGTTGGAGGTATCTCAGTTAGCTCATCATATTTATAAAGTAAGAGTAACTGGATCACAGCAACTTGTGTTACAAGGATGAAGTAGGTTTGTAGTCCAAAGCTGATGTCACTGTCCTCCTATTAGAAAAGGGGGAGGGGGTGGATTTTTTCGTTACATTTTGGTACTTTTCAGTAACTCAACTTCCTTTTGCATGTTTTTCCAATCAAATTGTGCAAACACTGAATGAAAAAGGCTAACCCAAGGCTAAAAAGCTCACTTCCAACAAACAAACAACAACGACAAAATAAAACACACCAGGCTTTTATAAGACCGTTTTATACAAATATTCAGTCAGCCTGTGTGCTGAATATTGACCTATTCCCATGGAAACTATGTGCTCATGACTGGAGGGGCTCAGCAACTTAAGAGTGCACAGGCATGGGAACCACGAGGGCCATGCGGCGTATGCGGGGCCAGATGGCAGCTGGGCTCATTTTCAGCAGCAAATGGCTCAATTCACTCTCCGTTGGCTGCAGTTATGTGTTCTCTTGGCTCAGTGACGGACTCACCTGATTCTTAATTCACCACACGACAGCTGATCTCACTGTAAACACATATTTAGATGTGTGAGCTGCTGTAACAAAGCTAATATAAATTATACTTTGATATTGATGATATTGGCTTGAATAGGGTGAGCAAACATCTTCTTTTGCCCAAACACATCCCTCTTTTTGGTAGTTTTTTCAAAATTCTCCAAAATGTCTGGGTTTTTCAGCTTGTTCAACAGATCATTGATATTTCTAATAAGGTGCTGCACGGGGCTACTGGCAATATTATAATGCACCAACTTGTCAAGATGTTGAGCATGCACAAAAGCATGCTCTGACTGCTTGTGCTGTGCTTTCAACAAAAAAATTCTAAAGCAGTAATACACTTTTACTGACAAACTACAAATATGCAGCAATATCCCTTTTTCTCTAATGGTCGTGGCTGGGGTTAAGAAAAATTTTCGGCCCATATTAAGTCAAATTTTACTTAAGAAGAAGAAGGGGGATTTGGATATTAAAGTCAAAATTATGGGACAAAAGGTCAAATTGATGAGATAAAGGTCCAAGTTATGAGATGTGAAGACAAATTTTGAGCTAAAAAGTCAAAATTTTGAGATCAAAGTTATGAGATAAATTGAATTTTTTTTTAATCTTTATCTCAAAGTTTTGCCTTAAGCCTCAAATTTTTGGCTTTATATGTTCAAAAAAAGAAATATCAGTACAACCAGTTTTTCATTCCCCATATTTTTAACTGTAGGAAATGGGCTTCAATACAATATTTATGTTTACATTTAGTCACATAATGTCCATATTTGTTTACAGAAATATTCACCTGAAACAGAAAAGAAGTGTGTTAAATGAAAATATATGGCTATGAAGCCACTTTGAGTATCTTTAGGTATTCATCCCCAAAAGGCCAGGTGTTTTTAGATCATGGTCATCTTAGTTTAAAGCTTTGACCTGAGGAAGAAATGAGGAAAAACGATTGTGACCAAATATCAAAATTTTTGTTCCTCATTTAAACTCTAAATCATCAATGAATTCCTTTGTTTTTCAGTCTATTTGCTCCTCTACAGAATGTTTTACCTCTTCAGCTGCAGGCATCACGTCCACCGTCTTTCTCAGCGAACATCAGAGGATTACATTCTCCTGTTTTAGATTCCACCTTCTTTTTTCGGTCCTGACGAATGCGCGTGCCGTAACCAGACACTTTTCAACCCGTGTGAGTGTCTCCCAGACGAATCCCTCTAGTGTTTACCATCCTCTGATCCAGGTGAGCTCAAAGAAACTTCTCCTGCTGTCACCTTAAGGACTAGTGCCACTGACAGCTGCGTGGTTTCCCAAGAAAGGTGGAAAAGGAGTAAAAATACACCACCCATGAAAGTATGAAACTTTATTATGACCTTGTTTCTTTTTGGACGAGTCTAAGTTTCACCTCTGAGTCTTCTGACCTTTGAACACTTCATGAAGCTAGCATCCTGTATTCATTCTCAACACAGGCAGGAATCCGCACAGGTCGTATTTTTAGGCGGTGCAGTCATTAACCTGCCCTCTACCTGCATCGTGCCAGTCAGCTGAGTGTTAAGGAATGCATAGCTGGCTTTTTGGTAACATGTATAGCCCAGTGATAAGCCTCTGTGACAGGCGGACATTAAAATCATCCTTCTTTTGGCTTTAGCTTCCAGTCTCCTGAGCTATTTGTCCCTGAAGACTTGGCAGAAGTACAAAGCCAAGGTAAACTGTGTTAAAGAAAACACTCAGGTCAATAAGATACAACAACACAGGGACATTTTTATTGAGTTTTTAATGCGGCACAAGGAGTTGATGATACCACACAGAGCCTCTAAACTCTGTTAATGACTGTTGTTGCTTGTACTTCCGCTGGCAATGTTCCCATCACCTAAATGTTTTCAACTCTGACTTCTTGGTAATCTGACAGATCATAGCTGAACCCTAAAGGGCGGAGAAGAGGGAGGAGGAGGGCGGCCTTCAACTAAATATAACAAGAAGCTGCGACGCGTGAGACCTCTGGCTGGCGTTCATCCAATCGCAAGGCCTAACACCCGGCTGTAACAAACAAACATTTTGCACAGGAGGACGTTCTTGTTTTCCCCCGTTGAGGAGGAAGCGGCTGAGGAGACGAGCGGAGGGAGTATCACCATTGCTCAGGGACGCCCCAACACCCCCTGGATACCATATAAGAGACTGTGAAACCTGAGAGCAGCTTCTAAAAGCCTCTTCCTCAAGCTGTGAACATTCAGATACTCTCACTTCAATTTGTCTAGACATTAGCTGTAAGCCTTTTACCCCGCGTTCCCCGAGTTTAGAGACCAGTAGCTCAGAGAGGTGACGACAAACAAATCTGGAGGCAACTCTAACCATAACACAATTTAATTAAATAATTCCTCTTAAGATGATCTGAGTCACATGATATCTTTCCTGTGTATAATATATGAAATAATGCAACCTTAAACATTGATTTTTACATTTATAATCTAAAAATGCAGGGAGACTAGTGAGAAATTCAGTTACAACACTTTAGACTGTCTGGTCCACTTGGCAGGTGATCCACATAGTTTGGAAAAGTGAGTCCAGTCCCAGATATCTGCAACATTAAACATATTGATTTCAGAAACCTGAAGAGCGTGTTTATGCCCAGCAGTGACCCAGCGAGTCGATTACATTTCGTTTCACCAGGATTAACAAGAAGCTGTCGAAGATTTGAGATCTGATATGAATCAAACCAGATTGCCATGGCCTGATTGGAAGAGGAGCCAGTGGTGTTAGAAATAATGTCATCTGCAGAAAGATGGACTTTATAGGTTTTGGTGCAGGGAAAGCAACTTTTGTTGTACATTTTGTGTACTCCAAATGAAAGAATACCCATGATAGATCCCTGATAAACACCTTAACTTTTGATACCATTTTAGGTTATTTTATGTGTCACAAAACCACTTATTGGACTGTTTTTGAAGATTGGTTGTGACAAATTGTTGATTTGTGAAGCTTAAACTCTTTAGAAAGATGTCTGCACAGCTCTTGTTGTCTGGCAGACTTTTTTTGAGAGACAGTTTTAATTCAAATTACTCAAACTAACCAGCACAGAGCTATAGTGGGATCATTTTATTTTGAGAATCTCTTCCAGACCATCACAATTAACACATGGAGAATTTTTATACCACCAGAGCAGATGTCCCTGACTTTATATTTAAAGCTCTCTGCCACTTTGTGGCATGACTGGCAACCCTCTTCTTTATTTTCTGGCAATATAAAAGACATTTTGACCCTCCAAAGTTTCTTCTCTGCCGAATATGTTGCGACTCATTTGAATATCTGGAGATTAAAACAGAGGAGATCAAGTTCTGAAGCAAGGTCATATCTTGAGTGTCTGGGCTAGTGACGGGAAACTAAAGCCTGAGTATAGCAGCTACACTTCTGGCAGCGTCTGTGAAATGCTCAAGGCCTCTTCCAAAGTGTTTGTGAACCAGTTAGATCCAGATCTGCCCATCCTCGAAGTCTGTCTGAGGACAGCTGGTGCCACAAGCACAATGTTACCATCCCGTTCCCACATACAGCATGTCACTCAGAGATACAAGGAGAAAAACTCCTCTTCTTCTTCTTTTGTTTCTGAGAAGTGCAACATTTAACTGTCATGCTCATGCGTCTCTTTCAGAAAGGCGGAGTTCAGTGTTGAAAGTAGCTGAGTTTCTGGAAACCATGTGACTGTTCTGTGGCATCTGAGAGGGAGAGGTTACGTTTTCATTTTAGTGGCTTTGCCCTCTCAGGTGGTCATGCACAACCTCCTCAACGAGGGAATGTTATTGGTGTATCTGGTTATGATGCAAATGTCGCATGACTGCCCTGCCGGTCAGCAGGGAACATGAGAGAGAACATGAGAGAAAAGGGAGGAAAACATTAAGACGTAAACTTAAAACAGGACATACAGATCTGAGCTCTGGTAGAACAAAAACACTTGCACGTTTGTTTTCTTTAAAGCTCTAGTGAGGAATTTTCTCTGGTTATGAAACACACTGATATCAACTCAGACTTTTTTACTAACCACAAAAGTTTTAGAAATAAAACGAATGAAACCTCAACATTGTGGTTCTTTTAATGTTTATAACCATAGCCGCCTGGTAGGTGTCACAGCTTGTTTTGTCAATTTGTTATTCAGAAAAGATTCAGTTTGTGATCTTTCCAACAAGTAGAAGACCTTTGCATGTACAGGGACAAGATTAGCAAATAGATAAAGGTAAAACTTTGTCCACAGGGGGCGCCAAATTCAATACAGGAGCTTTGAATGACTTTGCAATGTCTCTGTCTTAAATAAGCTGAACCACCTCATCCCATTGTGATCTCACCAGATGAATCAATATTACATGCCAAAACAAAAATCATGTGCTGCTGCTTATACTTATATATCTATGTCATCAGCAGCAGCACCAGATGATTCAAAGAAAAGTGATGACCAGAAACACTCACCGGGAAATAACTGTACTCCAATCCTCCTACGCATTTCCCCATCCAGTGTTTCTAAATTTGATATCAGGATTAATTGTAAAAATGTTTATTTTACGAGGATGTGTATCAAGCTCTACCCTGAGGGAACATTTTGGTTGTCAACATTTTTATGACCCAGGGGTGGGTGCAGTGTCACTGGGCTTGTGACTGCACCGAGGGAGGAGCTGCACAAGGGCCACTCATTTCTAAGCTGAAGTCACTGGATCCCAGGCCCCTAAAATAGCCTTACAGAGGGTATATAGGAGTCCTCTCTCACTGAATCTGGCAGACAACGGCTCTGTGCAATTACAAGAAACACTGCGGAGAATTAATTCAAATTCAGGCGGGGGAGAAATTCACAGCAAGTGAGGATCGGAGGAAAGCTCCAGTAAGAAAAAGCGGATTTGAGCGCAGAAGAAAGGCGGGAGGTATTACTGGAAGCTGAAAGGATAATAAAGGAACAAGAGGAGAAAAAGGATACTTCTCTCTTTGTTGGATTTGAGTGCACTCTTGGATTTCTCACTTTCCTCCTCCTGGGCTGACAGCAAAGGAGGAGGCAGAGCAGCCGGGATGAAGTACAACTACCATGTACCTGTGTCATCGTACACAGGTCGCAGCTCTCAGTACACACCGACATACCACACACCCACTCTTTATACTCCTACACATTACACACCAACGCACTACACACCCTCATACTCCTCCATAACAAAGTACACCCCGACACAGTACAGCTCCACACATTACACACCGTCACTTTACACATCCACCTACAAGCTCACGTCCTCGTACGTCCCTTCATACAGCAAAGCATCACGGTACACTTCAACACCACGCACACAAGCTCAGGAGAAACCTGCGCCGGTGATACCTATCACACCCGCCAAGAGGACTGTGCACTTTCCCAATGACATCATCTTCCAGGATATCGTCCGACGAGGGGATATGGAGCAGATCGGTCGCTTCATGAGAGCGAGGAAGGTTCGTGTGGATACAATTTTCCATTCAGGTGAGCATGACTTTGTGCCTCTAAAGCTTTATTTTAAAATCAAGGAGAAAGGTTTCAAAAGTGGTATAAACTGAGTGTACTGGTGTGTGTGCAGGTATGGCAGCACTACATGAAGCTGTGCTGACAGGAAACTTGGAAGTGGTGAAGTTGTTGATTAAGTATGGCGCTGATGTTCACCAGAGGGACGAAGATGGCTGGACGCCACTTCACATGGCCTGCAGTGATGGGTACCCAGAAATCGCCAGGTAACGTGACCTTTTGACCTTTCAGCCTTGACTAAACCAAACCATACTGTACATTACGTCATCTTTCAAAACATTATTTTAGATTTTGTCATAATGTGACACAACAAGATGTGATACTACACAATATGACTCATCGCAAGACAATATCACACAATCAAGTCTATTTTTAAAGATGCTCCGAGGAACTAAATTAACTGTTATAAATCACAATTACTGAAAACAGTAGCTGCTGTAATATTAAACCAGCCATGTTTGAGAGAAAGGCTATATGTCTATATCTTGGAATGATCATGCGCTGTTTCTTCCTCTTCTCAGTTTCCTTCTGAAAATGGGAGCAAGCACAGAAGCCGAGAATGAAAATGGAGAGAAACCTGCGGACCTCATCGACCCAGAGTGCAAAGCGCTGCTCAAGCTCTTCGAAGCAGGCTGTGTGTGATCGGCAACCAACCGACCGAGCCTGAATGAAAAAGGCAGCAGATGACAAGAAAAAATACAAACCTAGCAGTACAAAATACCAAAAACTTGTTAGGGCCATGTTGCTTTACCAGAGGATTAGGTTCTTATTATTCTTGCAGCTTTAAAAGTGAAGCTCACCAAGCTTTGAAATCATTTTTTAAAAATATATCTCTAATTATATTGTTTCTAATACTTTTAGGTGATTATTTCTGCCAATGCCTTGCTGCAAATGTGAATATCTCCCTGTTCTCTCTCTTAGCTCATGAAGAGTAACAATATAATCACTAAATTATAAATAGACTCACTTTTATCATCATGAGCATCTCGGCCTCAGTGTTTATCATTGTTTCAGTGTTTAACAGTTACTTTTTAGTAGTTGGTTGCACTTTACAGACTGTATGTATGAATTTTTATATAGTTTTTACAGTACAGCTCTTTTCCGGGATGCTTTACAAACTTGAGTTTTATTTCCTCACTGCTGGGCAGGGAGAGGATTGACTGAATTAATAACTGAATCTCCATCAAGGATCAGAAATCAAATTAACACAATAAGACTTTGCTCTGAAAGCACCTCTACTGTCGCTGTATTTTCTGTATTGTATTATTGCATTATTCTGTAGTAGAAATGCAAATGTCAGCTGTTTAAGTCTTATGATTTTCTGTTTGATAATTATTTTTGTACATTTTCCTAAATAAAGAAACCTTTTCTAAATATGGCTGAGTCTCTGTTGTGAGGTCTGTTTCAGATGTGAAGCCTTTCAGATGTATTTTTGCAAAGCATCATAACCACAACAAAATCAAGGGTTGCACAAGGGATTACTTTTTTTTATTTTGCAAGCTTCCCTTCTTTATCTGGTCAGGGTCGCCAAATCATTTGGAAAAAAATCCAACCACCAGCGAATGACAGAATTTCAGCCAGGATTTGTTTTAGTTTTTTGATGATGTCAGTGATGTCTGGGTTTCTTGATATACAGTAGGTAAAAAAAAAAAAGTCTGCCAATGGAGTAGGACACAGAGTGTCTTGTATCAAGACATTATTCGCATTTCAAGAGACTTGATGAGTAAATTTTTCCTACCCCACTGGCAGATTTTTTTATTTGTTTCAAGCAATTTTGACGTTATTTTTGCTCTTGAATGAAGACCCCTAAAATGTACAAAAAATGGAAAAACATAAATGTTAACTTGTTTTTTTCACATCTGGCATTGGCAACATACAGTTTGGTAACACTTTATATTAGGTACACATGTGTACCATTAACTAGGTGCTTATTAAATGCATAAAAGTAGCTCACAATCCCTAATGAGTATATATTTAGCACACACTAACCCCTTATTAATTACTGTTTTTGTGGTACTGCCCCTTTACAAGGCCCAAATAACTTACTAGCTATTCACATCATTATTCAGCAACAACAATGTATTACTTTGTAGTCAATAAGTAATAATTGGGAGTTAATATATGGAAAAGTCTCAATTTCTGGCGTAATAGAGGTAGAATAAGGGGTTAATGCGTGCTTAATAAATACTTTTTATAGGCTAGTAAGCTACTTATGCATGTTAATAAGCACTTAGTTATTGGTGAATATGTGTACCTAATATAAAGTGTTCCCTAAAATTTAAAAATGTAACATGGGCTGTTTTTCTCCCCACTGTTTCGTCAAGGTTTTGATTAGTACGTATTGATTTTTGTTTTCTTTGATCAAAGATAGAAATAAATAAAGGAACCCCAATATTCCCACATATCAGTACCCGTTAGTTTGGGGGTCTCGTCACAATTTTATTTATTTTTTATTTTTTTATTTTTTTTGTTACAGATTTTACATTTTTAAAATGACTATGTGAAAATAAACCTTGTGATACAGGTTTATAATAATATATAAATTAATATTGGTTGTGAATTCAGGACGTGGCCTTTTCACATCCGCGTGTAACCCGGAAGTGGTTTGTTGGCATTGGCAACGCTTTAGCAGGTCTGACGGAGAACAGTTTCTGAATAAAGAAATCGAAAGGAAGGGCCATAAAAAGGTTTGTTGACTGTCACTGCTGTTTTCTTTTAGCTTAAAGGGTTAATAAATCTTACAACTGCGCCAAGTGTCTCACCAGTAAATATTCATATCCCGACAGATATGAGCCCATTGAAGCTAAAGTTACGACAAAACAATGTAAACCAGCAGCTAGCTGGCTAGTTAGCTCCAGTGTGCTAGAATTGTTATGTCAGCAAATCCTCAGTTAGTTCTCCTCAGGATGCAGCTACAATGATGCCACACTTAATTTATCTCCTTGTTTATTATTAATACCGCAGTAGTTTTATTTAACGTGTTGATTGTGGTTCTGTTGCTTGATGCTGCTCATGCTAATGATGTAAAACGTAAACAGAAGCTCCTTGACTCACAAACATCACTCTGAGATCAGTTCTTACAGACTTACAAAGTACCTTAACTGTGTAACACTTGCAACTAAGTGTTATAACTCCTTAAGTCGACACTAATGCTTCATGCTGCGAAAAAAAACCTCCACAAATACACTGTCTGACCAAAACAAAAGGCACAACCTGGACTTAACCAAGCAAATAGGTACAAATCTCATATTGGATAATTACGCTTGACCAAAACAATTTGTAGAAAAACATAAGTAAAGCTCATGAGTATGTTGAATAGTGAAAGTAAGTGCTTTCTCACACATACAATGTGAGGGGGACTCAATAGATTGGGATTGAACAGCTGTACATCCTAAAGACAACCACTAATAATTAAGACTTACTGGAAAAGAAAAGCCTTCAGTTTGCAAGGGAGTGTAAAGATTGGACTCTGCAGGAGTTAAAGAGTCATGTGGTCTGATGAGTCTAGATTTACCCTGATCGAGAGTGATGGGTGCATCAGGATAGGAAGAGAGGCAGGTGAAGTGATGCTTAGCGCCTACTGTACAAGCCTGTAGGGGCAGTGTTATGATCTAGGGTTGCTGTAGTTGCTCAGGTGTAGGATCAGCAACATTATGTGCCCAAAGGTTGAGGTCAGCCAACTACTGATTTCACTGTGTATGTCTTTGATTTGATGTGATTGCTTGCCTGAAGTATCATTATTAGAAATGTGTTAATATATGAAGTTAGGATGCTAAAGTTGATTTTGTTGTTTATTATCAGTATCTAGCTGAGGACCTCTGAACCCTTGTTATCTTCCATTCCACTCACCATAGAGGAGGGAGGAGCGAGTACAGACTGCAAACAGAATGACCAGGTCTGTACCATCATCACTGAACCATAAATACAGACACAAATTCTTGGTGTTTTTGAAGCACTATTGGGAGCATGCAGAGAATCATTTAAATTCATATTAGTTTCAAAATCAAGAGGAATTACAGACATATATGATGAGAGTCTTTTTCATGTTGTTGATTTTGTTGTTTTCATGTTTCTGAAGCTCATCTGCTCCAAGAATGGTGAATAGTTACAAGCGGACTTCAAGCCCACGATCTCCTACTAACAGTGGGGAGCTCTTCACCCCGGCACATGAGGAAAATGTGCGCTTTATACATGACAGTAAGTGCACTCTCTAACATCTAATTTTTTTTTAGAATTTCTAATAAACAAAATTAACAGAAACAGCTATGATCTCTTAAAGAGAGGGATTTCCTCACAACCCTTTAGTCTGTCATAATGGAACATCACAAACATCTGTACACAGTAGTATAGCATTTCATTAATCTTAAAACATGGTTGTCTTCCTCTCCTCTTTCACAGCCTGGCAGTGTGTGCTTAGAGACATCAGATCAACACAAAATATCGAACGCAACGACCGCGGACCACAGGAGTATGTGGAGAACAACCCAAATCCAAACCTACATTGTAAGTTTCAGAATACTGTTAAAATAGAATGGACCCATTTTTGAAAAACATCTAGAGATTAAATTTATGAAGCATTTGCTGTTCGTTAACTCATTTCTGCCTCTCCTGCAGCTTTCACACCCGTGGACCTGAGTGACCTCAAGAAACGCAACACACAGGACTCCAAGAAGTCCTAGTCCTCTCGCGATGGTCTTCTCACTCTTTTCCACCCGTAATCCTCAAGAACTTTTCCTCCATCAGCCAGAAAGTCAGCCCTGTCAGCCGGTCAAGCACAGAATGTCAATTTTGTTTCTTAACTCTGGACCATATCAGCCCCCGTCTCTTCTTTACCCTCTACAGTCGCCCTAGAAGAAAAGAAGCTGGACTCCTGGGAGCAAAATGTTCCCCTTCTCTTGGTTCATGTTTTTCAAGTCACAAAATTGTCATATTGTTTATGTGGACAGGACTGATGCAAAGTTTTCTCAAAATTTGCTGACACCTGATGCTGAGGTTCAACTTGATGACACTTTCTACAGGACACAGAAGACTGCAGTCTTAAATACAACCCTTTTTTCTTTACTACTGTTACTTTTATGACTTTGGAGGAAAATGCGGAAGGGCTGACTTCTATTTTTTTCTGAAGATAGTCAATTGTAGAAGTAATGGAATGGTCACATTGGATACACACTTTACCTGCAAGTTTTGGCAGCCAAACGCAATGTAGAAGGCCAACGTTTTTATTATAAATTCCCCCCCTCAAACGGACTTTACTAAAAAACCCTCCCTCCCTGCCCCCTCCAAGTATGCTGCCCTTGGTCAACCCTGTCCCCTAAGCCTTGAAACAAAATGTTGAATAAAAGATTTTACAGTACACTTGCCTGTCTTATTTCAACCAAGTAAAAAGAGAGAAAAAAGTAAGGTTAGACTCACCTTTCAAAGCTTGCAGTTGTGTAATGAAGCAGGAATGAGTAAATGTTTCAGTGTTTTTGAAGAAGTTGATACCAATGAGCATTTTCACCAAGCTATGATCATGTACCCAAGATCTTTATGAGGCCAGCTAGGGTTGGAAATCTCTACCAAAAAAAGGTCACACACTCGTTCGAACGCCTTCAGCTTTGATTACAGCATGCATCCACTGAGGAATTGTTTCCATAAGTTTCTACAATGTCATGCAATGTCGATGTCATGTTGCATTACTTTTTGAGATCTTGTGTTGATGATGGAAGAATCTGACCACTGCACAAAGTCTTCTCCAGCACATCCCAAATATTCTCAATGGTGTTAAGGTCCGGACTCTGGTGGCCAATCCATGTGTGAAAAAGATGTCTCATGCTTTCTGAATTACTCTCACAATTTGAGCCAGATGAAACATTGCAACCTCTAACCATGGGTGACAGAAAGGTTTTTGTGTTACCATTCATATTTTCAAAGGAAAGGCCAAAAAAAAATCAGAAAACTCTGCTGGAGGGGGTGTAAACCTTTAAGCACAACTGTATATATATTTTTATCTCTTTTGCCAGGCAGTGAATATTCATTATAGTTAATGGCAGAGTACATTTTGTTCAGTCTGACAATAGAATGGTCTGCCCTGCGTTTATCACAATTGTTACGTGATGACGTAGGCACTACGTACGTAACGTACCGAACCAGTTGCTCTATATTGAGCAGACGCGGCTCATTGTGTTTTCCTGTTGGAGTCAAGACCACTGAGCTGTGAAAGGGCAAGAAGAGGGACCAACTGAGGCTAGGGCGTAACTTTTTATATTTCCTTTAAAGTTTAGCATCACTGAGGAGGCAGAATAATGGCCGATAAAATGGATATGTCATTAGACGACATTATCAAGCAGAACAGGCAGCAGAGAGGCGGCAGCCGCGGTGGAAGAGGCCGAGGCCGCGGAGGTTCAGGCGGCGGCCGAGGAGGAGGAGGTGCGGGCCGTATCGGAGGCAGCGGAGGAAGCTTTGGAGGCCGAGGCGGCGGATCCGGCCCCATGAGGAGGGGACAGAGCCTGAACCGCGCTAGAGGCAGACCAACACCATACAGCAGGGTATGAGAAAATTAAGAGGAGTGGGCTGAAAAAGGAAACCCTGAAAATGCCGGGGGAACATCCTTCTGTTCTAAATGAAATAATAGCTCAAACCGCTGAGTTTCCCCTGGTGGGAGAGCTCTGTAGTGTTCGGTTGAGCATTAATGTGTTCATAGTGTGTCCCCTCTCCCACAACTCGTAAGCGTTGCAGCATTTTGCAAGAAGAGGCTTTTTGAAGAGAGAAAAAATGTTAGCCGTTTGTGGCTACGGCGCCATTTTGAATCCAGCACCTTAAATTAGCGTCGACGATCAGTTATGGTGTATTCAACCCCTAACGTCAAAATGATGGTGAAAGGAAACCACCCCTTGAGAATTATCACCCTCTAATGATTTTTCCACCACCTTTTTGGAGCTTAGTTTGCGGCCCTCGCCCTGTGCTACGACCTGGCGGCCTTTTGTTCGGGATTGGCTGGCGGGTTTCACAACAAGGCCTGTAGCTGTGGCTTCTCGACCAGTATGTGGCTGTTACTTTTGGATGGATCAGTGGACTTCGCCCTCCCCCCTCTCCCCCCCCAGATAGTGTTCATATAAGGCAATGCTTCAGTCTTAAAGTGAGAATAAATATTTAGCTCTACCCAGCAGAGCCTAAATCAAAATGGCGTGGTCTCAAAATGGACGCTGATATAATCCACGCTCGCACAGAGGTGAAAGCCATTTTCTAGTTGTCTCATCTTACGGACACTCTCCCCCCTTCATGAAAGCCCCTTTGGCTTTGTAAAGAACTTTTGAGCGGGCCTGGATGCTTGGTGCAACGCTGGAGGCAACGCTGCTTCAGATGGGGACCTCCCGTGTACCCGAGGATCAAATCTGGAGGCGCAGATGGCAAGAGAACAGTGGGCTGTGATGGTATTTAGCCAGGGTGGGCTAGCTGCTCAGGGTTCAGCAAAGTGATTGTGGGTGGGTTTGGGATGCTACGGAGCCCCCTAAGGGTCAAGAAGGGATGTTTTTTTTTTTTTTTTAGGAATACTTTTGCGTTCCCTCCCAATACCTTTTTGTCTTCAGATCCTTCTGATTCAGGATTTCATTTTCACTCAGGTGAGAATGGATCAGCTCAATCCATAAAAGTTAGAAAGATAGAGAATCAATTTGATAATATATAATGATCAATAACTCATAATTGGAGCATTTCAGAAACAAAACAAACACATCTCTGCAGTCACAGCAATGTTGACTGTAAGCTATAAGTGTAATTTTCTCAAAACGAGTCATTTCTTGGCGCTGGGAAACCTGCATTGGCTGCAACACAAAGCCAACTGGGGCTGGGACGTTCAAAGACCGTCTGCAAATTGCAACATGGAAACAAAGACAAGAAAGATATTGTGAGGGAATGCAAAAGTATTGCGAGAGAACGCAATAGTCCTCCAAAGAAACTTTCCATGACCCTTGGGGAGTTCCATAGGATGCTAATTTGAATAAAAGAAAACCTAAGTACACAGCTACAACTCGAACTGTTTGAAGCTTTGCAAACTGCATTCACATGTGTTATACAACAAATCCCCTGTCTGTCATAGTTTTATTTGTTTGTGTATGTCCTCTGTCTGAAGTGATTCACCTGCTTGTAGTGGTGGGGTGGGCAGGGATTGTTTGGGGACCCTCTTGGGGGAGTTGAGCACCCTGGCCCTGTTGGAAGTGGAGCCCCTGCTTGCCCCAACACCCAGCCGTGTGGACTCTGTGATTGACAGAGGCAAGGGGATCCTGAAGTCAGCAGGTGCGTTCTCTTTCATCTGTTGCAGCCTAAACAGCTTCCAGATAAGTGGCAGCATGACATGTTTGACAACGGCTACAGCGGCTACAATAGTGCTGCTGGAGCAGGCGGAGGAGCTGGCGTGGAAACTGGAGGGAAGCTCCTCGTATCCAACCTCGACTTTGGGGTCTCAGACGCAGACATTCAGGTATTTAGGGTCCCTCTTTTTTCAATCAACATTTCTTTTAGTGTGTTTGTTTGGAATGTGTGATGAAAATACAGCCACTGATGATTTTTTTCTTTCTGTAGGAACTCTTCGCTGAATTTGGGACCCTGAAAAAAGCCGCAGTTCACTACGACAGATCAGGGAGAAGCCTTGGAACAGCAGATGTCCACTTTGAAAGAAGGGCAGATGCTTTGAAGGCCATGAAACAGTACAATGGCATCCCTCTTGATGGTACGGTTGTAACATCAAGCGATACTTGTTCTTTACAACAAAGCTGGTCTTTCCAGAACTCTTACCCTGCCCAGATTTAAAGGCCATGTCTGTCTTCCTTAGGACGCCCAATGAACATACAGCTCGTCACATCACAAATCGACACACAGAGGCGACCAATGCAGGGGTGAGCTCAACTTTATTCTGTCCCATAAACTTTGTAAGAATAATTGTGGCATTTTTCTAACAGTCCCTCTATTTTCAGCCTGAGCAGAGGTGGAGGAGGCATGAACAGAGGTCGTGGTGGCAACTTTGGGAACATGCAGAGAGGCCGTGGAGGACGGGGCGCAGGTGGTCCCAGAGGAAGGGGTCGAGGGGGCCGAGGAGGCAGCAATAAGCAACAGCTGTCAGCAGAAGAACTCGACGCTCAGTTAGACGCTTACAATGCCAGAGTAAGTTGGTGTCTTTAAGTGAAACCATTTAATAAGCAGTGTTTGAGCAGGTGTTAACTCTCACTCTCTCCTCTTTTCCTCAGATGGACACCAGCTAAGAAATGAAGCTCCTCCGGTTATTGTCCCCTTCAGTTCTGCACAGAAGGGTGGTTGTTACAAATGTGCAGAAAATTTTACACATGGTTGTCTTCTGATGTGATTGACTTTATTGTTCCAACCTCTTCTTTTAAATGCTCTGAAGTGTTTTTTACCAGATTTTTTTTTTTTTCTCACGAAAAAGGTTTTGGCTGTAGGTTAATGTAAATTGGGGTTTCCCCAATTCTTTCCTCTACCCTGTAGTTTATGGAACTTGTAATAAAACCTGCAGTGCATATTAACCAAATACTGTGTCTGTCTTAGCTTTATGCCTGATTCCTGAATCACTCATAATAAAGAGCCTTCCATGACAATAGATGGAAAGAAATGTGGTGACTTGAATAACAGCTATTTTGTGCATGTTAGAAAAATGTGTAGTATATGAAGCAGCTTATTTGTTTGTGGTATCAGTTAGTCTTCAAAATGTTATTTACAAAATTGTAGCTTACTGATACACCTGACTGATCGCATCTGATCTTATAGCTACATTAAGTCATCTGACTCATTGAGAAAGTCACTTTAAACTGCCTGGCCTGTTTCATGGGAGCCATATAAAATGACAGTCATCAATGTACATTCAACAACCTGATGAATTCGTGCACTTCTGACACACAACCACTAGATGTCCTACAGTCACATCAGCTTCAGGTTTTCTTGGCAGTCTCTGGTCATTTTCATTCTAGTACCTGTTCGCCACACCTTACGATTGGGCCTCATATAAACTTTGATGATGCGTTCAGGCGAAGTGAGTTAAACACGCGAAAGTTCTAATTATTTACGTTTATAGATGTTATTTTTGAGAGTTTTAAAGTTTGAGTTCAGGGGGAATAAGTTGAAAAAAAGTTGCCTTTTTTCAAACAATAAGTAGTCCAGCCCATGAAACCCACGCGTGTCGCAAGCGCAAATTTTCCCGGAAGCGGGCCAACGACAAAACATCAACCTATGAGCACATAAAGTATCCGGTCAGCCTTTCAAAATAAAGCACCAGCAAGTGCAGTTTTTGGCTGCAATATGTGGGACAGAGTACAATTTTTGCACTGAAGTTGGTCAAATATTATTCAACATATTTTTTATCCGTCTCGTATGTCTTTGATTGACTTTCATTCTTGCAGAAGTCCAATTAGCAGTCGATCAATCAATTAACTTAACCACTCAAACAGATAATATGAAGTTTAAGTGCTTTGCCGTCATTTAACAAATCATAAAACACATACATAACAGGGATGTTTTTACATTACAGACTAAAGCACAGTATGAAATATATCTATTGAATGAGTTTATTGTAAATAGTGAAAATAAAAGACATTAAATCCGATATAATACATAAAAAACGGTTAGAGAGAAAGTTAAATGTAAATGCATAAAAGCACAAAAATAACCCAGTTTTTGAGGTGGTGCAGTCAATAAAAGAAATGAGACAATCTTAGATTTATCAGGTATAAGCATGAAAATCATCAACTGAAAAGAAGTCTTGAGTTTAAGTTTAAGTAACGTTGACTTTGATGCCACGTTGATACTCCATTTCTTATTAATGTTTGTATTAATGTTTTTTTACCTGTATTTATCTATTCATTTATTTACCTATTTTTATTTGTGTATAACTTATTATTATTATTACTATTATTATTATTATTATTAGTTCAGTCATAAGTCTTCTTTATTTTTCGAGTCAATCCGATTTTCTGGTTTTTATGATAACCTGTTTTAATACATATTGGATTGGACTCAAGTTGTTGACATCCCAAGATGTTGATTTGTTTGTTTATAAAACTGGTGATTGTGTATTACAGAGCAACCCAATTTAAAGTATTTGGAAAAAGAAAGTCATTGGATTGTAGACTATAATTTCAGAGGTTTCCGATAAGACTGATTCCAACACCAAGAAACCAAAATTAATAGTCATCCAGCTTTAACTGTATCCCAATTAACATAATTATGCTTTGAATTTTACTCTATTACTGGTTTAGTAGTGAAAATTTTGGGACCATTTTAGCTTCTAATCATTGTGCGTAAAAGGAGGTTTTATTTTGAAGGAGTCAGACCGGATGCGGTGAGCAGCGTTGCGGTCATCGTCTCAGATTTTCCTCTGATACTTCACTTCTCTCCCTCCCTGCACCATTCACACAGGACCGTAGCAGCCTAGCAGCGGTATAACGGTAAGAGTTGATGAAAGACTTTCTAAACACTTTGTTTAACTTTGTTTTCACTGTGTTACTATTTCGGTTGAGTCGCTGTGGCGCAGTTTTAAAAACTTTTTCGACTCTTAACAAGGAAGTATTTGTATGGACGTGAAGCAATGAAAGGCGGAATTTGTTTATGAACTTCCTTCTCTAGAGACTGTTTTCAAAAATTATACATAACTTAAATTCAGAAGCAGGGTGTATGTTTCTCCTTCTAATGCTTTTTGAGTTTATGTAGAGTTATGTTGCGGAAGTTTGAAGTGTTGAACATTAGTTTGTGGTTTCCGGTTGTTGAGCTCGGTCTGAGGTGCAAAGCGGCGGTAACGATAAAGTGGTTAATTAATAACATTTAATCACACTATAAGGGAATGCATTATACAAAATTACATATGATATTAAGTTACATGTGAGAGTATTTCTCTTTTAAAAGTGAGATCAAAGCGAGTGTCATGTGTTACATGAGGAACACTTTCTGCCACTTCCTGGATCTGTCTTAATTTGAGCTGGCAGGAGGACTCACACCTAAACTTAGCCTCCATCTTGGCTCCTTTGAAAGCTTTCACTGTCAAGTGCATTGAGTTCACATCATCTAAGATCACAAGTGATCTTAAAGTGACTTTTTGTGCCTGTTCAGCAGAAATAATGGGGTGAGAAATGCTTTGACAAAGGGATCAACCAAACCATGACTCCTCCTCTTTTTCTTTTCTTCCTGGGTGGATTGGATCTTGTCCCCTCAGGGGTTTTGACAACTTTTAGGTGACACATTTCTGCACAGATCTCATATCAGCTTGTATATCTGTAACCCTGCAGCAGTGAACACACTCATACGCCCTTTCTTACACTTTCTGAGTTGTTTTTAACATCCTGAGTTGAATCAACATGAAGTTTTTTGCTTTTTTTTTTAAAACAGGTAATTCCCTGTTTGTTAACAGCCCTGAACGTGTTGGTGCAGCTCACAGAGAGAAGTGCAAAGTTCAGAAAATGCAAGCCTGGGGCGTATTACTCGTACTGGCTAAGACAAATGAAGAACTACATCCTGGTTGTGCATCTGAAGTGATTTGATTTGATAGACGTTCGAAATTTTCTGCTGGTTTCAGCTCCAAACTTGGTCGTTTAAACTCTGGATTGTGCAGCATTTGTGACCTCTGAAGACTTTGTGTGCTGTCAGCAGCCTTGAATGTTTCAGCTCAGTCTTGTCAGAGAATGTAACTGTCGCTGAGACGCTAAGCAGCCTCCTGACACTCACAATCATATAAACACACACAATAAACACACATGAAGTCGGAGATGAAACTTCATTTACATTTCATCAACGCTTCCAAAATTTGCAGGAAAAAAGTGCTGAAAAGATCTCGGAAACTTTGCATGATTTTCATTCATGAAAGTAAAAGGAAGCATCTGAAAGTTTAAAAATTCTCACAAGAATATCAGAAGGTTTTTGCAAGTTTTTTATTTTATACAAAATTTTCACAACTTTCACAACAAACAATGTAAGAAATGTCCATAAACAGGAAATTTGAAACTCCAACCTTTTTCAAACTTCTAGAATTTCTGAAAAACATCTTAAATCTACTAAATTCCAGCATAAAAGTCATTTTTCCCCAAAACAGGATCAGCCCTAACTCTGTGAAGTCCCTGCTTTTAAAAAAGATTGAACATTTCGTGTCAGATGGCTTGATTTTGAATTTCCACCCCACTTTTCTCACATTTCATCTCCAATTTTTTTTATTGAATCTTCATGTAGCAGTTATCTCATGACATGAGTTTCTTTTTTATCATCCGGATCTTAGTGAAAAGACCCTGTCTCCTCCGTCCAGTCTGATTCTGGGCCTGGGGAGTGCAGGAACAAGCCCTGACCTTTAAGCTGGCACCTTGACTCTCCTATTCACCCTCAGCTTCCTGCTGCTTGGGCGGAGAATTCCCATCAGCTATTTTGGAAGCTTCCTATTTGTTCTCCTTCTTCCTGGGATGGAGTTAAGTCCCCCTTTCTTTCTCCTAGCCTCCCCGATTCGCCTCCTCCCTGATGAAACATCCCCCCTTCAGAAAATCGACCCTTCACATTTCGATGAGGTGCAGTTTTCGTCTTCTCTCATTCTTCAGCTCATTGGTTCATTCGCCCCTCCTTCTCTTCTCTTGCAGTTGATTTCCTCTTGCATCATCTTAGTGTCCTTAGTGTCACACTTCCTTAAAGTTTTAGTATGTGCAAAACTACATTTTTGTGATGATCTAATCTGATATCATAACCTCTGGTTTGTGCTTCTGTCCAAATTAGCATTTCTGACTCTGAAGCATCCTTTAAAATACTTTGGTTGTGTCAACGCCACAAGTGGAGCTCAGAGCAGCCTTCAGCTCTGCAGCGCAGTGTGGTTTTGTGCTCGAGAGGATATGAATCATCATTAAGCTTTTTTCTATAAAAGGAAGTTTGCAGTCGTCTCTTCTTTTCCTGAAAGATGCAATGGGTATAAATGCTAAGAGCTGACCCAACAGGTTTGTTTTAAATGCTCAATAATTACTTTAAATTCCTAGTGTTGCATTCACAGCTACACTTTCGCACTATTATGCACTCAGGTAGATTTAACTCAGGTGATAATGGGAATTTAAAAAGTTGAGTTCGATTTTTTTGTGTAAATCTAACTTTAAAAAAAGACATGTCGGATATTCTTTTTATCAAATACAGCATGAGCAGATGAGACAGCGTGTGAGCAAAAGCAACGGTTGCAAAGGTCTGCAGCAGTCTGGGAGAGAGGAGATGAAAGTAGCCGTGGGTGAAATCTTCAATAGAGAAAACGTGGAGCTAAATGTCACCTTACGGGGGTCGCTCTCTCTTCGTCACATTTGGTGAAGCCGCTTTCATGTCCTGTCGAGTTTTATGAGGTCAGTGTGTGGAAATGGTGTGAAAACATGAACCAATCATCAACTGCAGGACTTTCACCTCTTCAGCCACAAAATCCCCGTTTGCATATCTTCACTGTGATTTCAATGGAGCACATCATTTGTTTGATATAATAAACAAGTTTTCCCCCCGAGACGGAGAGCTGTTTACTTGGCAGCAAATTGAGGATGCAGATAAATTCCAGATTTGTTATGCTTCACCATATTTCACAGGCTAGCCCTCATGTTGCTGTCGTTTTTCTCACTGCAGAGGAAAAAGTTTTTCATTTACTTTTATGTCATGTAAAATGGTGACTTTTGAGATGATTGGCTTTAATTTTATAATATATATTTATAACCAGAAGATTATGGACTAATGAACTGATTTAGCAGAGAAATCTGTAATCCTGTCTCTAATTATACATTTTTATCCCAGGGAGAGAAACGGTGCCAAAGATTTCTTGATTTATATCCATCAAAATCATTAGTCTTTATTCTTAACCACTATCTTGTTGATTCTTTATTTCACACATGGACCTTAGATTGACTACTCCGCCGCAGCTTAGCAGATGAACAAGAGTTTGCCATGAAAACTCTTATTTAGGATTTTCTGCTTGAAGTTTTAGAGAAGAAGCTGTAAAACTGAACACACAAAAAATGTACCTAACTCTCGAACAAGAGATTCATATTCAACACTTTCAACATGTTATAAATCTCCTAATGTAACAAAAACGATACAGAAAACACAGCGTTAGCTTGATGCTCATTTGCATTGGACATTGCATTGATATGCTAGTGGTTAGCAAACATTGTTATAACTCCAGTTTTGAAAAAAATATTTAACTTTGATCACAAAAACATGTCACAACAACTTTTGTGAACTCAGAACTGAAAAAAGTGTCAAAATACTAACAGGTAAATGTTTTCCAAACTGGAAGTGCAGGTTTATGGCTGACTCCAGCATAACTACGGCAAGCTCAAGGTTCCAAACAACTTGAAGCATTGATAGTTGGCCCACTCCAGTCAATAAAACATAAAAAACAATACATTGACATCACCTGATGTACAATATTTCCTTATTTTTATTTGTTTGCATCCAGAGATATCTAAATCCGTTTACCTATTTCATTTTATTTACTTATAAACTCAATAAAATGTTGACACAGAAAACACAGTGAAGCTACTTTTTGTACACAGAAAATACGCAGGAGGAATCGATGAGGGCATTAGTGTCAATACAATCTTATCAATACCCATAATCCACCCCTGTGTGTGGTGAATAATAGTACGACCTCACAAACACACACCTCTGACTTCATGTTCACACAGGGATTCCCTGCTCATAGATAATCTTGTCTCAATGCCACTAATGAGTCCACTCCAGAGAATCCTCTCGATGTGTCAACTCTGACACCTCCGAGCACTTTCCACGCTCCTGTCCCCAAACGCCTCATTAGCCATAATCCCACTCTCTCTAATCCCATCGCCGAGCCGTGTTGCTAAGTAACGATAGCTAATCCCAGCTGCTGCCGAGCTCAGTGTGTGTTTGTCAACCAGCTGAACTCAGTCAAACAAACAGATTAATGTCCAGTCGATGCAGGTTTGAGTGTTCAGGTGGAGGTTAGGACACAGAGGTGGAGAAGTTCAGCGTTTGTCTGCAGCGTCTCATGACCTGTGATTCGTCTCCCAGCAGGCCTAAACAATGAGCATCCTTTTTCCTGTCTGTGTGGAGCCACCGGCTGCATTGTTGGAGCTGAGTTGGACAGAAAGAATGTGCATCATGATGAGGATGGTGGTGTCAATATTGTTAGAAGTAATCCGTTTTACTCAGCTCACAGGCCTCTAATTAGCTGAATCAACTATTACATGCGGGGTTAAGATGGTATCTCTGACTCATGGACTGAAGCTGTGAAATTAAAACTATAACAGGGGTTTGGTAATAATGTTTTCTGCATTTAATCGGTTGTTTTATAACTGATGATCCATGTAAACCACCAAAGCAGCAGCCTACTCTGTCTTCAAGGGGACAAACGTTAAAACTCCTGTGAGGTTATAGTTTTGTTATTGTTTTTTTTTATGTTTTATAAAGGGCTGCAACAACAAATCACTCAAAAATGATCAATAAAAGCGTCAATTACATACAAGCGACTAATTTACCACTTCAGATTTTTTGTCTTCTTCTTTTCAATTGGATTATTTATTAGTTGGTTACAGGTTGAAGGTGTAATACCATCACCTACTTGACTGTAGTGTAGATTGCGTAACTTGTTTACACGTTAACAGATGAGCATGATGGAAGAGAAGCAGGTAGGTGAGGAAAAACAAATAAATGCATTGAAAAATGGTAGAGATAGAGAGAGCTGTTCATATGAAAATTTCCAAAGTTTATTTGCTTTGTGTGTTTATAAAATGTTGAACTTATCTCGTTTCTCCAGTTTTCAATACAGATGCTTTAAAACTGGCAGTTTACAAACAAAACAAAAAATTATGGTAATAATCAAGGTCGAATGATGTAAAAAATTATATTCTGATAATTTTCTTGCCATATCGAAGAGCCCTACTTTCTACTATTTTGCTAAAACTGTTGAAAATAGTTTGCAATTTAGCTATTTTAAAATGACTTTTGATTCTGTACTACAAGTCACCGATTTAATGGTAAAAAAGAATCATCAGAGTAATGGATTTCTAAAATCATCACTAGTTGCAGCCCTGGTCTGATTCTGCTCTTTTATTACATGTAACGGTTAGAGATGGGCCGATACCATTTTTTTACATTCCGATCCGATCCGATATTTTAAAATTTAATTGTGCCGATACCCGATACTTACCGATACTGTAGGCAATATAGTAAAACCATTGACTTTATATAGCAGTGAAACACAAATAAAAATGTCTCAATTTCAAGCCATTTGTTAAATAGCGTTGCAACAACCTGAGTGCAATATGTAATGGCATTGTATGAAAATGGTATGAAAATTTGAGCTCGCGGTTATTGTGACCAAAATTACCACGGTTTTCGGTATTATGTGTTCAGAAAGCACTGACAGACCTAAACAAACTAAAATAGTTGAAAACAATCTAACTGTGTTGATTATATTTCAAAATTGTGGGCAAAACCTTATCAAAAGTGCAACTATTAACATCATAGGTTCAGCATGTAAACAGCTGTTTTCGCCCGACTGTGCCGCAGAAACACGTTCTGCAGAGCAGATCGCACCAAACAGGAAAAAGCCTCGAGACAAAGCATCCGATCATTTCAAAATAAAACACCATGTTCCTGCTCCAAACTTGAGCAGACACTTGAGAATAACTAATGTAGGGAGCAGGAACATGGTGTTTTATTTTGAAATGATCGGATGCTTTGTTTGTTTCGAAGCTNTCTGATCAAGATGGGAAACCACGGTTTTTGACATGACGACGGTAATTGACAATTGTTGTTGTTTAGCCTGGAGTTGTACCAGCTCCCCGTGTTCTTACTATTCGTGCTCGCTATTTAGATGCTTGATCAAATTGGTGGTATTGTACGTCGAAAAGCTCTTTCCACCCCTCGGAACCATTGTTTCACACACATTGCACTTTGCGTGGCTACTTTTCGGCGTCTCAACTGAAAAGAAATCCTCACTTGAGAAGCCATGCTGTGCCGCTCACAACCAAAACACCCCTCTCCCTGTGTTCTGCCAGCGTGCTTGCACTGCGCTGTGTGTGTGCGTCATCACGTTAAGACTACGCCTCCTGCACATGTGGTGTGTGAGTGAAGGAACGCTGCAGGCTGCAGCACAGGCCGCTATTTGTTTAATATCGGATCGGGTTTCATGCCTCATGCTCCGATACTTGCCGATACGTAAATTAATTCAGATCGGCACCCGATACCGATACTATATCGGTATCGGCCCAACACTAGTAACGGTCATATTATGGTCTGTATTCAGTTACTGTATCTGCATCAGTTTAAATTGTAAACCAAAAGTTGCAAAATTGAAGGTTTAAGTTCCCAATTCTGGTATCACAAAAACTTTATGAGTGATGTAAGTTCCTCATCTCTGTAATCTATCACCTGCTCCTCGCTCACCTCCATGTTAAGGACTCTAAATGTGAGTATAGTGCAGCTCTGTATGTCATTACAGCAGCCTGCACTTCCTCCTCGGTGACTCTGTGGTATGTTGCATTCGCCCTCAGCTCGCAGAACGAGAACACTGCAGAGGAAGTGAAAAAACACAACCTGGTCGTTGATACTTGAAGAATGATATGACAGCATTGCTCTGTTATCTGAGGTTTGTTTTTTCTCCCTGGAACAAGGAGCCTCTCTGGCTCATTAGCAGCAGAAACACACACAGCTGACCAGCCAAAAACACACCACTGGCAGACGGGGAATGTGTGCTTTTATGGGTTCACTGAGGCCCCGTTTGGAAAACCGGTGCGGCGTTCTCAGTTCCTGCTTGGCTAATACCCAACTATATATGGCCGACACAATAGAACAGAAAGCAGCGCTGCACGGACAATCCACTTTTTGTCTTGTTGCGTGCCTCGTCTGTTTGCACGTATGTGATTTGTTGTTTACAGACCATCAGCTTGTTACCTGAGTGTTTGCACGAGTCTGATTCGTTAACTCATGAAGAGATTACTCCAACTTCAGATTAAGTTCACTTTAATAGACTTAAACAGTTAATGTGTGTCACCTTCTAATGTCTTCCTCTTTCACTTTAGAGTGACCTCCAATATCTGACAGACGCTTTAATTTCCCACAGCGATAAATTGAGTTTTGTTTGGCTGGAAAAACAGGAAGTTGAGTCTTTTCAGAACGTGAATGGCAATAACAGTCATGTTGAGGGTGTAGTCCCCTGAAAAATGAGGGGAAATGATTCTCAGTGATAAGCAGTGATATCCGCACTATTAAGGTCATATTCAAACGCAGCCAGGTATCAGGGAAACTGCGTATATTTTTATAGATTTAGATCTGTCATCCACATGAAACCTGAGTTTCACCAAAAACCATCTTTTCTGTTTGTGACAAAAAAGCCACTGACGTCACATATATACTATGTTTGCTGTATGAATATGGCGAGCATGAACCCTGCAGGTGTGTTTGTTTGAATGTTGATGCAAAAACTTCACTTACATGGAAGATCAGAATGATGGAGATCAATTCTGATTGGCTGGCACAAATTTCATGGCTGAAAAACACTGCCACCCTTTTGTCTGTCGTGCTTAGTTTTTTTGTAGACAAGCAGGTGTGGACAGAGGTATTTTTAAAAACAAATAACGGGGATGTTTGTTTTTAAAAATATCCAACTATGTGTTTACAAGGTCTAAGGCTCATTCACTTTCATGTTGAGGGCTGCACTGTTCACGGTGTTGATGATGTAACTCTTACATCATGTTTTCAACAGACCACACAGAACAAGTGTTCTGACAGAACCATTACTCAGCCTCCTTCGGGCTGTCGCAGGTGTTGATGAGCTCCGTAAACCACATGTGCACCAGATGTTAAAAACAGATAGCACCTTCTCACTTTGTATTATTATAGGAGGTCTCTGCTGCCTGTAAGAAACATTTTTGTGATCTAAACATCCCAAAATGGGATCTCAAAATTGGATTAAATCACAGTATGGCTTGCTGCAATATTCTCATTGCAGACGGAGCAATATTTCTTTCACCTGAAATGTGTCAGAACTTTTTTGTGGTAGTGTTTTTCAACCCTGCTCAACCACAGAGGCAAACTGTTGAAAACTACCTTTGCAAGAGCAACAATCTAAGTGGTGAAAAGAGGCAAAAACAGGAAGAATGTAGCATGAAAAATAAGTTTGAGGTGGAAAAAATGGTCAAAAAGTAGCAAAAATGGGTGAAGAGGAGCAAAAATTTGGAAAAAAAAGTTAGAAATGGTCAGAAAGTTTTAAAAAAGTAGAGTGGAAACTGCATTTTGGGTTTTCATTATCTGTAAGCCCCAGTTATCAATATTTCTAGAAACAAAGGCTTGAAATACCTTACTCTTTGTTTAATTTGTCCATGTAATATCTGGGTTTCAGTTTCTACAACGAGTGACAAAAAGTATTCATCTGTGTCATGATGCTGTATTTACTTGAGATGGGTAAAAATTGTAATTAGATTACTTTTGCAAATTGTTCATCCCTGCCTACTGCCACATAAAGCTTCCAAACCAATACTCATACTGTGTGACAAAGTAAGAAGAACAACATTGAATTTTAGTATCTTGATACAAAACTGAGCTCTCACCTCTCTCCGCACAAAGCAAAGACAATCTTAGTGTCCTGTTGCGTCTGGTTTAAATCAGCCGCCGCGCTCCTAATCAGCTATGACTGGTGTGGACGGTCACATTAGTGCTGCTGTTTCTCCGCTGGAGTCTGACAGCTGTTTGTGGCAGGAGACAGACATGTGAGGGTTTATTCCTCCAGACTAACTGTGTCCTGGCTCTCATCTCTGCTGCTGAAAAACTTATCATCCAAACATGTTGAATCTTTGTCTGCAAACTGAGCCTGCCTCTGTAAAAACACTGATGGCACATTTTAATGTCAGGAGGAAAGTCATCTTTTTATCCGTCTCTGAACAGCTGCTTAGCCCCTCCTGTGTCAAAGTTCACCAAGGCTCCCTGCTGGATAAGTAATCTGCTGTAATCATCAATCAGCTGGATGTCTAATAACTGCTGCTCCTCTCCACATGAGGACAGATTTCATTAAAAAGAAGTCAAACGTAAAAGGAGGAAGTGTCCCATTTGACCTCCTTTGTCGCCTTAATTTCCTCGTTTGTTAACCAGTTTTCTCTGCTCTCTCTCTCTGTTAGCACACGCCATGGCCGAGCAGGAACCCACACCGGAGCAGCTGGCAGAAATCGCAGCGGCCAACGAAGACGGTGAAAACGCGGTCAACTACAAAGCCCCCGCCCAGAAGAGTTTACAGGAGATCCAGGAGCTGGACAAAGACGATGAGAGTCTGCGCAAGTACAAGGAGGCGCTGCTGGGTAGCACTCAAGTGTGCGATGGTGAGTGTGGTATTTTCCAAATATTCCAACCTCTCTCTGTTTCTGCAACAGTTTCTGTCAAAGCTGATGAATCCCTGTTCAGTGTGTTTGTGTTAATAACAGTGCAGGGAGTCGAACCTCATTATTTGTTGTGGAAACACTCGGCTCATTCACGTTATCTAAGTATTCATGTGGAGCACTTTGCCAGAAATCTATTGCAATGGCCTCCAATTATTTCAAAGAAATGCTTCTGACGTTTTCAGAAGTTACATGTCTGAGTGTTTTTAATGAATGTCTTAAACCAAAATTTCCCTGAACCTGAAGAACAAGAAAGTCAGCTTTGCTTATGTAGTGGTTTGATTGATTGGCTGATTCAAATTCTCAAGCTCATCTTTATTTATGAAGCACCTTTACATACATTCAGATATCCAAACAGATCTACAGAAAAAAAATGGATAGAACCAAGTGTGATATTTCTAAAGTTTCAATAAAGTTTGAACGCGCCTTGCAGGTGTTTCAGTTGGGACTAGAATTGCGCACAACTTGAGTAAAATCTTGACGTTCAATTTGTAGAATGTGAAAGAAGGAAGGGGGACTGTAACTGGCGGTAACCATGGATACCACAATCATTTTAAGAGCTGAACCGTCATTCTGATGGGATAAAAAGGTTTCACTTTCAGGAAGTTGTCAAGATGATGAAATGAAGAACGTGTGACCTTGTTAAAAGAGCGATAAAGTTTAAATCACTACCTCAGTCTCCGTCTTCTTTCCATTTTAAAAAGTTCGGCTCATCCACACATACACGTGTACTTTATATGTTAAAATAAGCTGTATAAATGAAAGAAAAAACATGAATAAATAGTTCAATGATATGATGAATAAGAACAGTGAAACAGAAACAGGAAGTGAACTCTGAAACCATCAAACTGTTTGTGGGTTCGATCCTGTTATCAAAAGTGAAAGTTCAGCGATTTTTAAATTAATCGTTTCACAGTGACGCTTATAACACAAACAGTTTGTGAAAGTAAAAATAAACTCATGTAAGTGAGGGAACACATACTTTCCATCATGTCGTCAGCTGTTACAGAAAAACACATCAAACTGAGGTGTTTATTTGTTTCAAACTCTCTCCTCTCAGACCCAAACGCTCCCAACGTCCTGGTGACAAAAATGACCCTGCTGTGCGAGTCGGCGCCGAAGCCTCTGGAGCTCGACCTGACAGGTGAGTGGATCACACTCAACAAGATTTTCTTTTCTACCTGAGCACACGGAGGCTCAGCTCTGCTCTCAGACAACAAACCCAGTGTGAGGTTGAACTCTGAATGACAGTAACAACCAGGAGTAATGACCCCCCCCCTCCCCTCAGTGAGTGCAAACACAGACCAGACCCCCTGCTGGGTCATTAGTGGGCTCATCATGAGTGACATGATTCCTGTGGAAGTGGGTTGATAAGCTATTTCCTGGTGGCACGAGAGTAGAACAGGAAACACTGAAGGAGCTGTGCCCTCTAGTGGTCAGTGTTAGCACTGCACTGTTAAAGACTTCTTCTGAATGTAAAATGTTTCTGATCATAGTTTCTTTAGTCTTGATCTTTCTTTTCATCTTTATTCTCTCTCAGGCGACCTCGAGGGCTTCAAGAAGCAACCGTTTGTGCTAAAGGAGGGCGTCGACTATAAAATACAGATCTGTTTCAAGGTAAAAGAGTCTGCTCTGTTTGCTGTTTCAAACTGAGCCACTCTGCAGCTGTCACTGTTCAGCAGGATGTGATGTGTGTTGTTTCTTTTGTGCAGGTCAACAAGGAGATCGTATCTGGCCTGAAATACAACCAGACAACATTCAGGAAAGGTGTGAAGGGTAAGTCTGTGATCTGTGCTGTTGAGTGAATTAAAGACTGAGACAGGATTCAGGATTCTTCAAATGTCAGAGATTTAGAGACCACAATTCAGATTCTTCAGCTCAGTATTGAGAATCTCCACTAGTAAAAAATGACTTTGGTGTAAACAAATGTTACACTCCTAAATAAGAGGTGAATAAATGATCACTAAAGTTATTGATGCGTTTCCTCATTGAGAAGATTTACTGAGTGAATTTCAGGAAAACAAAAAATACAATAACAACATTAAACAGGACTAGTTGAAGGGCGGGAACCCTGATACTAGCATTTAGCATTCATTCTTTTTTTCATTCGCACACCTCATTTCAGTGCCCGAAAGTACAAATAATGTGTCATCAGGCTCAAAACTCATCCAATCATCCCACATTCATACAATATACAAATCATAAAAAAATATTACATACCTAAGAAGATTTACTAAGTGAGGAAAGCCCGCAAATCCCCTTTCAGTCGGCGTGTGCAATCAATACCCGATAAACAAATTGAGGCAACTTAAACAAACACTTACTCCTACTTAACTGAACACTGAAACTCCTTTTTTCTTTCATTGTAAACATCCTCATCAAATTGAGAAACAGAAATATTGATTCGAAGACAAATCTCTAACTTGTCACACAAACATGATGGGCAGACAGGACGAAGTAATGATGAATGTTTCCAGCCTTAATAAAAAGCACACACAGAAAAAGTATCACGAAAGAACTCATGGGGATGGTGGGAATAAGGGTTGAGGTTAAAACCCTTTAAAACATGACTGAGTTTTAACATTTAAAACATTGTTCTGTATGTTTTCATCTATATGTAATCACACCCTGCCCACACACACACACATGGTGCAAAAATTGTAAAATTTTGAAAATGATTTGTTGGCCCACTTGCAAAATCTCAGCCCACAGGTTGGAAATCACTGCAGTACAGGATTTCATGATTATCATCTACAGTCTTTCCTACAGGGGCCTTCAAAGCAGACAAAATCATTCTCATCTTACCCCACATTACAAGAAAACTAGAAACATTAAAAACAAGACAAGAAGTTTGAAAACATCAGACAATCAGGCCTTTGCTGACTTTTATTTCAAGGAGGAGATAAAGACAAAAATCAGCCCCTTTATCCTGTATTTTGTACCTGCCTCCAGTTAAATGTGTCCTCTAGCTCGTAGCTGATCACCTGTCTCCCTCTGTGACAGTCGACAGGTCAGACTACATGGTGGGAAGCTACGGCCCTCGACCAGCAGAGGCGTACGAGTTCCTCACCACCACTGAGGAGGCGCCCAAAGGCATGCTGGCTCGCGGCACCTACAACATCAAGTCCAAGTTCACGGACGACGACAAGCACGATCATCTCTCCTGGGAGTGGAGCCTCACTATCAAGAAAGACTGGAAAGACTAACCTCCACCCTCCACCCTCTACCGCATTCTTCCTCCTCCTCCTTGTGTCTTCCTTTCTCCTGCTTTCGTCTCATTTTCTGTCTGGATCGACCGAAGCTTTTGTTCTCTCCGTCCGCTGACGCCCCGAAATTCCAATCACTTCATCATTCCATCCCCTTCCTCTATTTTCACCCACCCTCTCGTGAAGTATTACATCTCTAAAACAGATGACGTGCACAATCCAGGTCCCTCGGTTACTTTTGTTTATCAAGGAAAAACAAAAAAAAAATGTAAATCTCTCTTAAAGAATAATGAACAATGTGATTTCTGTGCTGCTTTTCTCTCCTCCCTCTTCATCCTCCTCCTCCTCCTCCTGCTTTTGTATGATTACCGTGATCTGCCTTTTTGAAAGCATTGTACAGGGAGCAGTAGCACTGTATGTACTGTATGTGGCCGCTGTACGCTCGTTGAGCAATCGTTGCTGGACACAACTCTTGGACGCAGCCCTCTTTAAGCCTTTGAGCAGATTATTTGTACCACTCTTGGTAAATTATTCGGAATTAAGGCCATCTCTTAAAGGGCCCTAGAAAAAGTCTGCTTAGAGAAGTGAAGGAGGAACAAATTTACCTCTAACCCTTTGTTTCCTGCTCACTTCATGGGGGGGCTACCTCTCTCCTGATCAGGGTATTTTATTAGCAGCCATGTGGCCTTATCAAAGTAACTCAAAACAGAGCAAGTTGCCTTCTATTTACACTTGCCAGACCGTCACGTGGGAGTGTTTTTATAACTATACTTGTAATACATGATCAGGGCATCAGGACTAAGGATTTTAACATCATCATATCAGGTTCTCTAAATCGTACTAACTTTTTTAGAGCAACAACTGTGAGAAAAAAAAAAAAGTCCAGTTTGTACTAATGTCCCTCTTGTACCTGAGGCCATAAATCCACCCTCCTCAAACGAGCACAGGAACTCACCTCGTATCACTCAAGTGTAAATGACCTACGCTCACTGTGCCTCCGGTCTCTTACGACCTCGTGCTGCTCCTGCTGACTCATGTGAGCTGAAAAGTCGCCTGTATTTGATTCCTGAACCAGTATCGAGACAACATCCCACAGCAGACGTCCTGCCATATGAAAGAGTTTCTTTTTTTTTTTTTCTAACCACACACTCCAGCAGGTATGTGAACGAAGTCCAGCAGCTTCACTGACTCTCGTGTGTTATTGGCTGATGTTTCTGTTTGTGGGTTTGACTCAATGTGTGCTAGCTGTTGTTACCTGCAGTTTACTGATCTCCTGTGTTCATATTAAAGTGTCCAGACTGGGTTTGCACGTCTCCTGTTGTTTTATTTCACCCAACAGAAAGCTGATGAATTTCAAGTGTCGCCTCAAGGGGTTTCTTGGTACGTTCAGACATTCAGCTCTATTTGTAGGTCTTCAAAGCTTGAATAAGTATTGAGGGAAAGTTAAAGTTTGAATGTGTTAAACTTCTCCAGCTCTGTGCACTCAGCTGTAATATCTTTTTCTGACTTTAATGAAAAAATCTGCCACACAACCACCATCACTCCTGCCCTATTCCTACTTTAAATGATATTATGAAATCAGTTTTTAATATTAATAAATCAATCAATAAATGAAAAGGAAAAATAAAAATGTTGTTAAAAAGTTGTGATTACATAAATAATATAGGTAAAACTGGCAACATGGAGTCGCAGCAGGAGGGAAAATGTGTGTGCTAAGTCTTTTTTTTCGTCTGTACTGTTTACGTAATTGCACCAATCTTGATGGCATATTTGGTGTCAGGTGCTGCCTTTAGTTATCCTCCAGGGTGTTTGTGTACTGTTCCATGTTTTCCATGATCATGTTTTCTATGTTTTTGTGGGGGTTTTTATCTGCCTGCACAGCAAATTTCCCTAAGGTGACAATAAAGTTGAAGATGAATAGAAATTATTCCAAATAAAAAGCTAGATTAAAAAGCTAGGTTTTAAATCTGCTCTTAAAAAAACTCTCTGACTGATGCTTCTTAGAGAGACACAAGGAAAAGTCATAAGGGGTGTACCGATGAAATCTTTTCACTTCTGATCGATATTGATATTATCAGGAATGGTGTGATGTTCAGCTCTATTTTTAGGTCTTCAAGGCTTGAATGAACCTTGAGGGAGAGATTAAAGTTTAAATGTTTTGAATTTCATCAGTTCTGTGCCACGACAGGAATCTCGTGCACAACAAGTTTTGCACTCAGCTGCAAAGTCTTTTTCTAACTTGAACAAAAAATACTGCCACATGAGTGACATCATCATCATGATCAAAATGACTGAACAATTTTCCAGTAATTGAGAATGAGAAAAAGGTCAAATGTCTTGGAAATGGTTAAATTATCCTGGAATATCCTGGATTATTTATTCTCCCTGTGCCTTGTGAGCAAATGCAAATGGGTTAAAAGTTCTGCATGTTCATCTGGACAACAATGGGTGTGTTTTAGGGCTGAACGATTTATCGTTTTCTGATCGAAATCACAGTTTGGTCATGATCATGTGATCGCTTTTTTTTTATTGCTTTTAGAACTCAGTCTTTTTAAACTGTTTTGTATTTTACCTTTTTTCACCTAACACAAATGAGGATATTTTGCACTACATCATATTTTTTACATGTAAGGGTCAAAGATAGCTCTTTTTGTTTTTCAGTTGTTATAAATAAAAATATGATTAAAAAAAGTCCAGTTTAGAAATTGAAAGAATTTTATTTTAAGGTCAGAAATTTAACCACTTAACTCAACATATTTTTTTCTCAACATTTTGCCTTTTATGTAATAATTTCGTCTTAATTTCTCAAAATTTCTTGTTTTTATTTAAAAATCTTGTGGTTTTTTCCAAAACTTTTGACATTTTATCTCAGACTTTTTTCTTTATCTCAAAATTTTGACCTTAAATGTGAAAGTTTAAACTTTTTCACATAGTATTAAATTGATTTCTTAAAATTTGGACTCTTATCTCAAATTTTTGTCTTTACTTCTCAAATTTTCCACTTTTTATCTTAAAATATTGGCCTTACATGTAAAATCTAGAAACATTTCTTACCTTCAGTTTTCATCCTTACATTGGAGTAAAAGCTTTTGATGTAGTTTTCTATCAAGTTTGTAAATGTTTCTGTACATTGGGAAAACTTCACTGAAGCTTGATTTGAAGAAAATCATGAATTGAATTGAAATTGCAAAATCTGACAGAAAAATCGCAATTGGATCTTTTTCTAAAATCGTTCAGCCCTAATGTGTTTACATTATTCCATAGTACATTTTTCATAAGCAAAGGAATGATCTGGGTGAATACGAGTTACAACTATAGCGAAGAAAACTTCCAAAAATGAGGGGAAATATGTTAGTGTTTGATGCGATAATTTTTCTCTGGGGTTTGAAAATGTCAACGAAAGAGTGAGAACCTTGATATTAGATTGAGACGCCCCTGAGCATTTGAGAATGAAAACATCATTGTTGACACATTTATTTCATATGACAGAGAAACATTTCAAGACAAAAACATTAAGTGTGCTAGCACAGAGCAGAACTGATTCATTATGAGTAAGATGATCGAACGAATCCCTGAAAAAGATCCTGCAGCTTCAGATGCATTAAGCTGGTAGAGCGTTTTGTGAGTCACTCTCTACCTGCACGAAAAGACCAGTCAGCACTTAGATACATGCTTCAAATGGCTTCAAATCTAGCGCTTGTTTTCTTCCATTTTCATATTATTTGGCTTTTTAAATGCTTCCATAAATAGAAAATAAATGGCGATAGTTAAGTCAAGTCTGCACCAGCACATTGAGTAAAAACACATCAAACTTTTCTCAAGACGGGAACAAAACTTCTGTTCTGATTCCCCGCTCAGACAAAGGCATTTCATCCAGCTTCACTCGACATTTGGCAGTTTAACTCAGCTTCCAACCTGGAGAGGAAAAGGAGGCATCCACTGCAAATAACTCACATCATTAATCATACAACTGCAGGCAGCAAAGACAGACTTCAAACGGTACAGTTAATAAAGATGGATGTTGTGCAGTCACTTTTTTTTCAGTGCAGGGAGTCGCAGTAGCTGTTTTATTTGACATATTGACATGGCAGGTGTTTCCTCCAACAGGCAAAAGTGGGAGTCTCACACTTCTCAAATAGTAGAGGCCTAAAACAATACAGAGCATTTGATTTACTGCCTGTTAAACTTCATAATGGGGAGTTTTACCCTGGAAAAGCTGAGATTATAACAGCATTTGAACTCACCACCCTTTGCATGTTGTCGTGGAAAACGTCTGCCATGTAAATTTGTGCTCATTTGTGAGTCTTCCTGCTTTTGGTTGAATTCATGTCACTCTTGGTTTTCTGCAAACGGGAGAAGATCTCCTTGAACAGCGCCTTGTACTCAGGTGTGTTCTGGCTCAGCCGTTTGTCCACCTGCTCCACCTGCTTGCTGATCCCCTCCAGCGCCTCAGGTGTGGATGGGGTTTGAGGGGGCGTGGGAGGGGCGGCGGCAGCGGCGGCCCCCGATGTGGAAGGCCCTGCAGATCCCATGTTGTAGTCCTTCACGGAGGGGTCTCTGGAGACTGGTCTCGAGGTTTGCACCCCCGCGTGGCACAGGCTCTCCTCGTGACGCCGACACTTCCCCAGCAGCTCCTCGTACTTCTCCAGCAGAGCGTGGTACTGCTCGTCCACCTCCCGCAGGATGGACATACCACGTTTACGCGCACCGTTTGCGTGGAGGGCGTAGCTGCCCTGACGCCTGCCTGAAGCATCGCGTGCATTCAGAGCCGTGTCGCTGCAGCTTTTCCTCACCGGGCCCCCCTGCTGCCCCCCTGCCTCACCCTCCTCCTCCTCAAACACCGCACCATCCTCTGGGGTGTCCATCTCTGGGCCGTTGTTGAGCAGAGTCTCCAGACCTTCTTCCACGCCACCAACCAAACACATCCTGGACTTCCTGAGCTGCTGCATCTCCTGCAGCTCGGCCTCCAGCTCCTGGACCCGCATCTGACAGTTCTCTGCTCCCAGAAGACGCTGCTCCAGGCGCTCGAACTCCTGCAGAACACCTGCGCACTCCCGCTCTGCGCCTTCCCTCTTGGAGCGCTCTGTGGCCATGGCTGCACGCAGGGAGGAGACGATGTCCCTCAAACGCTCGTTCTCCTCGTCCATAGGTTGACTGTCAGCCAGGTCCACGCTCCCTGGATTAGCCAGCAAGAAACCATCCTCATACCTGGAGTAAAACAAAGGGAAGAGAAAAGTTTGTTGTAAAATAACAAACCCAGTTTGCACAACAGCATTTTGCGATAAAAAGCAGTTTAAAATTGTGCATTTTCATGGAAATACTGAGGGACTGGAAACACCACAGTATGCACGTCAGGCCTGTAATTGGTGATATAACTGTAGGAGTCGTTTACACAACAACAGTTTAGAGGCTGAAGTAGAGGTAAGCTGATCATCTGGTGTATATATTGAATGTTTCTTCACTGATCGCAGAAGTGGAGCAACAGATAGACATTTTTTTGAAATTTAGTCAACAGATTCAGCAGCACGAGCACAACACGCTGGTTGACTTTTGTTATAGTTGTTGTTTTGTTGTCTGGTTTGTGCATAAACAATGGCATGCCACAAAAAAAGTGTAATGAGAATACACAAGGTGGAGAGTGCCGTCAGTGTTTTAATTGAAAACTCCAGTTTGCAGTTTACACAGCAACGGTGGCTTCAGTGTTTCAGAAAATTCCACCCTGGAGGTCATTTTCAAAAGTTTCCATTTTAGGATCTATAAAAAGTTATTTCTGTATAAACGAGAGGCCAAAAAGCAAAATTACTTTAACGTTTCACCCTAAAACCGTTGATGTGTAATGGATAACATCCTGAAGAATAACCTGTTTTTAGTGCTTTTTTCACTGTGATAGGAGGAAAAAAGTTGAGTATTTTCAGCCTGATTGATTGAAAAATAAATTGTAAAGTTGCAGTATAGATTGGACCACAGTGTCAGCTTGATGACAATATTTTAGTTTGTGAACATTTGGTGACCTTGGTGCAGTGCAGAGCTCTTTGAGGCAGGGGAAAGAGTGCACGGTCTTGCGTCGCTCCTTCTTCTCCCTGCGTACCCTCAGCTCCTCCAGGGTTCGCAGCTCCTCCACCCGAGCCGTCAGACTGTCCACCTGACTCTGCAAGGTCTCCATGGTGCCCATCAGCCTGTGAGCACAAACACAAGTGTTGTTTACGTGTATGTTATGTCATTAAGATGAATTACTCCCTGTTTGCTCCACATACCACTTTTCTAAATCCACAGCCAGTCACTGCTACATGAGGAATGCAAAGGACCGTATTAGAAAAGATTTAGTTTGTTCAACCCTCAGACCAGTTAACCTGATTATAATTATGGAAATTTCTAAAAGTACAAAGGCAGTGAGTGCTACTTGATGTTTATTTTACTGTTGCTCACCTGTCTATTTTCTGCTGCGATGCTTTGCTCTCCAGAACCAGTTTCTCGTTGGTGATCTCCAGCTCTCTGGCCGTCACATCCAGCTGCTCATACACCTTTGCATGCTGCTCGTTCATTTCCCTCAACATTTCCAGCTGCTTGGACAAATACTGCAACAAAAACAAGTTGAACATTTAAATAAGACACTCACTTCAGCTGCTGTTTCTGCATTGTGCATATTAATCAGCCACCTCTAACATGCATTAGCACAGTTTCAGCACGTTTACCTCTATCTCCTGCACTTGCTCCTCGTTGTTGATGTACATCTGCTGCAGGGAGTCTTCCAGCTCCTTGTTGCGTTCCAGGAGAGTCTTGCCGAGCTCGGCTGCCAGATGCAGGTCTGATGGGAGCCAGGTAATGAGAAGAAAACAACAACTCAGCTTGAAAGTTGAAACGATACATTATTCATTCTCTGGAGGAAGGGGGACGACGCTGCTGCGGCTTGGCAGAGTGAAAACCCAGGATGACAGAGCACAGGAGAAGAGTGGCACATGCAGTTTGAGCATCATATAATGTTTATTATTTTCTCAATTTATCTGTACTGTCTTTGAGTGTTTTGTTGTAACTTAGATTGTTTTGCATCATTAGATCCAATCACATCTCATCATGTCGTATCATGTCATGTCTCATCAAAACGAATTGCATCTTAACAAATCATATCGTGACGTACTGTATTGTGACACATTGTACCCTGTTATACTTTGCTGTACTGTATCATATATTGCCATGTCTTATTGTATTATATTGTATTGTAAGATGCTGTGTCTTATCGTAACTTACTGTATGGTATCGTGAAAAATCATGCCATGCTTTATCCAGTCACACAGTAACATATCATGTCATGACATATCATGACAAGTCGTATTGTATCAGGCTGTACCATCATAACATGCCATTTTCTATCATATATATCTCAACATATCATGCAATGTCTTATTGTATCATACTGTATCACATCATATCATGATGTATCAAATTGTGACCCAACATATCACGACATATATCCTGGCTTATCATAAATAAATGTATCATATCATGACATATAAAGTATCACATCATATCGTGATGCATCGTAAAATAACTTATTATATTGTGACCATTCATTTAGAAACATAACATATCTAGAAGTATCATAAAGTAACAATCATATCCTGATGCATTGTATCATAACGTAACTTACCATGTTTCATTGTATAGTACAATACTATGTCTTATCCAAATGTATTTTGATATTGTTGAATATGATATCGTTGCATACCATGCCATGTTTTTGGCTCTTATGGTACATATAACATATCATATTGACCATATCATGATATTATTACCATGCTGTATCATGTTGCATCTTTCCATGTCTTATCGTATTTTATCATATTGCAACATATTATGCCATTTCTTATCTTATCATACAATATTCTACTCCATCATATTGTACTGTGATGAACTATTATGTAACATATAATTTCCTGGCGAATCATATGGTATCATATTGTAAGGAGTCAGAAGTTATAACATGCTGTATTGTATTATATCATGTCACGATTCATGTCACACCTTATCATCACATTCTATCATACTATGTCACGACATATGGTAAAATCATAGTGTATCATATTGTGAGGTGTCATACCATGCCTTTGTATATCAAAATGTATCATGCCATGTCTGGTAGTTCAATATCTTAGCCCAACAGATCACATCATATTGTGATCTTTATACAACTTGGCAACATATTGTATTTTATCGTGATATGCCATGTCATATTGTTTCATATCATGTTGGAACTTAACATGCAAAACTGAATCATGCTTAAATGTATCATGCAGTGCCATATTGTTTTGCTTCATGGTATTTTCTCAGCCCCCATTTCTTAAGATGAACACAGTGTTTATCAGCACAGAGCATGAGAAGTGACAGGAACAAACACAAACCTCTAAGTGGGTGTGAAATAGATTCGATTTGGCGGTGATTTATCTTTTCTGTATATCTGTAAACTAATAAGCAAAGCTGCAGCAGGCCTCTTGCTGTGTTCTTGGATATAACTCACCAGCATCACTGTGCTCTCCTGCCTTGACACATTTGCATCTTTTATGCAGAGCCGATAATGAGCCGAATGAAAGTGTGTGAGCAGAGAGCACAGAGAGCTTTCACCCCCCTCGAGGTCTGAATCAGTCACAGCTCTGTTTCTGCTCCCAAGAGCCGACACGTGCCGAGTATTAGTTATGTAATTCTACAATTATGCACTCGGATGAGAGGTTTTTGTCGAGGAAATACCAAACAGTGGTCAGCAAAGAGACGCACAGAGGCCTCTCACGTGAATCAGTGCATCTATATTCCCTCTTACATCACCACTTGTGTACATCTGTTTGTGTGTTTCTGACTCTGCTCGTGCATCTCTGTGATGCTCTTTGATGTGTGAATCTCAACACAGGCCGCCCAGATGAGGCTGCAACATGACATCACCACGCTTCACCATCTGTTCACATCATACTGAAAACACAGGACCCAAAATATCAGGGATGACAGTGGAGAAGTTGCATAACAGCATCAGTTTGTGATGAGCGGGATGTGACTTTGGCAATTATTCCTCCACATCTGACCCCAAAGCTGAATCCAGACTAAGGAGGTCTGGTCTGGGGCTCCCTAATCAGATCATCCAGGGGCTTAATGACTGACTGATGCTCAGATGAGATGCAGACAGCGCTGCAGCACCTGGCTCTCTCTCTGGTCTCTATGAATGCTGCGATGATGAGACATAAAGCTGCTTTAGCTCTCTAGGTCAGCAGGTAATCAGGGGATGGGGTGATGCTGAGGCCAGTGCTGCAGAGAGACACACACACACTGCTCCTCCTGTGAGGGTTTGACTGTAAGACAAAACTGTAGGAGCGGAGGATGCTGGGAGGTGAAACAGAAGCAACACTCACACAGTCAGACAGGAGGAGGACTATTCTGGGAAACACCACTGACAACATCACAGTAATTGGCAGAAAAGGGCAGATTCAGTGCACTCAGGCCTGAAGTGCGTTTGGATGCATCCTCCTCCTTCATTCCCATCCTCCACCTCCAAGAATTTATAGATCCCATTAACCACCCTGCAGTGATTCTCAATGAGGCATTGTTTTCTGGTGTGATCCACCCACTTGACTGACACACACGCAAACACACTCTGACACGCGTATTAAAATCAAGTGTCACCTTGCTCCAGGTCTCTCTGGTCGTACCATGGCTCCTCTTCCTCCGTGACAAACTCCTCCATCCTGCCTGCACGAAGCATCGAAGCTGGTCAACTTCTTCTTCTTCTTCTCCTCCTTCACCGGCGTTGGTGTGATCTGCTAATTCACCGACGGCTCGGCCCGGAAGTGACAACAAACAACCGCGGCACAGCCTCCCAGAAGAGTAACCCTTTGGAGCGATTTCTTACGCGTAAAATCCCGGCTGCGCACCTGCGCCGTGGAGCATCTCCGATGAGAAAAGACTCCAAATGAAACAGGAGACACCGAGAAATGAAATCAGACTGTGAACCAGCTCAGAGATGATGCCTCGGTGTTTTCTGTGCAGCTCTGCTCAGTCTTGGATGTGCAGCAGGGCCCTGCAGGCGCAGGTTGTTCGCCCGCTGCCGCTCCGAGCCTCAACGCTGCTGCTGCTGCTGCTGCGTTCACGTGCTATCGGAAACGCTGAATGATGAGGGATGCTTGGAAATTGATGTCCTGCTTCTGCAGCACTGCCTCTAGTGGGGTGTTTGCGCTCTAGCAATGCAACACCTTCATCATTTCTAACTAATAATAATGATAATAATTTTTTTTGTTTAAATTTGATAGTTTTTTAATGTCATTTTAACTCCATCTATTCTAGATGGCTTCATTTCGTTCGCTTTTGTTCTAATATCTTTAACTTTAAATCACTTTGAGCTGCTTTTTAGCATGAAAGGTGCTACATCAATAAAGTTATCAGTAGTATTATTATCACTGTTATTATGAACATACTAATACAATGTGTCTGGTACAGCCTTCACATTGCAAAAGTTTAAATCAAAGCAAGAGTTTGTGTCTTATTTCTAGTAAAAGAAAATGTCTTATTATACTTGATATGAGCCACATTCAACTGACAAGTCCACAATTTTTATTGGAAGATATTAAAGAAAAAAAATGATGTCTGAATTGCTTTTAACAAGTAAAAAATATCCGCCACAGGGCTAAGAAAATTTTACTCATCGAGTTTCCTAGATAAGATTTATGTCTTTATACAAGAGATACCATTTGGAGATGTTTTTTATTCATTTAGAGCAAATAAGACATAATTACTGTTTTAAATATCTTTAAATAAGATATTTTCTTAGATTCCAGTTTTGCAGTGCAGGCTTGGATATAAATTGAGAAATAAACTTGTTGCTTCCAAACTACTTTTATTTCCTTCTTCTCATATTAGCTGTGAATTCAAAGTGTCTCTAGTATCAAATAAGGCAGGAATTCACAACCTGTGGGCCACCAAATCATTTCTAAAATAGTATGATTTCTGTGGGGGGCAGGGGTTTAATCATAAAAGATTATTATGAGTAGTTATTGTCTTTAATTATAAAGATAAAAATATGGAGTAATTTTTTGAATGTTAAAAATTCAGTCACAAGTAAAAGGATATCAAAATTGTTCAAATATTAAATAAAATATTATTATATAATATGTTTTTAGAATGCCTTAAATGGCTTCTGTATTCATGGGTTGGTGATGGACCTCAAAAACTTTTGAGACATTAAAGTGGACCCTGAGTTAGAAAAGGTTGGGAATCATTAAACAAGGTGAATTAAAATTATAGGTCAGTTGAAAAAGACTGATATAAGTTGTTTATATTTTGTTTAGACCATAAAAGTAATTGGATTTTTGTATCCATTTTTATAATCAGAATAACTTAATGTGTTTCGATTTGTTTTACCGCAGTATCTTTGTTTGTTGGTCTCCCTAATATATTTTTTGAGAATATTTGGACACGTTGGTCTAAAATAATGAAACCAAATCATTCTTTGAAAGTCAATTTTCTTCAGTTTTAGCACCATGTAATCGTTTAGTTTTTTTAATCGCTGTCAGACAGTTGAACGCTGTAAGTTACGAGGGGGACCTGAACGCATCACCACTTGAGGTGACGTCACCGCTTCTTGAACAGCGTCCCCGGCGCCGACGTCTCCTCCTTAAAGCTGCTCTGAGTTTAATATTTCCATGTGAATAGAAGAATGAACACAAAGAGGGTCTCACAGTGTCGTTAGTCTGTTCATAGACTTTATTGTAAACACGTAGAAGCACAAATTGGTCGTGGACACACACACACACACAAACACACATTTAACTGTCTTTTGAGTTTTGTTCTGACTGTGGAGACAGAAGCCTCTCACAGCTCTAACAGGCACTATTTAACCAGGAAATAACCCCTTTTATTAGAGACTAGGCTGTTTAAATTCACAGAGACTATTTAACATATAAGACAAAAACTAAACAAAACAAAAAATAGGTCCTTTAGACATTTACTCAGCTGCCCAAGAGACTTTCCAGCAACTTTTTGCAAGAATTATCTGAAATATTAAACTGAAATTCAATAATTTCATTCATTTTATTTCATCTGACTCAAAAAAAAAACCATACAGTTTTCTTATGTTGCTTTTAAGAGTGTACAGTAGTCAGTCTGTGTCTCAAGCAGCCTAAGTAACAACTTCTGCATTCATGTTTTTAAAGAAACTCATACGGTCCCTTGAAGATGAGCCACAGTTAAAGCCCCTTTCTTTGTGATATCCAAACACCTAAGGTTTGTTTGGCTAATTTATTTAAATATACTCAAATAGGAAAGCCAATTTGTTCACCCCTTTATCTAATTATTTATCTACAGGAAGCTTTTGGTTGAAATTATTTTCCGCCCAGTATAAAAACAAACCTGTGTTGACTCTTAAAACAGATTTCTTTCAGGTGTGAGTGCAAATTGACTGAAATACAGAACCAACACAGCTGTGAAACCTATATAGCAGCCTGCACACATTAATAAAAGGGTTGTAAAGTAAACACTTGTGTCAGTTTGATCCATGTATATACACAGTATTGCTCAATTACTGATGTGGAAAAAAGCAGAACTCTAGCAGCACATTGGGCGATAACGTTTGTGTCGCGTTTGCCCGTGGTCACAGGAAAAAGGGAAGCTTAGGCACAGTCAAAGAGGAAGAGGTCTGACCCTGAAAAAGAGTCTTTATTTCCTTTCCTTTCACTCCTTGTTCTCGATGGTTTTACAGCTGGGGAGTTTTTTAAGATGCTTCCAGTCGTCCTCGCTCTCGCAGCGCTTTACTCGGCTGAAGAACGACTTGATGAGAGTTTTGGCTTCTGCTTTAACTGCAGACAGAGACACGTCAGAGAACAGCTTCGTGCATGTGTGGGATTTGTTTATTCTTTAACTCACCTTGTTCTTTCCCTTGACTTCTTCCCTCTGCGAGGAGGTGAGACAAATACCGAGCAAAGGCCTTAAACAGCTCCTGCAAAAACAGAAAACATTAAACGTCTTTTAACCTCAAAGAATGAAATGACATATGCTCGTCGTCTTACCTTAGTGGCAAATTTTCCCTGAGTGTAAAAAGGGTCCAGGTATCGGACCACGATATCAGCTGCTTCCTTCAGCGTCACAGCTGCCGGGGGCTCGTTGACGGGGAGCAGCGCTCGCTCCTGCACATTGGGATTGAACGTTACTCTTCTTTGTCCGTCTGCAGGACGTCTGCGCTTTGCTGGAGGAGAGTGCTCTGTTTCTGCTTTCTTATTGTCCAACAGCTGAAAACAAAGAGAGAATTATGGTATCAACACTTTTGTCCTTTCAAAGTAAAAGCATGTTTGTTTTGATGGAGTAAAAAAAAAAAAATCAGAACACCAAAACTACACCTGTAAGAATATATGTTCTTACCTCAGTTATCAGAGGAGATTTAGCTTTTTCTTCTGGTTCCTTTAGTCTGTGGAAGACAAATTAAGTGAGTACAAAAAGAAGAAGATTTTCCATCATCCTCACACTTTTCTCTGAGAGCTTTTACCTCGCGGTGCACTCCTTCAAAGTGTCTTCAGTCGCCGTCTCCTGCTCCAGTTCCTGCTGCTGTGTTTCTTTCTTTCCAGTTTCCTCCTCTTCTTCATCATCATCATCATCTCCTATAACTATTACTTCTTTCTCACTCTCTTCCTGTATCACCTCATAAACGTCCGGCTCTTCAGGAATGATCTCTTCCTGATCCCAGTTCTCGTCTTCAGCCTCCAAAACTTCAGCATCATCTAACATCGCATCATGTCCGTTAAGCGTCTCTGTCTCCTCTTGCTTCACTTCTGTTGGTTGTTTTTTTGTGAAATACTGGAAAATATTGCGGGAATTCTTTGCCGCCTCTGCGAGTTTCTGCTGCTTCTTGCTCATGGCTCTGCCCGTCTTCGTCGGGCTGCTCAGGGAGGCGGCGACGGCGCTCGCTCGGGCTCTGATGGACGCCGTCACGTCTAAAGACGCGTGTGTGTTTGACTCTCCTGAGCTGAGGAATCCACCGTCTTCTGTCTTCGTGTTGGACTCGCTGTTCGAGGACTTCAGGAAATCTTTGGCGGTTTGAAAGAGGCTGGAGGAGCCTCTCACGCCGGCTCCCACCCTCTTACGCTTCATCTTTAAGAATTGGGTGACAAAACAAAACAATATCAGAAAACACATTTACAGACACAAATATCTGCTTTCATGACTCATAAGTTATGTGACTGAGTGTTTCTCTCACTGAATACATCTCTGATGCAGATTTGAACCCCTGCAGCTCCTCAGGAAATGAAGAAGAGGAAGAGCAGGTTGCTTCCTCAGTAAGTTTGGACTCTGCTTCTCTGGATTCACCGTCTCCTTTTTCCTCTTCAGCTGCAGCAGGAGCTGTTTTCTTCATCTCTGACACCTTTAAGACAAGATCCTACTTCAAGAACACAAACAATACACATAACTACATCCTGTTCACGGTGCGGCCTGAAGTTACCCTCTTTAAGACGGCAGCTTTGTACAAGTTGGATGATTTGCTGTTCTTGAAAACTTCATACTCAATATCCAGCGCCAGAGACAAAGTGTCAGAGCTGAGGGATGGAGGAGACGTTAGAGACAAAGCACAGAGGGACATTTCTCCAAAAAGTGAGCTGATGTTTGAAGTGGAGTTACTTGAATGGGTCTTCTGCCCTCTGGTGGCCGTGCAGCGCCTCCTGCAGGAGGGACAGGCAGTGCTCCCTCGCCTGGAAGAAACATTTACACCTTATTTTAATCTCCTGATGGATTCTCAAAGATGTGTTAGTGAGCAACATGTGTCTGAGGAATGTGTTCACAGTGTGGTACCTTCACAGTGAGTCTGGGGATCCTCTGGCTGCAGGCGTCTCTGAGCGGACAGTTAGAGTCTGCAGAAACAGAAGTAACGTCAGTAACACATCAGTCTGATCCAGATTTAAGATAATTCTGCTCTTTTTTTCTTTTTACCTGGGGGAATGAAGTCCTCCCTCTTACCGTCTCCTCCCTGTGGAATCACAGACACGTGCATTAACATATACAGTCAGGCTGAACGATATGTAAAAATAATCTACTAATGATTTACTGTGCAATTATTTTGAGGTTCCAAATCTTATGTGTTATGCACCATATCAGATAAAACTAGGAATTGATAACTTAAAAAAGATTAGCTATATTGATTCATGTGGCAAATTTGATATCACTTGTTATATTTTAAGGGATAATCTTCTTTTTTTGCATTCTTGTTTTGAGTTGAAAGGAAAAACAAATAAAACATGGGGAGAAAAGAGGGAATTTTGGAGAAATAAAAAAATACAAGTATATCTCATGGTATTAGAATATCATGGAAAATTACACATTTTTGTTTTCTCCTTTTAGAAAGTAAAACCCAAATATTATATAACCTCATTATACATTGAGTGAATTATTTCAAGCCTTTGTTTCTCAAAATGTTGGCAATTATTGCTTACATATAATCTAAACCCTCAGAAAATTATAATATTCTGCAAAATATGTTCATTTCTGTGCACACAGTACCATTTTTACTTCTTGTGAAAGTTTTTTTTGCCAAATTTCCACCCATTTTTGCTGCTTCTTGACCAATTTTACCACCTGAAACTTACTTTTATTGCTACTTCTTGCTGTTTTTGCCACTTTTCACCACTTTGATTTTCACTCTTGCAAAGGTAGTTCTCAACAATTTTACTCTTCGGTTTAGCAGGGTTGGTATTTGCAATTAATTGCCCAGCCCTAATATACAGCTTCTAATCTGATCTAATTTGGTGAAGCAGTTTCACACTGATACATAACTCCCTTCAAATTCACCGTCTACATTCAAACCTTGGTCTGCCAACTTTATGATTTGAGCTTTAAAAACATCAGATCGTCTTTATTTCTGTTTTTGTTCTTTTGTTCCACTACACGAGCTTTAATCACCACATTCCTGTTTTTACTGAGGCTGTTGTAAACAAAACCTGCAGAGAAACATTTCTACCTCAGAGTGACGTCAATGCCATCCAACATATGGGACCAATTTACCCACAATCCTCTCTTTCAGGGGGCCTCAGTCTCCCAGCTGCCAACAGCTTGCACACACATGTGCCAAGTTACGACTCAAACGCTTTTTTGAGTGTGTTTAAAATGTTTTTCTTCTGATTCACCTTTCTTATGTTCATCTGCTTCTTATAAAGGTCAGAAAACTCTTTTTTCCTCTTCGAGTCGTCTTCTTCACCGCTTCCTCCTTCGGTTTCATCATACCTGCAAAGCCCCACATGTAAAAATCAGTGCACAGGTTCGACTCTGCTTCACCTCACATAAAAATGCAGCTCTGAGCAGCTCCTGCCTTTCGAAGCCGTAGCCCTTCCTTCCTCCTTCGTACTGGTCCTGCAGGAAACCAAAGGGTCCTCTGGGCTCTTTGCTGGCAGCTTGAGTTTTGGTGCTGAGTGCGGACGCTCGCTCCAGCTGAGCTCGGACAATTTTGGGGTTTTGACAGAAGTCGCAGGCACCGGCACAGTTTGGAGCCTTGTCACCGAAGAACTTGGAGATGGTGGCATGACGGCAACTGGAAGACAGATAAATGCAATAAAAATATTTAAGTATTGGTTTGACTTCAGCTTGATGATGCTTTTCTGGCATCATCCCGTCTCTCCATCATACACTGAACATCCAGTGCTTCATTGATTTGTTGTGTAACCATCACACGCTCATATGATCAATGTTTCTGTTATGAAATCAGTCAAGCTGCCGTATCATGTGAAAATAAAGAAATAACCATGACAATGTGATTTCCTTTTATTCTTTATCCAAGGCCTGTCTCTTTTGTATCCTATTCAGCGTTATGTGACAGCCGTTATTCAAACAAACACTCACCGAGCCCATTTTGGACCCCGCCCACTCAGTGTGCCACTTCAACAACAAACCAGCCGCCTCAGTGGAAACACAAACTCTGCCTCCAGAGTCACTAAAGACAGAGGAGCATTCAGTCCAGAGGAGGTGGGGTCGAGTCACTCCCACAGAGGAGTGTCAAAGACAGAACAGGCAAACTGAAGTGGAGCCCTGAGCTGGAAACTCTTCTCTGTGAGTGTGTGAGAGTGAACTTTAAAGCCAAGAAGTGGAGCAACGTGGTGATTTAAGCGACAGGAAGCATCAGAAGAGCAGGATTTATTTGTTCCTGTCATCTCACAGATCAACATCAGCACCTGAGGATTTATCCTCCTGAAGCTAATCCCAGTCTGACTGCTAATCTGCAGCAGCATCTGTGGATTTCTCCTGTGGAGGACACGCGGCAGGTTTTAACAACAAACCAACAAACAAGAATAAAGAGACGCTGATAAAACCTGACAGGTCTTCTCCCCTCAGGAGCTACCTGTCCTCCTCCTCTTCTCCTCCTCCTCCTCCTTCAAACCATTAACAACTGGTCTGCTTAGTTCAGCTCAGACGTTTCTGCCCGTCAGCCTGGGCTGGGCTCGGTTTGGGAACACAACAACAACACACTCTCACAGGTAAGTGTGTTTCATCCAGTGAGTGTGTTGAAGTGTGTGTGTGCGGGGAGAGGGAATGTGAAGAATGCCTTATATAGGGACATGTTTGGAGCAAACACACTCTCTAAAGCTGAGGGAATCTGCTCTGAAGTAATGAAGAAGAAAGCTCAAACTGTGGAAAATGGAGATTAGTAAACACTTGTAACAGTCACAAAATAATTAAAGAAACATGGATTTTTTTATTGAATCATCGTGTGTTGATAAGAATAGGCCCAAAAAAGTCACATGTGCAACTTTTTGTCAACAAGTGAGAAATTAGCATCTGTTTTTTTCTAGGGCACATATGAGATTAAATTACAACATGTCTCACTGCAATCTTCTAATCTCAGACAGTGCAATATGTCTTTAACCTGAAATGTGTCAGAACACCAGATACATTATTTTACAGTAGATGTTTTATACTCTACACCAGTGTTACTCAACCCTGGAGAGACAAATAGTTGAAAACTATCTTTGCAAGAGCGACAATCTAAGTTGTGAAAAGTGGCAAAAACAGCAAAAAGTAGCAACAAAACTGAGTTTAAGTTGGCAAAAATGATCAAAAAGTAAGACAGCTTGGCAAGAATATTGAGAGAAAACTTGGAAAATCTTCAGAGAGCAACAAAAAAAAGTGTGAAAAGTGGCTTAATTGAGAAAAGTGGTCATAAGTGAAAAAAAAATAACATTATGGGCTGTTTTTCTTTGACAACACATAAGATGAGGAGCCTAAAAATAATGGCAAAATAAATCTTAATTGCATTGATAGGGGAAAATAACTGCAACTTGACTTTTTTTTGCAAATTGTCAGCTCTAATTTTTCCTGCACATTTTGAATCTTGCTCTAAATTTGTTTGAGCTCCAGTGCAAAAAAAATAGACAGGGGTAATACAGGGGGCAAGAGCAGCAGGTGTGTGAATTATGAAGCTTTATTTGCAAAATGTTAACACTCAGGTCTACGATATATTCCCAATATTGCAAGTGCGATTTGTTTTATTTCATGCGCAAGTACTTTTAGGTTCCCCATTGATTGTTAATGTGATTTAGCCTCCAACACATGATTTGATTAATCCTTGATTACTTAATTCAGAGAATCTGTTGTCTGGAACTAGTTAATCTAAAGTTAGATATCATCTCAGGAAGCAATTTGAATGGTATGAATGAAATAAAACCTGATTAGACTAGTCCTGGTTTTATTTAGGCCCTGAATGCAAAAGTGGCTGTTTAGGTTTAACTAATTCCACAAAGGAAGGAGAAATAAAAAGGATAAGGGGTAAAACCAGAGATGTCCTGAAGTGAACATTCAGCTAAACGGAAATCAAATATCCAATGAGGCGACAGATGCAAATGCAGGAAAAAATCAAACTGGAGCTCAAAAGATTTGACAAAACTAGACACAAGATCACAGAGTCTGCAGCTTTTATGTAAATATATCTCCATTATCCAAATCAAATCTTTCCACACTTCGATACACCACCTGTCATCATAATTCAAAACCATCCAACCATTTTATAACATATTCTGTCAACAGTAACTTATCTTGAAACGTTGAAAAAAAAATCACTTCCTTTCACTGTTATTTCATTTTAATGTTTTGTTTTGCCTTCATCTAATATAACAAACTCCTGCTGCCAAAACCAGCAGAGTGTCACACCCAGTGACATATTTTACTGCTGTCAACTGAAAGTCATGCATCAACTTGACATTTGAACGTCGACCGATAAAAACACGCGACAGTTTGAACACCTGAATCAGGTCACTGTGTTCTTTAAGGAAACCCTGACAGAGAGACTCCGAAGCACCTGTACCTGCCTCATTCACGGGTAAGACTCGTGAATAATCAAGTTTAAAACACTAAAAACTGAGGATATAAACTTGGCCATTGTTCAAACATTTGGATTGTGGTGTACACATGCATTTCAGCAAAAACCCAGTTAAGAGATTCAAGTGTTTTTAAAGTTGAATTAAAAGGACAGCCTTGATAAAAGTCATTTGGGAAGACCATGATTTATCTCAAAATTAATATATTTCCCTGGCATAACTAATAGTTCAACAAGTACCAGTAATTAAATGAACAGCTTAAGAAGGACGGACAAATAAATTTGCAGATAAAACTTATTATTTACAGTTTTGGGGCGGTCGTCACGCATGATTCCCAAAAGTGGCGAGTACATGACAGTAGTTAAAAAATAGGTTTATTTACAGATACGGGAAAGACTTAATAACCTTCCAGGTGTTTCATTGGGTTCCTCAGATGTGTCTGGTTGATGAAATACTCTAAGTCCTTGAGTTGGTTTCAAAATAAAAGTCCCAAAATTGCATTTTCCTGATGGTCGCCCCAGATGATATGTCATATAATGAACACATTCAGACACTGATCATTTGTATATTATGATGGAAATATAAGTGCAAATGCTTCATAATTTTGTCAGTGAATGCAAAATATGTTATAAATTAACCCAAATAGGAAAATTAATACATTTAAAGTGATTTTAAACCATTTGTCCAAATAGAAGTTGAGGCTGTACGGTCGCCCCACATGATGTTTTGACACTTTAGAGAAGAAAATGACCAATAACTAAAACGTTCAGAGAAGTTAGAGTGGTTTTTGTATAAAGTGAAGGTATAAGACATACATATAGTCCTTTTAAGTGTCTCATCACTGCGGCAAACAGACTCACACTCACAACAAACACCTGTGCATTGACTCCTCTTCCCTCAGTAAACACTCTGCTGTCTCTTTAAAGCCGCACAGAAGAAACATGGTAAAAGAACTCGAGTCATGTCCACAGATTATCAGGTCAAAGGTCAGAACTTGTGTCAACACACGGCTGCGAGAAACAGGAGTCACATCCTGATGACATCACACACGGGCCGTCACTTTAAGGTGTTTATTATGTCTTTTATCAGCTGGGCGAAGCTTTACGTCTTTCAGCTGTTCTCCCTGAATGACCCAACACACCGGACTCCAACTTTGACATGTAGTGACTTTTGGGTCTCTTGTTTGGATTTTGTTCATTAAAACTAAAAGACGAACTACATAGTTTTGTTGCACTGTTGTAGATGTTTGTATATTTTAAAAACAAAGTGCTCTGTCTTTTAAACATCTTTCAGGAGTCTCTACCTCTTCTCTTCCCCTCTAGGATGGATGCCAGAGAGGAAACCCTGACCATCCTGAACAGAATCTGGGTCAAACTGCAGGGTCTGCCAAACGCCAACCCCATCGAGCTGGGAGGTTTCTTCATCCTCTTAACCTTTATCTGTAAGTCTCTCCTCTCTGTTAACACTTATTTCTGTATTCATGTTAAAGTAGGATTGTTAAATGTTGTGTCTTTACAGTGGTAGTCGTGCTCATGGTGACGCTGACCTGTGTGACCTGCGGTTGCTGCTGCTGCTGCTGTCGCAAGAGGAAAGCATCGAAAATTTGAGTGATGTTTTTCAACAATCGAGACACAGCTGAGCATCACAGACCTGTTATTAAAGGGCGGACATGTGAGACTTTTCAACGGGAGATTAAGGCCCATTCAGGACATGTTGTGTGCGGTCAGGGAAGCCCAACCCTTGAGCAACACACAGAGGAGGATGTCCTGACTTGTTGCCAAACACAGCGGCTAAGGCTGTCAGGGTTTTCAGGAGGATCTGCATTCCTTCAGGAGTCCCTGAACCTTCGCTGAGCGACAACAATGCCTTTGTTTAGAGACACAAAGGGGCAAGCTCCAAATATGTGTGGAGTCATCCACAAAAACAGAAAGTTGCGGGGGGGGGGGGGGCATGTTGGTTTATGAGTGTTTTTCTCAAGTTGACTGTGTGTTTTCCTTAGGGAAGCAGAGTCCTTATCAAACATCACAATAAAGCCTAGAAGGCAGTGAAGTCTGCCCTCTGCTGTACACAAAGAGAACTTTTCTTCCTGCAAAGTGTGTTTACGCATATCATTTCTCCCTTTTCTATATAAAGTAGCCTGTTATCTGTGTAAAAAAAGGTGAAATATGGAATAAAGGATGAAACTTTGACACTTTTTTCTAAACTGTTTCAATGAATTGACATTTGTCTGGATAGATAAATGGAAATCGGATCTTACTTTTCTTTGTTCAATACATAATTTTTTACTGGATACAACACGCTGAGGTAATGTATCCATCAACAGTTACATGGCACTGTTACTTGAAACGTGACAACAAGCAAACTTTGTAGCGTAGTTAGTAGCCAGTTACATTTAGTGCTGCTCACAGCCCGGTGCTCTGAGATATATCGGTAATGTGTAACGTTGGGGAAACCTGGTTGTGTCCTACCAGTGCTCATCTACCAACCCCAACCTCACCAAGCTGAGGAAACATAACCTGGGTCTTCATTTTATTGACAGACCCTTGGGTCTGAACAGATCACTGCAGTTTAACTGTTGCATGTGGGTTGGAATGAACATTAGAACAAACAGATCAACCCACATTTTGGCCTTTAGCCTTTAGCCCATGCTCTCTCACTCCCCTTTCTTGCTTTCGTCAGCTTGGGAAGCCAAGACAGCATTTAGAAATAACATATTTTGGCACTGATGACCTTAAGACTGGGATTATGATCAGGCATATGTCTAAATATGAGACTTTTTCAAGATCACTTATAAAGTCCTCACAGTCCCTTTAAAATCAGCAAAGAAAGACAAGAAGCGAGTGAGCAAACAGGGGCTAAAACAGGACTTTTAAGCTTTCCATAACAATATGTGTGTCTGCTTTTCAACAACAACTCAGCATTTGGCAAGGCATCAATTTCCAGCTCCACCAGCCAATTCCTCCTCATGTCTTGATGTCACCAGCCCAACATGTTAGGATACAGAGGTTTTTTGGCTCGACTTCAACAGGAAAAGATACAGACATGCCATCCACCTTCATATCCAGTAAAAGGTCTGAAAACATAACTTACGATTCTTGTTGACAGAACGACACCATGGCTTCAAAGTCGGTGATGGCCGCTTTGTCTGACTCCTTTGCTACGCCACGTTTCTCCTGTAGAAAAGTTACAAACATGTTCACAGATGCCAACAAAGCTAAGCTTCATCTCTTGGTGCTCATTACATTTTGTTTTGCTAACCTGTCTGCGTCCGACCTCCTGTCGGATGAGGAAGTTGAGCTGCTCCTTGTCACTTGGGGAGTAGTAAATGCGACAGGAGGAAGGTAATCCGTCTCTTCCAGCTCGCCCAGACTCTTGGTAGTAACTGGCCAATGACTTCGCCAGGTTCCAATGAGCTACAAACCTGAAAAATTACCCAATCTCATGTAAAGTTTGGTTCTGTTGCTTATGCAATGAAAAGAAAACTGTATTTCCTCACCTGACGTTGGCTTTGTCTACTCCCATACCAAAGCTGATAGTAGCTACAATAACCAGCACCTTCCCTTCCATCCACTCAGTCTGCACCTCAGAGCGATCTGCTGCCTTCAGACCTACAAAATAAAAGCACAGGAAGCATCTTGTACTTTCTATAATCCTAAAATCTGTGTTAAGAACAGACAGTAACAACTATCTCACCTGCATGATAAGGTTTGGACAAGATTCCCAGCTTTGTGAGTTGATAGGCAACAGTTTCACAGCCTTCTCTGGTCCGACAGTACACGATCCCACAGCCCTGCACAGAAAAAGTAAAGTTGTTACATAAAGCTGAGCAAATAAATCTAATCACCTCATAAGAAATCATCAGTTATGCCTGTTTGTGTAAAATCATTTGGAAACTGTGACAAAATTACGTGTTTTCTCCATGTGAGGGCACTGTAGTGGTTTTACACTAGTATCTAAACATCAGTTCATACTCTCTCATGTGCCCACTCCACCTACCTTTCCCTTAGAGCTGCTGTCCAGTGCAAGCCCCTTCTTAATGAAGGCATGAAGGTGAGCATAAGGGTTTGGCAGCAGCTCCCTGAAGATCACATCATAGTGCAAGTTACTGCGGAAGACAGGTGACGCGAAAGACAGCGGCGATTGCAGCTTCAGGGACTTGACGATGTCCTCTTGTACATTCTTTGGTGCTGTAGCCGTCAGGGCCAAACAGGGCACCCCCGGCATGCGGGCGCGGAGCTCCCCCAGTTTGAGGTAATCTGGTCTGAAATCATGTCCCCACTGAGAGACGCAGTGAGCCTCATCCACAGCCAGGTACGACAGAAGGCCGCGGGTACACAGGTCTGTAAGGCAGGGCTGGAAGGAGGGGGAGGCCACCATCTCTGGAGTGATGTAGAGGAGCTTCAGTTTGGGGCTTCTGCTCCCCAAGTCAGCCAGGATGAGGCGACGCTCACCTGCAGGCAGCTTGGAGTTGATGGAGCAGGCGGGGATGTTCAGACTCTTCAGGCGGTCGACTTGGTCCTGGGGGGAGCAACATCACAGGGTGTTAGCACCAGGGGCCAGTTGTTCAACAGTAATCTGATCAGATAGTGGTTATCAAATTAGACCAAATTTTGAAAACCGGTTGTTCAAAAAGGAAAGAAGGATTCTGAAAGCTTCAGTTTGTGATCTTCAAAACTTTTCAGCTGAATTTGTAATAACTTTAATCAAAAAAAAAAACAGGATTATCCTGATTCCAGCAGAGGTTAAGATTTCTAGGTGGATTTCAGGGAGAAAAAGTAGTGAAACTTTAAATTGGTCAGGTAATAAAACATTTGTATCATGTAGTGCAATGATTCCCAACCTGTGGGTCGTGGCCCCCTGGTGGGCCGTGAAGGTATTGCAAGTGGGCCGCGAAATCATTTCCGAAATGGTATGATTTTATTGGAGTGTAATTATATAAAAATACAAGGTCTAAATGTACAAAATATAAAAAAGATACAAATGAACAGAATGCCATTTAAAATAAAACTCAGTTAAGTTTTAAAGGAAATGTGTTTAACCCCCAAAGGTAACATGACCTGAAACATAACAATGACCTGAAATATGATAAAAATAAATGTAATTAAACCCAATTTTTAAAGCTTTTTCAAAAATTACCAAAAGTGCTGGGCCTGAAATGTTACAAAAAGAATATAGTAAAACCCAGAATGTAACAACTTGTTATAATTTGGGCAAAAAGTTGGTAGGTTTTTGGTTTAAGATCTGTTGTATTAAGGGCAAGTAATTATTGTTTGAGTCTTTGTTACATTTGGGATTGTTGGTATGAATGGGGTTCTAAAAAGGCACCATATAGCTGCTATTCTTATTGGGTTGGGGGTGGGCCTCAAACATTTTTGAGCTTTACAAGTGGGCCTTGAGTTGGAAAAGGTTGGGAACCACTGATGTAGTGCATAACCTTTCATTCATATTTTGCACTTGACTTGTTTAACTGTGATAAAGTAGATAAGGGGAGACAGAGGTTACCAGTTAAACTTTTCAGAATAGTAAAGTACAAATCAACTAATAACAGTCCTGTCCCCATGAATTTTTTTCCTGTCATCCATTACTGTATATTAAGCTGATAGGGGAATTGCAAAGCAAAAAAAGCTATTGATAGCGATGGATTGAACAATGTCTTATTGATCCCCTAGTTTGTGTTTTGTCTAAAAATCAGAAACATTTAAAGTGACCCCGTGTTAAATCTTGTACCTGTTGTTTTTTTTAACAGAGCTGTTTGCCCACATAGTGCCATGTCATCTCATGTAGATTACTGCTAATCCAGGTATGGTAATCCTAAAAACTGTGTATCTGGATCAGAGTGATTCAATGTGATGTTGATTTGAAAAACCAGCATGAAACTAAGACGGATTACTTGATCCTGGATAGCAAAAGATGTGATTTCCAAATCCGAATAATTTCTATCCAGATTTATTTGTTTGTCTTGAACACCTGTCCCCAGATTAAGAGTTCAGATCATCAGGTTTGTGCTATAGAGACAGAGACTGACCTGGATGAGAGCGATTAGCGGGGATATAACCAGAGTGATTCCCTGAGCCAGAACTGCAGGAAGCTGGTAACAGAGAGACTTTCCTGCTCCAGTGGGCATACACACGAACACATCCCTGTCACCTACAGGAGGACAACACACACAAAACACTGTTGGTTACTGTAATTAATCCCCGTAAACACTGAAGCAGTGAGAGAGAAACTCAGTTCATCTTCATACAAACGTCAGTTAAAACTTCAGCTTCACGTCCACGAATAAAAAGCGTAAAAGAAAACGTTGACTGTCTCACCTCTAATAACCGTTTTAACAACATCTTCCTGTAGTTTAGATCGAAACTTCTCGAAGCCAAAGTTCTTTTTCAGAGATTCTTTTAAACTTGTTGACATTTTTTTCCTCTCTCCGGTCTGGAGACGTCGCACGTCGATGTCGTCATCACGTTGGAGAAAACTGAAACTGAAATTAACGTCGTTTGTTTACATTCTGAGAAAATAAATTAATAATCAATATTTTTATTTGAAATGGACATTTAATCAGTTTTCTACGGAATATGATTAGGGCCACTGAAAAAAAGAAAAAATTATATATATATATATATATATATATATATATATATATATATATATATATATATATATATATATATATATATATATATATATATTGATAGTGAATTTTTAGGTTTATTGGTTTATTGCGCCCTCATGGGGCCAAAAATAGCTGTAGCAGCTAATGATTTTCTGCATATAAAAGCACCACNAAAAAAAAAAAAAATAAAAAAAAAAAAAAAAAAAAAATATATATATATATATATATATATATATATATATATATATATATATATATATATATATATATATATATATATATATAACCCTGTGGTGCATAGTGGTCACTCCAGTGGACACCTATTTAAAACTTATTTACTCCTAAATTCAATGGTTCATGTGGTGGAAATTCATATTAGCCTGTGTCAGGATATTTTTATTCTTCTTACGGCCTGAAAAATGTTTTCAATTCTTTTTCAAAATATATATATTTTTTTTTTTAAAAGTTATAGACAAACATTTGAGGGTAATACAGCATAATAACTATAAATTATTCAGTGTTAAAATGGATGAAAGAGAGTTAAAATGTTTTGCAAAGCATTAAAAAAAGATTATTCATGAAATTACCAAAAAGGAAAAAAAAAGAAAGGAAGTCAAACAAAATATAGTTATGTTTACATTAATTTCACTCTATTTTATGTTGAATGTTCTGTAACAAATATTTGAAGAAAAAAAATGGAAAACTATTTTTCATGCCTTAAGACAAATAAAAACACTCGAAGGAAAAATCCAGACACTGGCTTTCATAATTCATGCATCAGAGGGTTAAGTTTCCTCTGAGAAAAAAAAGTCAGAATTCTAACGTTTTTTCTCAGATTAAACTATACAATTTATTGATTTTTTAAAAAATGTTTCTTGTGCTTGAATGCAAGAGACAAATAAAAATCAAATCAAGTCATGCCCATTAATTTTAGCAGTGAAATATTGGTCATTTCATGGTTTAACAGAAAATATGATCATACAAACAACTTTTCTTTTATTTATACAAAGTGATCAGGTGCAAGTTTTCTTCATAACACAAAACCAATGATACAAATTGATTTTCAGCATCACTCAATAAACTAGGAGTCACGTATATCAGTGCAGGCTTTTACAGCACAGTTTGATTTTTCTGCATATATTTACATCATACATTATTGTACATTACAACAATTATACACACAATGGATTATTATATATTAACATTAGTGTCATGTAGCCCAATGTACAACCAGGAAAGTAGGATGAGTCTCAGATGAGTCTGTGTGGAGTTGCACAGATGTGTGTGTGTGTGTGTGTGTGTGATGGTGAAGGACTGAAAGAGACGGTTTTAAATGTTTTCCACAGCCTGGGTGACCGATGCTGTGGTTAAACCAGTGTCTTGAAACAGTATTTGAGACGTATCCCCAGAACCCCCTTTGCTCTTAGAGGTCCAAATGGTCGAAATACTATTCCTGGGAAAATGATTTTAATAAAACAGCATTATTTTCTTCTGATGTCAGCTGACCCTCACACAGGGAATCATGGATTTTCTCCCATGCATCGATCTCTGAGCGCCAAAGTGTAGATCTGGCTCGTATGAATTGTGACGTTTCAGTTTCGCTGCCTTTAGACAGAGTGATGCTGTCTTTGCAGATGACAAAGACATCCATTCCAAGGAAAAGGGAATTAAGCCCGATAAAACCAACCCTGGCTGTTTTGGAAAGAGCCAGGGGTCCTTTGAGAGCAGCCTGTCCAATATCTGGGATATCTGCAGCTACTTTGGGCACGTTACGTAAAGCTTGACCCTCTTGAGCCACCATCCTACTAGCGCTTGCAACCAGCTCCTCACTCTTCAGCACCTTCACAGCAGAGGCTGCATCAACAAGTGAATCTATTCCTCTCACAACACCACTACCTCTGGAGACCACCCTGCCAACACTAAAGGCAACATCTACGTGACTTGTTTCTATTTTGGTGATTGTCTGAGAGCTGACCTCCTCCAGATGACCCTGGAGGATCTGCACATCCTCCATGAACATCTGGAAGATCTCACTGGCTTTCTTTTGTTGTGTAGTGTTCACGCCGATCTCTGTTGCCGTGGTGACAACACCATTGACCCCACTGGTGACACTGAGCCCTACCCCAGCCATGGTGAGACCCAGAGACACTCCAGCTGTTACAGGAATCAGCACCAAACCAATGATGGAGAGCACACCCCCAACAGCCCCCACTGAGCTGCCAACCACACTGGAGATCTTTGCTCCTTTATTCATGGAGTCCAGCTGAACGGCAGACGCCTCCAGTCCATCAAGAAACTCCAGCATCCTGGGTTGACGATCCTTGAACTCGTTCAGGAAACCGGAACAGGATTCTTCTTGAAAGAGGAACACCAACCGGAAGTGTTGGTTCATTCTGATGACGAGAAAAGAGGGGCAGGAGGGATTATTTTGAATAACACATCACTAAAGTTGTACTTGGTAGAAATTGCTCAAATTCTGATGTAGTTAGTTACAACAAAAAAACAAACAAAACTGAGTTTGGTATGTTAGTATGCCAACGTTTGTTGCCTAGAACAGCACAAAGAACTATGCTGGGTGATGGGATTGTCATAAAGTATGCTTAACAAAGCTGCCAGTAACTCTTGCACACTTCATGGGGGAAAAGAAAAAGGCTTCACTAACCTGATGTCGTCCAGCTGATTGGTGTGGAAAAGCATCTTCTGTATCTGGTCTTTAGTCAAATCCACGTCAAGGTCCACCCTGATTTTCTTTGTCATCTTCAGCTCAAAGTCACTGTAAGTGCTGTTAGAAACAGATACATTAACTCAAGCAGGAAAAATGTGTGTTTATTTCAGACTGGATGTTAGTTTTACCTTTTCTCCATCATCCCACAGATCCTCTGGGTGGTCTGGATGTATTTGTCCAGCTGATACGCCATCACCTCCACATTCTGCAGTTTAGGAAGGAAGAAGTGTCCTGGATCTCTCTTGAACTCCAGGAGCAGAGGGCAGATCAGTCGTGCAGCAGCGATGGTCACCTGAACGTCCTCCAGACTGACCCCTTTAGGCAGGTTTATCACCACCTTCTCCACCTCTGAGAACACGTGAAGCGATGTGACTGCCAGCTTCTCTATGGCATCCAGGAAACAGTGGAGCTTCTCCAGCTCTAACAGAGTTTCCTTCAGCGCAGCTTCCAGCTCCTTCACCAGCTCTTCACGCTTGCTGTTCGCTGACCCCTGTGACACTTTGCTCTTCATATATTTCTTAAAGGCCTCTCCTTTTTTCTCTGACTTTGTTACATCGCTGAATTTAAGGGTGATGCCGTCGGCCCTTTCCTTGATGTCCGTTATCAATTTTATCTCTGTCTTCATGCCGAGCAGCCATTTTTGGCTCCTCTCACTGAATCTCTGCACTGTATCGATTAAAATGAGCGTGTCAGTGGTGTAGCGGCATAAAGCCTCTCGGAGTCCCTTTCTGTGGATAAAAATAAAACCTCTTAAGTCTTTAAGATTCTTGAGCAGAAGGAAAATGTTATACATTTTCTAAGGTTGATAGTTGATAAAAAGAAGGTAAATGTAAGAGATTAATCTCATAAATGTACGAGAATACTGTCATAAACATACAAGAATAAAGTCAAAATTTAAGAGAATGATCTTGTGCGCATGCATCAACCATGCAGTCCGCCTTGCGATGCTGTCATTGCTGTATGACTTTATACTTGTAAGTTTACAACTTCATTCTCCTAAGTTTATGACTTTATTCTCGTAAGCTTTTGAGATTAATCTTGTAAATTTATGAGATTAATCCCATAAGTTTACTTTATTTTTCGCTTAAGCATGGCCCTAATCCTATGTCATAGTATGAATAATTTGCAAGGAAGAAAAACAACAGAGAAGAAACACAAAAAGAAGCAATACAAATACAAACAGTTACTTTCTGTAGCTCAAAGATCATAACTCTTTACCTTTCATCAGACATTTCCTCCTTTCACTCTGCAGTCACTCAGGGGTTTGTTGGAAGACCCACAGAAGCAAAAATCTGAGGGGAGATATGTGAAGAAGGATGTAAATCAGAAAACTTTAGTAAGTTATGCCTTCAGGGCACCACCAGAAATGTATGGGGGATTGAAAACAGAGTCCATGTGGGCACTGAAACTCACTAAAAACAAGTAAAAGAAAAAAAACTGTCATCAGAAACTGTGAAAACAAAGATGCACATTTTTCTAACATTTTGGGCCCCTTAATGCTTTTTAATCCATGTAATACCATCGCATATATATTTTTTAACTCTGTTATTTTAATGAAGTATATTTGAGACTCACTACCTGTCAGTTTCAGTCCTTCTGTAACTTCATTTATGATAAAAACCCTGTTTCCTCCTTTACTTGAATCGGTTTACATGGTGGACTTGCCACTAGTAAGATGGCGGACGCGCAGACGTGTCACAGTAGCAGAACATTACTGACAATAAGGTGTCTACGCATACCTGGGCTCAGCGTCACACCCTTATTTTTTTATAACTCCTCAGTGAAATATTAACCCCTTATTTGTTATTTGAGTAAAACTGACTCTTTTCTTATACACGTTGCTGCGTGCAGTCAAGTATTAATGGATTTAATGAAACAACAGGTATAGGAACAAAGCTAACAAAGAAAAGTAGCTCTATACAATGGAAATAATTTACCACACAAAGTTCAACACATTGAAAACACATTTCATTAAAAAACAGTTTTTAATTTTGGAGAAGTTCACTGACTCTAGTTTTCATCTGCTCACAATTTACTTTTCAAATGTACACTGTTTGAGCCCTATTTGGATAAAAGTCTCATTTTCATAGTTTTAAAGTGGCAGTCTTACCTTCAGGAGTGTTGCCTGTGTGTTCATCAGGGCGCAGTTCAAATAAAACTGAATACCTGGTATGTACCGGAGCTGCATTGCTGTATGAGTTCTGTTTTGTAATGGTTTCACTTTCCTTTTATTTTACTGAGAGTGTGAGCTGTGCTTAATTTTTTAAAAATATTTTCCCTCACTTTGCCTTCTCTCTTTCTACACTATCTTTCATTTTTGTTATCCTCATTTCTAAATGTGGTGCAAAGCATCACTTGTTCAGGGTGGACTAAAAATCCTCAGAAAGAGAGAAGTGATCAGTCAATGATTTAATTGTGCTTCCTTTGTCTTATGGTGTTTAAAACTTAGAGGACAAAAAAAATCAAGAGCATGTTAAGAAGTGTCCGCTCAGTAAGAAACGATACAGTCAGAATCTGATTCTTTTTTATTTGATTTTGCAAAAAGTGCTTCAACAAAATTACAGATTTAATGAGTCAGATTATACAAAGTACATATCACATTTTTTTTTTATAACACTTGAATCAAGGCAGCCTTTCTTAAAGAAGTGGTTAGATATTTAACCACAAGAGACAAACTTCATTAAGCAACAGTTACAAAGTGTTTTTAGAAACAAGCTTACAAAGAGGTTCATGCAAAGGTCTTCAGAGGACAGAAACTGAAGCAGTTACTGTAGTTTATGGCGAATAAATCATGCTTGAAGAGATTTTCTGTCGAAGTGTCTCTACCCTACATGCAACATTATAAAAAGATACAAGACACACCTGTAAAACCTGTTTGCTACTAATGAAGTGAGTAAATGCAGAGGAATGTATTCTGTTGTGTTTTGTGCAGAGCATCCTGGATACATGGTCCAGTCTTGCAACATAAGGTCTAAGTGACTGAAACAGTTCTCATATCTTTGTGCAAAAGTTGGTAAAAAAAAAATTGCATAAATCCTCTCTGGGATCTACATTATGGCACAAACTTTTCCCTCCTTTCCTTCATTTTCATCAACTTCATCATTCAGAGCCTTCATAATTTTTTCAGGGTTTTCAACCTTCTCAAACTCTGACTCAGGGTCAAACGGCGTCTCCAGGACGGCTTTGTTTTCCTCTGATGTCAGCAGACCTTTGCACAGGGAATCATGGATTTTCTCCCATGCATCGATCTCTGAGCGCCAGAGTGCAGATCTGGCTCGTATGAACTGAGACGCTTCAGTCTCGCTGCCTCGAGACAGACTGATGCTGTCTTTGCAGATGAAGAAGACGTCCATACCAAGAAAAAAGGCGTTCAGCCCAATGAGACCAGCCCTGGCTGTTTTGGAAAGAGCCAGAGGCCCTTTGACAGCAGCCTGACCGATATCAGGGATGTCTGCAGCTACTTTGGGCACGTTACGTAAAGCTTGACCCTCCTGAGCTGCTATCTTACCAGCACTTACAGCCAAATCCTCACTTTTCAACAACTTAACAGCAGAGGCTGCATCAACAAGCGAATCAATGCTTCTCACCAAACCACCACCTTTGAAAACCACCTTTCCTGCTCCAACAGCAACATCTACGTGACTTGTTTCTAGTTTGTGGATTGTTTGAGAGCTGACCTCCTCCAGATGATCCTGGAGGATCTGCACATCCTCCATAAACTTCTGGAAGATCTCACTGGCTTTCTTTTGTTGTGTAGTGTTCACACCGATCTCTGTTGCCGTGGTAACGGCGCTATTGACCCCACTGGTGACACTGAGCCCTACCCCAGCCATGGTGAGACCCAGAGACGCACCAGCTGTTACAGGAATCAAAGCTAAACCAATGATGGAGAGCACACCCCCAACAGCCCCCACTGAGCTGCCAACCACACTGGAGATCTTCGCGCCTTTATTCATGGAGTCCAGCTGAACGGCAGACGCCTCAAGTTCACCGAGAGACTCCAGCATCCGGGGTCGACGATCCTTGAACTCGTTCAGGAAGCCAGAACAGGATTCTTCATGAAAGAGGAACACCAACCGAAAGTGTTGGTTCATCCTGATGATAAGAAAAGAGGAAGTAATGAAAGATTATTGGAGATTACACACATCACAAAACAATGAACTCTCATCTCTGAAACCAAACAAGAGAGAAAATATATAACAAAAGAGAAAAATATCTGTGTACGGCATCAAACCAAACCAAACCCACATCAGCCAGAGATAAAGCAGCAAATCAATAAATGTTCATTTTACTCTTTTATACCCATTAGTTACTTCAAATAAGCATTCAGCCATTGTTAACTTGCTTATAATACCATTCCACTGTCACACAAAGTCATAAAAACCAAATTTACTGATGGCATTTGTTTGACAGTGGGATTATTACCCTGCTGCATTTGCAAATGTTGACATTGATTGTGCACAAGATAAGAAACATCCCCTCATGAGACTTCATTTATCATCGCAGTTTGACATAGTTCCACCATGAACACTGAGCTGTTGTGTTGCAAAATGTGTTACGTAACATGAATAAACTGCATTTCATAAAACCACACAAGGCAACAGATAGGAAGCTACGATAAAATATGAGAGAGCAGTAAAGAAAAACCTTTGAAACCAATAAAAAGAAGTCATTTGATAGAATATGCAGCAAAACAAGTCATTCAGATTGTACTTTAGCCATCAGACTGGTCTGTAAGAAAATAACGTTCAATAGATTTTGAGATACTTTAAAAGGAAAATGTGCATGTGAATAAAATTATTGACAAATCCATTTAAGGCAGATATCAGCTGACACTCTGTAAAAACTAATTGGCTGAAAGGTTCTTGTTTCGCAACATGCTCATGAAAATAAATTAGAGATTTGATGCAAACTAAAGCTAAAACATTAACAGTATAAAAAGGCTTCACTAACCTGATGTCGTCCAGCTGATTGGTGTGGAAAAGCATCTTCTGTATCTGGTCTTTAGTCAAATCCACGTCCAGGTCCACTCTGATTTTCTTTGTCATCTTCAGCTCAAAGTCACTGTAAGTGCTGTTAGAAACAGATACATTAACTCAAGCAGGAAAAATGTGCGTTTCTTTCAGACTGGATGTTAGTTTTACCTTTTCTCCATCATCCCACAGATCCTCTGGGTGGTCTGGATGTATTTGTCCAGCTGATACGCCATCACCTCCACATTCTGCAGTTTAGGAAGGAAGAAGTGTCCTGGATCTCTCTTGAACTCCAGGAGCAGGGGGCAGATCAGTCGTGCAGCAATGGTGGTCACCTGAACGTCCTCCAGACTGACCCCTTTAGGCAGGTTTATCACCACCTTCTCCACCTCTGAGAACACGTGAAGTGATGTGACTGCCAGCTTCTCTATGGCATCCAGGAAACAGCTGAGCTTCTCCAGCTCTAACAGAGTTTCCTTCAGAACAGCTTCCAGCTCCTTCACCAGCTCTTCACGCTTGCTGTTCGCTGACCCCTGTGACACTTTGCTCTTCATATACTCTAGAAAAGCCTCTCCTTTGTTTTCTGACTTGGTAACATGACTGATGTCCAGGTCGATGCCGTCGGCCCTGTCTTTGATGTCCATCATCATGTTCAGCTCTGTCTCCATGCCGAGCAGCCATTTTTGGCTCCTCTCAATGAATCTCTGCACCGTGTCGATGTAGATGAGGGTGTCAGCGATGTAGTGGCACAAAGCCTCTCGGAGTTCTTTTCTGTGAGGAAATAAAAATTCACATAGTGAGATTTCAGAGATGAAATAGGGTCTGTTTTCATTCCGAATTCCATCAAATAAATAAATACAAGGCTTGGCATGAGTACATTAGGGATCAAAGGAAGCCCTTATCTGGTGGTTTAGAATAAAAAATAAATAAATCTTGGCCTACTTGAGGACATTTTTCAAATATAAAGTCAAAATTTCAAGATGAAAAGTCAAAAGTCTGGAATTCACAGACAAAATAATGACATTACAAGTCAAAATTTTGAGATAAAATATCAGAAGTTGAGATTAAAGAGTCAAAATTTTGACCTAAAAGTCAAGGTGCTAAGATAAAACCCAAAATAAAGATATAAAAAAGTTACAAATCTGTGACAAAAAAAGTTGAAAAAGGTTTACCGAAGTTGAAAATTTGAGATAAAGAGTCAAAATTATTAAATTAAAAAGTCAAAATTTTAGGATGAACTGTCAAAATTACTAAGATATAAAGCCATATATGAAATAAAAGGTGAAATTTTGAGACACAAGTCTTTTTTTTAACAAAAGTCAAAATTTTGAGTTAAAATGTTCGATTTTTTTAGATTAAGAATTACGGCTCAGGATAAAAAGTCAAAATTATAAAATTAAAGTCAAAATAACAGATAGAAAGTCGAAATTCTTACTTCTCCAACACATTTGTTTGTACATTTGTCTCTCAAATTGTCGACCTGATTTGGGCAAATACTTTCAGCAAAGTGAGTTTTTCATTTCTATAATTTGTAGAAATTCGATTATTCCTGTTTTCACTTGAAGTTGCACAGACTGACCAGTAGATGTCGCCAGAGATGAGACACAAAATGAATGTAGAAACTTAACTTAAAACAGTAAGATTGAGTTTGTAATATAAAGAGCATAACTTTTCTTATAATCATGACCAACACGAACACAATAAGCATAAATTTAATAAAAAGAAGCTAAATTTCAAACCAGCAGAGAAAGTAACAGGACAGTAAATGCCTTAGTGGTGTCAAAGGATCATCTTTATATCAAAGTATTGAACTCTTCAAACACACGAGCACATTTTGGACGTATTTTAGTTTATGGTTAACACCTTTACATTTTTTATAGCATGCTTCTCCTTCTACTAAAGTTTATTTACAAAGTAAAGAAAAGAAAAAAAGTTAAACTTCCGTACCTTGACGCAGACATGTTTCTCCTCTGTTTGTTTTATTTAACCTGATTTCAGCCTCTTTGTTTCATCTTTGGGTTTAATAGAGGGATAAAACGACAGGACAGTGTCGAGAATGTCCCATGGATCATAAACTTCGTGTTGACTGATTCTGCAGAAATATCATCAAACTCAATCCCTCGGTTCGGTTTCGTTTTCCCGTCTCCACGTCATCGGGCGGAGCTGCACCCACGCGCATACCTGAGTCCAGTCCTGACGCTCCGGTGAGTTTAGTTTAAGTTGGCAGCTGAATCTTTGTGGTGGTGAATTTATTGTGAAAGAAACACCAGGCAGAATACACAAAGCAATGTTTTCCAAACTACTTCCTCGTGCTGCCTTCAGAGGCTGTCAGTAATTTACAGTTCTCACTCAGCAAACACACGTGTCTCTGTTTTTCTGTGTGGTGGGGTGACCAAACGTCAACATTTCCTACTTTCTGGCTGGAAAATTATGTTCAGGAATATTTCATAAAGTTCCCATAAAATGTCCGGGTTTTTCACAGCTTTTTCTACAGATTATTGATGTTGAAGTCGCTGCACTAGACTACTGAAATTATTCTGATGCACCAACCTCAAAGTCAAAATTGTGAGATCAAAAATCGAAATTAGATATGAAAGTCAAAGTTATGTCATAAAAAATTAAAAATTTTGAGAAACAAGTCATAATTTTGAGATAAAAAGTTAAAATTTTGAGATTACATAGTCAAAGTTATCAGAAAAAGTCAAAATTACCAGAAAAAAATAATATTTTTGAGATAAACAAAATTATAAGAAAAAGTCAACATTTGAGATTAATTAAAATTTATTTTAAAAAATGAATCAAAATTTATTAACAGACAAAACTGTATGAAAAAGTCAAAATTTTGAAATATATCCAAAAGTATTACAAAAAAAATGTGTAATGACAAAGTCTAAATTCTGAGATTCAGAGTCTAAATTGTCAATATTTTGGGATTGTAAAGGGAAATTTATGAGAAAAAAGTCTAAATTCTGAGATAAGAAGGAGAGATTTTCTTTCTTTCTCTAACTTTTTGACTCAAGATGGGAAAAAAAGTAAAATCTTTACAAAGCCAGTTTTTTCACTATTTACTTTTTACAGGCAGAAATTGGCTTCTTTACATTCTTTATGTTTTTCAATATAGAAAATTATCTTCAAACAGAAAAGGAGTGTGGCTAATTTTCCCATTTCCACCTCACGAGGGTGGCTTCCCATGAAGTTCACATTATTTGTTCTCAGTTAGGCCAGTTTTTCTGCCTGTTTGCAAATTTATGCAAAGCCACAATATTTTTCCAGCTTATTTATAGATTTTTTTTTTTTACAGGCTACTTGTGCCAAATCTAACAATTACACCCAAGATTTGTTTTAATCCTCTGATTTAACTTTCTAACAGGGATTAACGAGGGAGAATCTTTGTTTTCAAACTTCCTGATACACAGGGCAGCTCCTGCAGCTACACACACACACACACACACACACACACACACACACACACACACACACACAAGGTCCACTGTTGTTTCCCACACACTCTTGAGCTAACAGTGAGTCTATTCAGCTCAGCTGATCACCACGTGGTGGCTACATAAGACTGTTTGTTTGGAAAGAAGAAATAACTCTCTCTGTTTTTGCTTATGGGTATTACATTAAGAGCACTTTCATAACTTAAATCATTTTTTTCCACTTTTTTTTGTTTAACATCACTTTACTGCTGCACACATGATGGTGCTGAGGAGAAAACAGCTGTGTGTTTGTTTGTTTGTATGTGTGATGGGGGGGGGTGTGATGGGG